>RXPK01000256.1:208494-454347 GCA_004143645.1 Protaetia brevitarsis
TTATCGTCCGGACCCGATGAGAGTATGGCCTGGACACCGGTAATTTGTAGAGGCTCAAGATACTTCTCCCACCATAAGGGAAAATAACTTACGCTACGACAACAATTATTATTCCTCTCGAAGCCACATGCCCGTAAGAGTCCGACGCCTAATTGAAAGGAACCGGCTGGACGCTGCCAGTGGTCTCCTTTCCCGATTACTACACATATCGAAGTTCCACAAGTCAAACGGAGACAAATTCTCGTCTCGAAGCCCTGCCATCCGGCGGGGTTTTAAGAGTAAAGAACCGCGGTGTAGAGAGTAGCCATCTAGTGGCTTCCTTCCAGCGTTAGGCTTTTCCAGCCTGTAAGACGATCAGCGGCCCAGCCAAAGGGCTCTACCCGATTCAGTGCCCACCATAGTGTCAATTACCCAAATAACCTGGGATAGGATTCCCTAATGGCGGCTAAAATTGAACGCTAGCATCCACATTCAACCCTAGTGTGTTGGACGGTATGCTAACTGCATCACGTTCCCGCACAGGCAACGGTGCCTTCCATCCGTACAAAAATCAGACATACTGCCCTTTACCCTGCGAATGATCGCACAGGGACCGAGTAGATGCGAATGAGGGGGCGACTAGCCCATAAGACGCTCCACGGCCGAGTCGAAGCTACACCCAATTACATACCAACCACAGTGACCGTTACCCAGATACCTGGGATATGATGCCCTAATAGCGGCTAGTGTTGAACTCTAGGGTCCACTCTCAAGCTTGCCTTCCACCCGTACGAATACCATTTTATCACCCTTTACCCTTCAAATGGTGGCGCAAGGATCGGGTAGTTGCGAATTGGCAAGCAACAGCTAGGTGGTCAACGGCACCCAACCGTAGGTTTGTCCAAGAACTCCCCAGCCTATAAGACGCTCAGCGGCCGAGCTGAACATCTACCCAATTATATACCAACCACAGTGTCTGTTACCCAGATACCTGGGATAGGACCCCTGTAAGCAGCCAGAAGTTGAACGCTAGGGTCCGCTTTCACTCCACCTGTATTGGAAGGTTTGCCGCTAGCATCGCTTCCCCACACAAGCAAAGCCCGGCGGACAAATCCGCCTATCACCCATCAGAAGTGCCAAGTGCGTCATCCGTTGCTCTGCTAGGCAGGGACAGGGTAGGCACTTAATGATTAAGCACCGCTAGATGGTCAACGTTACCCGACCGTGTTAGGATTGGATCACCAGCCAATAAGACTGTCTGTGATCGAGCCGAACCTCTATCCAACTTAAGGACATGATCACCCGCAATAGCTAGGACTGTCTACTAGGGTACGCATCAAGCCCACTTGGTTTCAGAAAGTTTGCCCATGCGTCGTTCCCTCACAAATGCCAACGGTCGAGTCGACCCCTTGTCCAATCAAACACTAGTCACAGTGTCTGTTATCTAGAATTCATAGATAGGATCCTCTGTGACCGCTTAGGTTGGCTTTGAGCCCACCTAATTTCGGGAAGTTCGGCCATGCATCATTTCCCCGGTGAACGTTGGGCAGTCCAAGCCTACCACTCATGGGGATGCCGAGTGCGGTTATCCTTCAAAGTGGGGATTGGGTGGACATAGGCGGGCTTTAAAGGCGGATGTTACCGTCCGGGCCCGATCAGTGTGTGGCCTAGGCATTGGTCATGGTGAGGCTTCTAAGGACTCCCCACCGCAAGGGGAAATAGCTTACCTTATGGCAACGACCATTGCTCCTTCGAAATCACCTGCCTGTAAGAATCCGACATCTAATCAGAACGGGCCGACTGGCCACTGCCGGTAGACTCCCTTCTCTCTTGCTACCCATGTCGGCCAAGTTCCTTTGATCCCGTTTGATGGGTGACTGGCAGATTCGATGTCTCAAAGCCGTACCAGATATGACACACGTAATTAAAATGCCGCGGTTTTAGTTACGTGTGTTAGGTTAGATAGCCAAACCAGTCTACCCAATTATATACCAACCACAGTGTTTCTTACCCAGAAGGCAGCTGTCTGCTAGGATACGCATCGAGCCCACCTGGTTTCGAGAAATTCGTCCATGCATCGTCCCCCCGCGCAGAGCAATGGTCGAGCCAAAGCCCTGCCTAATGAAAACGCTAGCCAGAGTGTCTGTTATCCAGAATTCTGGGATAAAACTTCTTAGGACCGCTAGGACTAACCGCGCTATATATGAATCCACCTGATTTCAAGAATTTCGGCCATGCGTCACCCTCCTCCCGTCCCCACAAGCCAACAGTCGGTGGACCTAAACCCACTTACCACCCACTCCCTCCCCTCGCCACCGTTTGAGGAAAAACACTGGGTGGCCAATATTTACCCTGGCAGAAGTGGTGCAATAGACAATGCGTGTACCTACTCTTTTCCTGTTCCAACAAATGAAAATCATATGGTTCTTCTTTCCCATCGCCAGCTCGCGTGCGATCATTTGGTATATTAATATTAACGAGACCCCAATTCTAGAGCCACCTGTCGCTGTATGGAGGATAGCAGATGCCCTAGTTAGAGTAAAAAGATTAATCGCTGAAGCCGTCGAACAATGGAATATGAGATTATCAGAATCGTTCAAGAAAAAGGACATTGATAAAAAGAAAGATAGAACGTCACACACTGATTTGGACAGTCCAATAACACCAGACTCCCGGTCACTTAACAATCAAACGGGAGATTCTGAAATAAAGAACCCAAATGCGGAAACTACTCCAAACACGATTACAAAAAAGATTAGAAGTTTAGATCACAGCGATGGTAAGTTATAAAATATTAATGTTTGTTTTAGAAGTAGATACATTAAGGCTTGCATGGCTTTTGTTATAGTGAATGTTAGTAGATTTATTCACAATCACACTCATTGCTGGATAACGCTTCAGATGAAACGCGCCTTACAACAATATTTTCAGAAGACCCTAATCACGGTTTAGTGCATGTTGATACAATCTCACACAAAAGTGATAAAAATGATCACACTGATGTTCATTTGAATGCGGCAGTCATCAATAGAGTAAATAGTTACAACAATCTGATAGATAAAGGTATACGAATGCTTATATTTTCCGACTTTTTAATAGCAAATTATTTTGCACATATATCTTCGAATCACTTGCTTTTTCACACACACTAACTTGATATAGCTTATTAACTGAAGTACAAAATGAATATATATCCATTTACTGTATGATTTACACCAGATTATACACCACCTTCACCAAAATGTCATCACAGGTCTCAATCAGATGGCACAGTTTTATCTCAGTACGATGATTTGCAAGATAATAAAAAGGATATTGATAAAAAGATTGTTAAGACGATTTTTTCTCAACTACTACCATCCAGTTCGACATCAATTCCTATTGCTGTGAGCAAAAACATGATCGAAATGTATATTGCGTTATTTATTTTTTATTTATAATACCATTTTTAGCCACCATTTAACATACAAGAGCATTATACCTTACCTACAGGAGTATATTTTCCTATAATCGTATTTGAAAGTGAACCTAGTTCTGTTATTGCATATGCATTGAACTCATTTGATTATAAACGAGCATTGGAAGATTTAGCTTATAAAAAACCAGCTAGTAACGAACAAACACCTAGTCCAATACATAAAAGGTACTCCCAAGTAGATAAAGAAAGGGCTGATAACTGTGAGACAGCATCTGCAGAAAAATCTACTGGATTGCTCTCATTTTTACGAACAAAAGATATAAAATCTGAATTAACCAACAGTATTAATGCGTCGATAGAAGTGAAGTATGGATTCACCTTTCTTAATATAAATAACACTGATCTAAAATCGCTAATATTATTTTAGCCAATCGGTAGGATCAGAGCAATCCGGGAATAATGATAAGCTTGATGAGCCTAAAAGAAATAAAACTTCGAATATCGAGATTCAATTTGAGGATTCTAATTGTAAGTTCTTCTGTCGCATTTATTTTGCAGATAAATTTGCCGCCTTGCGCAGTATGGTATTGCCAATAGGCGAAGAAGCTTACGTAAGATCATTATCACGATCAGTACCATGGAATGCTCGTGGGGGTAAGTCGGGATCTACGTTTTGTAAAACAACAGGTAAAATAATTTCAAATCGACACCTAAGTGGAAATGTAAATATAAGTTAATTATTGCAGATGATCGTTTTATATTAAAAGAAATGCCCAAATCTGAAATACAGCTATTCCTTGAATTTGCACCAAAATATTTTGCCTATATGAATCGTTGTCATGATACTGCCCAACCGACACTACTCGGTAAAATAGTAGGAATCTATCAAATAGTATTTAAAAATAACACAACAAACGCGACACTTCGGACGCATCTGCTTGTAATGGAAAATTTGTTCTATGAAAGGACCGTTACCCAAAAATTTGATCTGAAAGGTTCTATGCGTAATAGACTAGTAAATCCTGATAATCAAGATGGAGAAATTGTCTTATTAGATGAGAATTTACTAAAAAGTTAGTTCATATTGTAACCTATCAAATATGTATTAATTTAACCTTTTATAACTTTAGTGTCCTGTGATTCTCCTTTGTACATTCTTCCACATTCCAAAACGGTTTTAACAGCGGCGATTCAAAACGATACAGAATTTTTGTCGGCTCAGTCTGTTATGGATTATTCCCTGTTGGTTGGTTTGGACTCGGAAAGTAAGGAACTTGTTGTTGGAATTATTGGTAAGTACATATATAGAGTTATAAAAATAATAAAGTGGGCAAAATATAAAGTATATATTTTTTTTTATATTAATAGATTACATTCGGACGTTTACGTGGGATAAAAAATTAGAAACGATGGTTAAAAAATCGGGCATGCTATGGGGCCAAGGCAAATTACCAACTATTGTTTCTCCCAAAGAGTACTGTAAAAGGTTTATCGAAGCAATGCATAGGTATTTCTTAGAAGTTCCAGATCCCTGGACTGGCTTAGGAAAAGGGTTAGAATGTTAATATTTTATAGCGTATTATGTACATATACATATAGGCGAAGCATAAAGCTGTGTAGCAGATTTATTTATAGTTGAGAAAATATTTATTCCGTATTATTTGAATTAGAATTGTTTTTATTAGCATTATTAATTATATTATTGCACAGGAAATTATATTATTTCATAAAAACTTTGTAACTTTGTGTATGCTTTCATTATACTGTTCCCTTATTTTTTTTAGACGAGAAGTAGACACAGTGAGCACTAACATTTTAAAATTTCGTAACTTTACAATACATATATTTTTTACAATTTATATAAGGTGACTGGTCCATAAACGTACACCTTGGAGGATGTGATTAATAAAATGCAATTGCAGCTGATTGATAATCAAATATGCATTCTACAAAAGTAAACAGTATTTTAAGATGTTTTAATTTTTATGTTGTTTACAGATATTACGGATTAATTATGTATGTAACTTGTTAAATAACATATAACATTTATCAAATACGTCAAATAAGTCCAAGAACTAAATTGTTTATAAAAAGCAATAAACATTGAGAAATTAAATCTGTTCTTAAAATTAAATATTCGATAAGGTCACTGATGATAACCCTGAATCATTTATGTTTACACACATCACCTCTTGCAAAATTCCGAAATAATTCAGAACAACCGAAGAACAACTGATATGTTGAGATGTTTGCTTGTTTGACTTCATTGCCCTATTGCTGGGACACACTTCAACCAGAGAATGTTTTGTTTTTAAAAACGCACCTAAAAAAAATCTAGAGCATAAAGAGTAATACTTCTAAATCAAAATGTTAAAATTTTGTGTGAGCAGAGCTCTACAAACCTTCATTGGTTGCATGAAATAATTACATATAGAAGGAATAATGTCAGTTTTTTTTTTTTTCAACATAACCTTTATTATTTTTGGTTGTGAGTCCATGGATTGGTGATATGTATAATTGTAAATTACAGCGGCAGCTGATGCTTACGTTTTACAAGAGCCATTACAATGATCTAATTTCTTCGTATGAATTCGTAACATGTTCGTATTTCGGACGATAGCATACGAACTTCAATCATTGTATTGGCCCCGCCTGTGACGTATGCATCAGCCGCCAGAGATAATTAAAGTCCTTTCCAGTCTTCAAATTTAATATATTTACTACATGTTTCATTTAAAATTTTACCATCTTCAGGCAATCTAGAATAGTAAAATTTAAGCAATTTATAATTAATTATTAATTTGAATTAACACATAACCTGGAGACTTACAAATATCGTCAAAACAATACTGATTGGTAAAACTTTATTCTTTTTGTCAGTTTGCATTAGAACCACAGCTTAGAACACAATCGCGCGGACATGCATGGGATTTGTAAATTTTGATAGCAAAGGTGCCTTTGAGAAAAACCTACTATATTGAAACAAAAACAAGTTCGTATTTTTTTTTTTTTCATAAAAAAGCAGTGTTCTTACAGTGTCTGATTTTGGGACACTTACCTAAGTTATTTTGGTTATAATATGCTTTAGCACGTTATAATTATTTTCCGTTGATCTTCAGATTTTCTGCTAGAAAATATTATACAATAAATGTTACATCCAATACCTCCCTACTTCTTTTCCGAAAATTTCAAATACTAAGAATTAATTACTTTTCACAGATTAAATATTAATTATGCAACTTAATAAGCAAAATTGATGAAATACACCACTGAAGACACAGAATTCCGAGAGCTAAATTGTTTATGACAAACAATTTATAAATACTGAGAAATTAAATGTGTATGAAGTTTATCACTAATGATAACCCTGCATAGAACATTTATATATTACATCTTGCAAAATGCTGAGGTAGTTCAGAACAAATCGAAAATCAACTATGTTTCGATTGTTATTTCTTTACTTCATTACTCTGTTAATAGGGTGCAATTCAAGTAGAGAATGTTTCGTTTTCCAAAACGCAGAAGTTTCATTACTGACTGGTGACGGTTTAAAAAAAGTGATAATACAAAATGAAAATCAAGAGCTAGAAGATGCGTACCGAGTGATGATCGTGAATCAAAATATTCAAACTCTATGCGAACATGCCATCGAAAATCTTCATAAATTGGAAAGCATAATTGTAGATAACAGTGGCGTAAAACGAATCGCGCCGGGTGCCTTTGATAATCTTTCATCATTAAGGGATTTGACCATAGTCAATAATAACATTGATAAAATAGAGAGAGGCGTATTTGGCAATTTGCTCGTAAGAAAGCTGAACTTGTCCAACAATGAAATATCTATAATCCGATCAAACGCTTTTGAAAATATGATGAATTTGGAAGTTCTGGACTTGCATTCCAATAATCTTAAAACCTTTGAGAATGACTGGTTCCAATATACACCAAAATTATATCGATTAGATTTTATGTACAACACCATAAGAGAACTCCCGGAAAATGCGTTTGTAAACATAATCAAGAAGAAACAAAAGAAGCACGACTTGGAATTATGGTTTACATACAATGCCATCAGTAATATTGATAAAAAAGCTTTCAATAAAATTGAAAAAATCGAAACTTTATGGTTGGGCCACAACTTACTTTCAACCATCGATGTAGAAGTCTTTGCTCAAGTTCAGCACATACAAACCTTAGATTTGGATAACAATCTTTTCACTTGCTTTGATGACAAATTCTTGAAGCATTTAAACACAAAGGAATTGGATATTGACGGCAATCCTATTGACTGTGAGTGCCTGAAAAAAATCAAAGTGCTGGAGAAAGAGAAGGAGATGCAAATACAACACCTAAGAATTGGATTACAGTGTCTATTAAATAAACTTCAGAAATTGAAAAATGATGAGTAATATTGTAAAAACATTTCCATTTAAATATAAGCCATACTGTATGTGTTTCTTCTGTTTATATTCTGCAGCTACATAAGGTAAAATATAAAAACCGAATATTTTGTGAACTATCTCAATTATATCACACATAGAATATAAAATGTAGCCTTTAATTGAAGAAATTGTATAAGATAATAATAAATATAATATGTGAACAGTGTTTGTATTATCAGGGATAAATCAGTCGAGGTTCTATTAAATCAGACCAAGAAAATGTCTTAATGTTAATTTGTTCTTTTTGCAATGGACCAAGGTTCTTTAAGGCAAACTTGCCATCAGGTCGGTACATTGATCCACTCCCTCTGTAATATAAATTTCAATAATAATTCATGTTTTTTTTATCTCGTTATAGACCTTACCAATAATCTTTAATTCCACGTCTGAATTATTTTCACTGACCCGTAGAATCTTTCCAGTAATATACTTTGATACATCTGGGGTATAATTTTCTGTAAGTCGTAAAATCTGCAAATATATATACATGTGAAGGTTAAAAACTTTATTGCAATCCCCCAGTATTACCTTGAAAGCAATTATATCGCCACATCTTGGCCTCAAGGAAACCATAAGAACAGATTTTGAAATAGTTTCTTCTGATATTAAAGTTGTGCCAAATTCGCGGGATTCTCTATTTATATTATCAGAAGATTCATCTAAAATTGTAATACAATCCCCTGCTTCACTAAGTTTATTTGATTCAGATGACCTTTTATTTGTTGCTGTCTCTCTTTCATTTTTTAAAGTAAAATCATTATCAGCGATTTTGTTTACTGAATGGAGTGGAATATCTGAAAGTTGTTTCTCCAATATATCACACATATTAGAATCATCTCCATCAACAGGAATGGATTGATCATCATCAAACTTAATGTGAATCCTGGGTCGTACTGTTGTTTGTATATGTTTTTTAGCATACTCAGTAAAATTGTTTTGTGCCAGTGTAGTAGTTTCAGTACTGCTTCTAGTTTTACGTTTCCTATGGGAACGTTTCCGCTTCCTTTTCGTAATAAAACTAGTAGTTTTAACAGGTTGGACATTTTCAGATGGTGTACTCGAAATAGAATCACTAAAGAATGATTCTTTTTCTGAACATAAACTAACAGCATCCACTGCTGTAGTCGGTTGACATATATTATTTTCCAAGCTAATTGCAGAATGATTTTCGGTAACTTTCAAAGATTCTGCTTTGTTTAAACGTTCATGGCCAGAATCACTTACAAGAGTTGTCACATCCATATTGGTAAAAGTGTTTTCAGCAAATTGCACAGGTTGCGTAATAACTTTTTTCGCATTTTCGATGTCAGAATCTCTCCCAGAAGAAGTTATCTCCAAAATAGAAAGATCAGTTAAGAAGGAATTGATAGATTTGTTTACATTTTCACAGTCAAAGTCTGTTACAAAGGTTGTCACATCCTTATTACAAAGATCACCTCCAGTAGGTTTGGGAGAATCTCTACTAGATTGTTCATTTGTAGAATCTTTTACAAGAGATGTCACATCCATACTACCAAGATCGTTTTCAGTACATTTAGATGAATCCCCTGCAGGTTCATTTACAGAATCTTTTACAAGAGATGTCACATCCATACTATAAAAATCGTTTCCAGTAGGTTTAGAAGAACCCCCGCCAAGTTCATTTGCAGAATCTTTTACAAGTGACGTCACGTCCATATTACAAATGTCGTTTTCAGTAAGTTTACTCCTATCTCCTACAGGTTCATCTATAGAATCTTTTACAAGGGATGTCACATTCATACTAGCAAGATCATTTTCAATGGATTTTGAAAATTGTTTGTCAATTTCCTTTGTTATATTCAAAGAATCACCGCAAATCCCATTTGAATTGTAAACATCAGTAATTTTTCTTTCTTCTCTTTCTTTGTGAGTGGTATTTTCCAATTTGGCATCTAGAAATCTTATATTTTCTTTCTCAGTGGCCCTGTGCAAATCACTATCTATAACATTCTTCGGATTTTTTAAAATTTTGTTTCTAATGTATTCGGGCTCATATTTCCTAAATTGTGAGATTTCTTTCTCTTTTGTCTTGTTAAAATCAGTTTTACTAATAAAGTCTGGCTCTATTTTTTCATCCAATCTAGACTGACAACCTATTTTTTCGATAGAAACTGGAGAATTCTGTTTTAGTATACAAATAGAATATTTCAGTTTCTCCTTTATAGGGGTTGTGGCAGATATGCCATTAGTTATACTGTTAGCACCCACATAATTAGTTTGATTAACTTTTTCTGCAGTCTCAGGTATTTTTGAAGCTCTTTCATTCATTGAACTTTGTGAAACTAAAATACTTTGCACAATGTTAGATTTCTTTGGTAAATCATAACTTATAATATCACTACGTTTTCGAACATATAATTTCTTTTTTCTAAAATCATCTGTACTATTTTGTTGACCTTCTGATTGATCTTTATTTACAAATCCCTCTTGTCTAGTTGTATCAATTTCCTCAGCAGCCCTACAGTCTTCTAATATATTTTTTGTTTCATTTGTACTTGAATGGTTTTCAAAATAGGATACTTTCTCTTTCACAGAACTATTCATATCTTTTTCCTTTATATCTTCTGACTTATTCTTCTCGAAGTGAGGAAATATATTTTGGGGTTTCATTTGGTTTTTCCGTTTTGCAGTATCATTTTGTATAACATCACAGCATGGATTCTCATTTAATTTGTCGTCATTTAATATTTGCAGCTCTTTAGTTGTGTAAACATCACGTTTTTCTTTCTTTTTCTTCTTCTTTTTGATTTTCTCATCGCCTGCCAAGTTTTCTTGTATAAAAGGTATTACGTCCTTGAGATTTTCATTTTCTATAAGATGTCGTTTGCGTTTTCCTTTTACTGGAGAAGCATTTACATCTATTACAGGAGTACTAGTGCAAATAGGTGGATTAATATTGTGATGTGGTAATACACTGAAACAATAAAGCTATACTTCATGGCAAGGCTGCGTTTTCTATTAGTTAACTTACAGAATAACGTCATCACGTTGAAGTATGCGTATGTCTTCAGACGGTGGAATATAGTGACCAGCAGATAAAAAATGGAAGTTTTTTATGTTGAAAATATTCTGAATGTGATTTTGTAGATCACTAATATACTGCATTTTACTGTTTACAAATATCTTACATAAAGATCTATGATCTTGGAAAAAATGAGATAATTGTAAAGTAATTCTAAAATTCTTAACATCACCCATAATTGCAGACAATACTTCTAATAATTACACAATAACACTATAAGCAGACTATAACTTATAACTGCATTTTATACGTTAATATAACCTAACAACTTCAAAATACGGTCGACATATCGGCGATTGGCCCAACTGGATTAGGCGGGAAAATTACTTTGTAACTAAATTATTTTCTTGTATGTGCTTGCTTCCTATAAAAACAAAACAAGAAAAATATACAATGATATGATTTAAAAGGTACATTTAATAATCACATTTTAGCGCTATTATCTATATATAAGTACCATATATTTTTTAATGAATTGACAGTGAAAAGCTAGGAATTTTTCATTTTATTAGGTTCTAATTTGTATGTTTGTGATTGTGACAGATGGTATGTCAGTGTCGGTTGTTGATAATTATGTGATATTGGTTATTTCGTGTTTTTATTTATAATTTACATGGTTTTTATTTTACATAAATTGTACTAATACCAAATAGTTTTAAAACGGATGTTTTGTACTTAAAAGTATAAGTATGTCGAAATATAAAGTAAGTGCGGAATGGAAAAAAAGAGTAAAGCAAGAATACATGAAGCTAAGGCAAACAAAACGGTACAAAAGAGCGGACGAAGTAAAGGTTGCCTGGAATCAAAATAGAAATAAAATGAATCAAATACTTATGGGCGAGCAAACTCGTTGGGCTGAAAGCAAAGCAGCATGGGTGAATCCAATAGAACACCCAGCTCACTTAACATGTATGAAAAAAGCAGAAGTTGTTGGCAATGAAGGTAATAATGCAATATATACTGTTTGCCAAGAATATTTTATTTTCTTTTATTGTAGGTGACGTTCAAGTCACACCTATAAAAACTATAAATGCAGTTACACCTATACCAACCATGTACATGGGCCCCCATTCAGCAAAACTTTATGGTTGAAGATGAAACAGTTTTGCATAATATACCTTATATGGGTGATGAGATTTTAGATCAAGATGGCACATTTATTGAGGAACTAATAAAAAATTATGATGGCAAAGTGCATGGAGATCGTGAAACAGGGTTTATAGATGATGAATTATTTGTAGAATTGGTGCATGCTTTAATGCAATATCAGGAAAAAGATAAAGTAGATAAACGGGAAAAAGGAAAAGAAGAAGACAAAGAGGAAAAGAAAGATGAAATGGAATTTCCTGTTCACATGATATTTCAAGCAATCTCCTCACAGTTTCCTGATAAAGGTCAACCACAAGAACTTAAGGAGAAGTATGTAATTGATTTCTGTATTATTATTAGTATTGCAAATTAAAATTTTGTAGATATATTGAATTAACTGAACGAATGGATCCCAATGCTTTACCTCCTGAATGTACACCGAATATTGATGGTCCAATGGCTGAATCTGTACCGAGAGAACAGACAATGCATTCATTTCATACCTTGTTTTGTAGACGTTGCTTCAAATATGATTGCTTTTTACATCGTAAGTACTTTTTTAATTGGATGTTACATGTTTACAATTGCACAGATTATAGTACTCTGCTAGCTATTGGTAATTATAACAGATAGAGATCCATCCTTTAAAATTGTATTATTCATTAATTATTCTTTTCACACAAAAAAGTATAGTTTAGCTCTATACCAAATTTTTGCCTATTTTTCACTTCTTCCTTTTTCTCTTTCTGTTATATTATGCAACATGTTGAATTGGGTGTCAGCTATTTAGTATCATCACTTACAAAATTTCTATAAATTGGTGAGAGTATAATTTGTGTTAATGTTTAAATACTAGGGCTGAAGATATTTTTAGATATAGCAGTTAGCAAATTGTTTTGCAAGATCACCTGGATCTCAGGTTGTATCTTTTGTTATGCTGCTCATAGGACAACAAGGTAAGGTCATATGACCTTTCAGCATTACTACTCAGTCATCTAGTTATCATTTCATCATTTGTTCCATCATCAAACAAAACTAAACTATTTGAATTGTTTTAATCAATGATGATTAATTGGTTAAACCAATGCCAGTCTAAATAACTCATTGGTAATTTACATATATCATTTTATTTTATAAAGTTTCCTTACCTTCAATCAGTCGTTCTGTGTTTAGGCCTTCAAGCTTGTCATCCTGGTCCGAATTTGCAGAAACGAAGAGGTCCAGATCTGAAACCTTTTACTGAACCATGTGGATCTGACTGTTATATGTTACTGGTAGATGCATTTTTGATGTCTCCAAATAGGTATTTAATTTTCTGCTTTAGGATGGTGTCAAAGAAAAATTGGCAAAACAGGAACAGGATGAAAATGAAAAAGTTAAAGAAAAGAGTTTGAAAGAATCTGGTAATTGTTCTGATGGAAACAAAGGTACAAATCCAAGAAAAATATGCAAACAACAATCTGTGGATTCTGGAAATGAAGCTAGTTCAGAAGACAGCAATGATAGTAATAAATATAATAAAGGTAAAATAAAAAAATCTGTTGTTTTTATAATATTTACTTTATATATCGAAATTCCTTCTAGATTGCGGTGAAGGCAATGCTGTCTCCACAACCACATCATTCAGTTTGCTAGGATTAATGGGAGAAGACGATCACTGTGAATGGACTGGTTCAGACCAAAGTTTATTTAGAGCTTTGCACAAAGTGTTTCTAAATAATTACTGTGCAATTGCTCAAATAATTCTCACAAAAACTTGTCAACAAGTACATACATAATCATTATATCTGTAGAAATTACCTATAGTTGTCATTACAGGTTTATCACTTTGCTCAAAAAGAAGCAGCCGACATTCCCACTGAAGAATCTATGAGAGATTATACTCCACCAAGAAAGAAGAAGAAGAAGCATCGTTTATGGTCGATGCATTGCAGGAAAATTCAATTAAAGAAGGACTCCAGCAGTAATCATGTTTACAACTTTACACCTTGTGATCACCCCGGGCAGCCTTGTGATGCTTTATGTCCCTGCATCGGCGCTCAAAATTTTTGTGAGAAATTTTGCCAATGCAGCTCGGATTGTAAGTTTGGATTCTGTATAAACAAATTGAAGGTTCATTTATGTGTGTGGTGATTTAGGTCAAAATAGATTCCCAGGTTGGCGATGTAAGGCTCAATGTAATACTAAACAATGTCCATGTTACTTGGCTGTTCGTGAATGCGACCCTGATCTTTGTCAAACATGTGGTGCTGATCAATTCGATTTGTCAAAGATTACATGTAAAAATGTCAGTGTTCAAAGAGGCTTACGTAAGTGCAGTTAAATATTGTTTATGTTGTTTGAAGACTAGCATTTTCATTTTTTCTCCTGCAGATAAACACTTACTAATGGCTCCCTCTGATGTCGCTGGTTGGGGCATTTTTCTCAAAGACAGCGCTCAAAAGAATGAATTTATTTCCGAATATTGCGGTGAAATTATCTCGCAAGATGAGGCCGATAGAAGGGGAAAGGTGTATGATAAATACATGTGCAGTTTCCTGTTTAACTTAAATAATGGTGAGTTATTGTATATATTTATAATAAATTGCAAAATATGGAAAAACATGTTTTCCAGACTTTGTTGTTGACGCTACAAGGAAAGGGAATAAAATTCGATTTGCCAATCATTCGATTAATCCTAATTGTTATGCTAAGGTGATGATGGTAAATGGTGATCATAGAATAGGTATTTTTGCTAAGAGGGCGATACTGCCTGGAGAAGAACTGTTTTTCGACTACAGGTATGTTTCCCTACTTTTCTTATTTTTAATTTAACGTGAATGTTGTTTTTATTCAGGTATGGACCGACTGAGCAATTAAAATTTGTGGGCATAGAAAGGGAAATGGAATTTCTGTAAATTTTAAACACTGCCTAACATTTAGCGTGTTATACAGAGAATGGAAATCAATTCAAAAGAAATACATAAACTTACAGATATTACCTGATATAATATATTGTAAAAATGTTACTGGGCTAACATTTTTTTTTACAAAACGATTTCTACTTTCTGAATAACTTACATTATTTATTTATTGACCTTTTTATGTTTATTGATCACGTTTTTTTTTTAACATATTAGATTTTATGTTTACAAACTCATTTTTAATGTTAATATACAGGCTGGTCGACTTAAAGTAAAACGTCTTAATATCTCAAATGAATTTTATAAATTTTTATAAATATGACAAAAAAAAAAAAATTATATAGGGACAGCTTCAAGACTGCCGCAAAGACTTGACTTTAAACCATATTTATAGGTTGCGTAACGTAAGCCGTAATTTCATGCTATTTATGAATTTTGTAATGTAATGATTTCTGATGCTTCAAAATTATTATAACCATAAAATCACCAAGCTGACTTGAATTTACGATTCTAATATTGATTTCGGTCCCTTGTTTTTAAAATGGAGGAATAATTATTGGTTTGCTTTTATCTGCTGAAATGTTCAAAATTTAAAGAAATTTTCGTCCTGTTATGACACGTCCGATTTATAGACAAAGAAAACAGTAGTATATTATAATATTAGTGTTAGTCTTGTAACACTAGTAGAAATTTGAAGGTAAGAGAGTGAAGAGGTAGCCAAATAACACTTTTTATTTAAGTTTATCGTTCACTTCCTCCTCGTTTGTTCAAACTGGATGGGTTGTGCTTTCTTTGACTTTAATAATCATTTAGCAGTAATGGATATAAAAAAAATAACTACCTTTAAGCATTATTTTTCATGACGAACTTGATACATATTTTATAATCGAATTTTATAATTTACCAAAACAACACTAAATGAGATATGTACTAATAAATTCCGTATAACTTTCCTCCACGCGATTATCTTGAAAGTTTCTGTATTTTATTTTTCCGTTGGGAATAAACTCGAACAAAAACTGTCTTGCTACCCTTTTAACTGCAACAAACATCACATATTGTAGCTTCCGAGGTAGATTTTTTTACGAAATTAGTTACGACTTACGTCACGATGTACCGATCTATGAATGAATGCATTGAAACTCTATGATTTATTTCCTTAAATTGCGTTACGTAAATTTTATGTTTTAAGGCCGCTTTACAGTGCATGCAGGTTTTTAATTAAAACAAAATTAATGCATAAAGTTGAAATTTCTAAAAAAGAAAAATACCATGGCTAAGAATTAAGCAGAAAATGTCTGTTAATTCGTATGTTGTACGCCTTTCGTCGCTTGGAGGCCGTAGTTTTAGTTTTAACACGTCAGTTACTATAAAGCCGTCCTAACCTTTTATTCCAAACCCAGAGCACAATATTCTCTGATCGTCTATACCATTGTCTCAAAATTAGGAGGAGAAATTTAAATTAGTTGCGCCAAAAAGAAGTCTTGATTGGCTTTTGCATAATCTCATTTACATATAAAAGAAAATATTCCGGAAATCGTCATCTTATCAATGTGACCTGTCAACAGTATTTTAAAAAAAAATATTGAATAAATAGTGATCAATTATTTACGTGAGCACTACGATGCTCATAAATACAGTTTACTTTTTAAAATAAAAAATATCAGTATGCAAGTGATGTTATTATTTTAAACTACAAGTCCATACTTTAGCATTAAGAATTTTAATCTTCACAGGTTATTCTATAAGGTTAGATACCTACCAAGCATCTGTCAAAGCCATCAAAAATTTGTGCGATGGTTATAAGTTATAAATTTAAATTTGTCGCTATTTCCTATCGTATCTCACGTTAATAAAATTTTGCATTGTAAACCGGTCTACTCCCGCTACTCCTCCTACTTTTGAGACAAGGTTAGGCGTCGAGCATTCATTCGTTGTTGACAAAAACGCATGAGAGCTTACTACGTAATATTTATCAGCTAAATTTCATGTTCTTTAGCAGCATTAATGAATATTCGAATTGTTACGCAATCTATTGAATATATTATGATGTTTTCTTCAAATTGACCACCAGCTGTTGTGAAGTAGTATTATCATGTATTGATAATATTGTATTTATAAAATATGTTTCTTTTTACACATTATATGGTACTTATAATACAAAATGTGTATAATTTCTTTACAAATAAATATTAAATATTATTAGGCATTATACGTGAGAGAGATCTTTTTATGGGAATATAAGAACAAAATGTAAAACAAAAAAATTAAAATTTAATATTAGCTTCATTCTAACCATAAACACAGATAGAATAAGGTAAGGGGACACTAGAAAAATAAATTAAACACTTTTTGGAAGTTTGTACATTTTAAATTATTCAATGCAATGCAGCTTGATATACAAATTAGTTAAGATTTACATTATAATACATAAAAGATGAATAAAATTATTCAAATATCTCGTATAAATACATTACAAATAATCATGATAAAATGGTAATAAATGTGGAGAGTGCAATAGGATCCAATCTCGACTTTAAGAATGTACAATCTACATCTATACATCTTTTTTCGAAGCAAAAAAAGCTGCTCTTTATATTAGAGACACATATAAATAAAGGACGTTATATATATTCATACTAAATATATATAATGTATATATTAAATATAATCTTTATCTCTGCACCAAATAGTTTTATACAATAGAGTTTCAGAGAGAAATTTGAAACTCGCTAGAACATTACAGTTGTGCCAGAATTATTACTTACTGGTTCTCTTAATAATAAATATTCCTTTTTTTTACCAAAATAAATACATATTTTGATTCACAACATTCACACCAGACACACAAACACACTTCAACAAATAATGTTAACAACAATCGATTAGGACATACAGCGGTTGAAAGATTTGATAAAAAAAAAAAAAACGTTAATAGTTACAAAAGAAGAGAACATGTAACTAAAATACATTTTGCATAATGTACTTCTAAAGTATACCACGTCACCCGAATAAAATTATGTTAAAAATGCAGTGTACTTATTATTTGAAATAAAGCTGCACATTATACATAATTATAAAAATATAGTAATATAATATATCCTGTCTTTATACCTAATATATAATATTTGATTCGATTAAAACTTTATATCGTGAAAAAAAAAGTAGGCAAAATAATAGATGGAAATTAATTAAAAGAAGAAGAAGAGATAAAATCACATATCGTATTTATTCTGACTTAGATCACAATTAGGTGTTGTAATAAAGGCTAACACTTATTATTTAACAATATAAAATAAATTTAACGTTTCTATATAATAGATAATTGAACTCAGCTTTATGTTGTTCTTATTATTTCCATATTGGTAGTGTAATTATTATTATTTGTTATAAAATTTCCGTACCGTTTCCCATTTTCACAACCTCTAAAATATTATTGTTCTTTAAATGATATGGCTGAGTTAAGTGTAACTGTCTCGGACACAGTGTAATATGTATGTGTTTCGACTAAACGTTAATTCATAAGTATAATCATTAATTTTATATTATAAAATAGTGTTTTAACATAAAATGTTTATTATGTATATAGAATAAAAATCTTTATATATTTATACATAATAATATATAAAAATCTAGGAATAAGTAGTTAAATATAAATGATATTGCTATACATTACATGCGTATTATAATTTAAGGTACACGTCCCGATTGTGCACCAGAGATTCACAGTAAAATATGAAATAATAAGAGTAACAAAGCATCATCAGAAAGAGAGGTATGGTATGATTAATTAAAAAAAAAAAAAGTATTATTTGTGTGGCTGGCTAAAGCTTATATTTTCAGGCATAATATAAGCTTCTCTGTTTTTTGTTTTCTCCTCTGTTCTATAAAATATATATTTTAACAACAAGTCTATTGACTATGAGGCTCATTCCGAATTATTGTATCACACAGCACTTGCACTTGGGTTTCTTTTTTATAACGACATGTTCGACTTGATTCGCATCGACCGGCGTTTGCGGTACTATGGTCCCTCTTTGAACGTCGAGCGCACCGGGTTTCGTGTCGTTCTGCAGGTTGCCGTTGGTCGCATTTTTGGGGATCGCGTGCAGGTCGTTGTTGACCTTCTTCGGGGATTCCGTTATCGGTTCGTTCGGCTGTTTCGTTGCCGGCGTCGGGGATAGGGTCTGCGAGATGTTATTCTGTTCTAATTTGGTGTCCGTCTCGTCCAGCAGGGGTATTGGGGACCCATCACCGCCCGATGTGGGCGTAATCGGTTTGCCGCCCTTTATTAGTTCGACGATTTCGTCGGCTTCTCTGCTCAAGTCGCCGCCTGGTCTGAAGGGATTGTCCCAACCGCTATCCGTGCTGAAAAAGAAAGTACACAAAAATTAATAAATTGAAGCCTACAAGTTTTGGTATTTGACAAAGTCTAATATCTTAGCAATTTGTTGGATGTTTTCTACTTGAATAGATTCAAGGCATTCAAATAATGTCCTTTCCATTCTGATTTATTATTATCTATAACAGCTGTATGATTTCAGTCGAAACTAGCCATCTTCAGCCTCCCTACAATTAGAAGCAATTACAATATAAATAAAATATATTAAGCTGTGAATAAAGTTTAAAAGCCTGAAGTTTACAAAAGAAATATATTACTGGATTTATAACAGGGTATTCACTATATACAACAAGATCGTATTTCCACGGAACTGGTTCATTAACAGTTTATCGCACTGTTCTATTACTTTACTTATATTTGAGATTTTGGCCACCAGTATCTGTTCGATTGGAACTTATAAATGCAAAATACCTTAACCAAAATATCACTTCCGGTTGACCGGAAATGGATGTCAACTTGTTATTTAAATAGAAGATATAATTTTTTTATTCATTTTGATTCTACAACTATAAATACGTCAGTTTTCATTAGCTATTTTTATAGCTACATGTTGCCGTTTTTGAGTTATTTAAGTTTTTCTTTTCTTTTAGTCATAATCATTGCATCTTGAGAAATTAATATCTCGGTAATACTGCAAGTAGAGACTCCAAATTTGCTATGTTATGAATTGTAGATATAACTCTAAAGAAGGTAAGCACACTTTACATTCTAACATACAGGGTGTTCCAAACTGAGGAACAAAGTGACATATTTCAAATGCAGAAAACTCATTTTTTTTTAAATAGAACACCCTGTATTTTAATTCGGAATTGGAAGTAAATATCATCCCCTATCACATTTATATGAGCATTCCTATACCTATCTTTAATAGATTTCGAGATATGAGCTACTTTTTGTAAACAAGACTAAGTATTTTTTTTTTTAATAGAACACCTTAAACTTTAATGAACAGTAACGTGGAATACTGTATATAACTTCAGCACTACAGCCTGAAGGCCCTTGGCTAGAGTGCCGAACACACGAGCCACTGATGTGAGAGTGTTGTCCGAATGGTGACCCAACAACAACCGGTACGCATATTGCTGCTTGACTTTCAAGACTGGCAATGATGCACCCTTCCTTCTCAGTCGTACTGCCGGCTACTAATAATAATAAATTTTATTTTATAAACTAAAGTTTGAAATAGGTCAAAAGGAAAAAAGGTGGGAGGGGGGAATACAAAATATAAAATACAAATAAACAATGTAGTACATGAGATTACAAAAGAACTAAAGTAAAAATTGAAATGACAAAAATTAAAATAAATACAGTTCAAAAACAGTAAGGTAAGTAACAGTAACAGTAAGTCCAATGATATCAATACAATCAGCTTGTTAATTTTAAATTGTGCTTCATAAGTGGCAGTTTTGGGATCTCTTATCTGTAAGAATGCTGTGGATTATTAGCAACTGAAGTTTTATGTTTATGAATGTAAATAGCGGCTTCTAAAATATACAATTCAAATGAAGTTAATATCTTCAATGAGATGAAATGATTTCCTACAGGATGTTAATTATTCACGTAAGTGGTTCTTTAAGAGGTTAGGATCTATTATTTACTTATATTTTAAATTTGGCACCATTATCTGCTCGATTGGTACTATAAATGTGAAAAATTTAACCAAATCACTTCCGGTTGACCGGGAAATGGACGTCAACTTTTATTTAAATAGAATGATTATTTTTTTATTCATTTTTGGATTCTGCACTTTCACTTTTAGCAGTATGATAACTATCTACATAATTCAGTAAAAATAATATTTCTCTTGTAAACTTCATACACTTCAAACTTCAAAAAACTTTTTTCACAGCTTTAATACTCTATAGATTGTAATTACTCTAACTTGTAGATGAAGCCCAAGCTGGCCAGTTTGGGCCGAAATATATAGCTGTTACAGATAGTAATAAATCAAAATGGAAAGAAAATGATAGCATCTTAAAAATTATTATCACCTTTTTTAAATAGTTTTAAGGTAAGTATGTAATTTATTCTTTCAGTTCTTCGTGCTTAAAACTGATATAGCTTTTATTAAAAAGTTTGCTTCACTTTGGAATTATTTAATACCACTTAATGGACGCAAAACTCCATTCTTATATTATTCTTTGTGCAATCCTGCTTCATTACAAGAAAAATCCAATAGTTAAACTATACCGAGAGCGCACTTTCGACCTGACAATTGCCGTAATATGATTAAAAGAAGGATGAAAAATGATTTCTATCAGTTAACGAAGCCGAGAAGTGCGCATGCTGTGTGTCAGATACACAATTCAAAATACCATCTCCAATCAGTATGCTATCGCTGTCTAACGGCAAGCACTCGCCGCTATTCTCGTTTGTTTAGGAGCTCTGAAATTTATAATTTGCATTATCTGATGCTTCGCTATAGAAATAAGCATGAATCAAATTTTAGTTATCAAATGCATATCGTCTTATTATTTCTCTTTTCACTAATACAAACGTAATGTTGGATTTAATATTACTTTTACAAACTTCCTAAATCGCGTTTACAATAACTCGCTTAGACAATTGGTTAGTAATCTGTTATTCATACCATCAATATATGTGAGTGAGCTGTAGCGAGAAAGAGAATATCACTCACGCTCATTTTAGTTCGGCTGAGCTATGACAATTCGCCGAACGTTAATAAATCTGTACTGCGGCCTCGTGCGTAGGACGCCTACAGCGAAGTCCCATTTCCTGTAAGCCCAGTGCACAACGAGCTGCAATTTTTCACCCTGTATATAGGTGTTCTACAATTTATAAATTTGAATCATTGGTTTCTGTTATTTTAGTTTATATTTGAAAAAGCGTAATTTTGAATGAATTGCAGTACGATGATCAGAACCACTCAACATTTGATGTAATATCATCTTTTCCTAAAAAAAAGACTCTTCGGCCAAAAAAGTCTCTTAATTTTCCATTTAACTTTCGGTAAAGTAAATTTTAATCTAAATCTCATCGCTTTCCAAATTGAATAACAGAACCTGCTGTTGATTTGTGATTTTCCAGTCACTTCTGATCTCATTATTATTTTACCAAAGTTGATAAAGTTTGCGTTTAAAGAATTACCCGTTAAGTTGGTTTAAATTGGTGACGAAATAAATTTTTAATTTCTTGAGTTTCTTGAAAAATGAAATTATTTAATTATGTCATCGGTTATGGAATGAATCTATTTAACGGTAATTATAATGAAGAAGTTACACGAGGATATGAAGAAAAACGGTTGAAGAGATAGTGCTCGAATCATAACAATCTTGCATAATGCTTCCTTCTGCAGCACAAAAAACCCATAAAATCTCAACGACAAATGTTCGTGCTTTTTATGTTCTAACGCAAAAGAACAAAGCTATTGTATATTAAAAAAAAAAACTGATTTCACATAGTTCATACAGCAAAGTAGTAATCAATATTTACACCCCACAAGTTAGTCAACATAATTCAGCAACGTGTTTTTTTTCTTTTATTAATTACTTAAATGCAACCCAATATACACTAGCGTCAATTTGGTAGTACACTAATTGCAGGTAAATCTATTTATACTGCGTTGCATGGAGAACATAAATGTCAATTTTAAAAACAAAGCTGCAGCAAACGCTATACTGTTAATTTTATCTCGGTAATTGGAAACAATTATTATTTACACATCGCGATAACCGATATAGGATCAGGACAGTACGTCTCAAACGGTGGGTACATTTAAAATTCGTTTTATAAAATTTAGTATATTACAATGAATGAATTGATATTAAGATTATATTTGTCGCTTAGTTAACTTTAGCGAAACGGCTTAAGTTTAGTTCCAGTTCTTAACTGGAAGAATGAAAGTGAATATTAGAAATAAAACAAAAAAAAAATAGAAACAAGAATGCTAAGAATAAAGATTAAAAACTGGAAGTGCTATTTTAAATACTTTATCTAAATTCTCCGCAGACACCAACGTAGGTACAATGTAAACAATTTCGTATAATTGGACAAAAATATCCGTGTAAAAATAGCACAAATATTCAACCGTTTTAATTTTAATCGTTAATCCATTCCTGTTTCTAATTGACTTTGATCTAGTAGTGGTAATGTTGAAATTGTTTCTGAGAGATTCGTCAAAATATTTACAATTAAAGATCGAAACTTGTTACCGCAAAGGACATTTAGGTATTTTCCTACGACGCACCTGAAAACACAACACAGCGGACTGTAATAATCAATCGTAGTTGAAGTAGTTGAAGCGAGTGCAGACAGAAGAATAAGCAACGGAAGTCAGTGACACTTCAGGTATTTATTTTGGTAATTTCTGTTTTAATATAGTTTATTTATGATTATTTGTTGTTATGCATACAGTATATTTCTAATTATATCAGCAGTACTAGCGAATAATAGTAAAGTATATTAAATTAGGTTAGAATTATTATAATGACGCAAATGGTATATTTATACTTTTACTTATTGAAAAACTATAATTTCTTAAAATACATTCTGAAGCGTGAATTCCAATTTAAAAAGCGAATGTTTTGCGGATGAGTGCCCACAGAGCCAAATTTAAATTGCCCGCAATTATTATTAGTAACTTCAACGTTGAAACATAAAATTACCTACTATTTTATATTACTATGATAGTAATTTTAATACCTTTACGTTGAATTTACTAAAAATAGTGGCGGGAAATTTAAATTTGGCTATTAGGGTGTTTTAAGTTTTATGAAGCATTTCCTTGAAGTCATTATTTCTACATGTATAGCTCACATATTATTTACTTCATGTGACCAACTCTCCAAGCCACTAACTGTTTTGTAATGTTTTAAAAGTATTAGAAAAAAAGAGTAATACAGAAAAGTATTAGGTACCCAAGATACACCATGTTGAACGAATAATGAATGATCATACAATCTTTTCAATATGGATCATTCGATTATGCTTACCACCAAAAACAATCGTGCATGACAGAGAAAGAGAGGGCGCATGTCTGATTTTTCCGAAGTGGCGGTGTAAATACCGCCAGCGCGCCCGTTTGAAGGTTAAACACGCTGATTGCCAAATTGTATATTTAAAAAAAAGGACTATAGTTTCATAAAACGCGTTTTAAAGTACGTATTCAAGGTTAAGAAACAAGTTTTTTAATAAATGAGTGCTTTAAGCCTTGTGTGTTTTTTATTACATAACTCACAAAATTTGAATTTGTACTAATCGCTTATAATTATCATTTTAGGGTCATATAGCGATTGCGAAGCGATTTTCTAGAAGGAATCGCCGAACACTAGCTACCGTGGTTTTGCATGAAAACTGCCGGCAATTTTTTCCCGAATGTCGCATCGCAAAAGAAATTTCATAATATATAGGAAATTCTATGAATTGTTTGCATACATTTAACGTGAAATTGTCACATTTATGATTAGTTACCTAACCACTTAGTGACCAACCTAAAGCCACTAAATGTTTCCTGCAGTTACTGCTGCTTTAATGAAAATAAATGCATCTGATTGGGTTACTTTTGTAAGCCAATTAAAAACGGTAGTTACAAAAAGTTAGTAATAGAATTAATGTTAAAATGTTACATCATTATTTGTGCTGTTACAAATAACCGTGCAGAAAACTAAAATATTATTCATATTAAAACAATAAATAAGTAAGGATTATGTACAGGAGGCATGTACAAATTAGCAGTTAACTATGCCTGACACGAATACTAAACGTTACAACTTACGAACAACTCTATATTTGGAAACATACCAGTAAACAGAGTCTTTCGGTACTTTGACGACGTAATACAATACTCCACCATGTGTCGTAGCCATACTAGGCATAGCATTAAGAATAAAAGTCCCTTACACGAAAACTGGGTCACACTTTTAATACACTGTCCGTATAATCACCACCTCGTTCAGAGTTCGTAATTATCACCAAAAAGGTCACTCTAATTTTAATTAATACCGCACCTGTAAAATGAATTATTTCTTCTGTAAACGCCAACTCTTTTTCTACAATTCGTTTGTTTCATTTAGTTTAATGTCAATGTCAAATGTTTTTTTAAGTTAGTTAGCGTTTGTTTCAAGTTATACAAGCGGACGCCTGTTGTGGTGGTTTAATTAATATTGACATATCCTGTTCTCGAACGTGTTAATAATGCTATGCAAAAAAGGCGGTGTCATTGTTTAAAATTATAGTACAAATTGATAACAATAAAATGCAATTAGGTTGAAACACGCCTTTTTACTCTATTTAGGAATCTGTATTATATTTTTTGATATGTGTATGTAGTATGTATATCTAAATCGTTTTAATATTATGAAACAAACATCTAAATGACCTGTTGCACTCGAAACGTATATAAACTAAGAAGAGTTAAATTCGATTCCCTCAAAGATAGGTCTAATTTTCAAATTCTAAGCATACGGTCTGGTTTAAGGCGATCGCATCGATTACCTGTATTTCTCACATCGTTTATGCCTAGCGTTCGGATTTGCTATGATGCGCTCGCTTACAACCACACAGTATATATCAAAAATTATAAGTAATAATTTATCTGTATTAAAGGCGTTAGGGAATTTAAAAAATCGTAACCGATTTGTTATTAGATATTTAGGATATGTTACGTGAGGGCACTGTAAAAGTTTTGGGACTAGAGCTCACATGGGTACAATCGGTAATGAGAGGGCGGTTCAATTAGCGGAAGAGACGGGGTCGTCGAGTTAATAACGGGTCACAGTAATTTTAAATCATATTTATGTCGAATTGGGAGGGTTAATGATTCGTAAAGTGAATGTGGTGGGGTAGATATAGCGGCGCAAGTTTTATTTGAATGCTCACTCACTGATGAGTGGCAGTCGTGTACGGAAGTTGGGACATTAGCTAAAGGGTTACATTAATATTAGGTTATTGTTAAATACTAGAATAGGTACTGTTGTTGTTTTATTTGCTTTGATGATTGAGACGGCACAGCTTCGAAACTCAAAAGGAGAATGATAATAATTTCCTGGCTATCAGCTTCAAGGTCTGGTACTGTTTCCCATGTCCTGCTCCCAGAGTACGGCTTTCCCATGGTTTTCCCCTTACTTCTTGGTGAATGTTGGGAAATAACTAAAGTCGTTCCATGGGCGCAAACATAATAACAACTGATAGCTGACCGATTTATTATATTTTATTATTATTAACAATCATAGGGAAACTATTTAATTAAAGTAGGAACATTTCAATTGTTGTGGAATCCATATAGTATTTAGAATATTAGTAGCCTCGTGTAGTACTTTTAGGTGAAGCACGGGATTTAGGATGAATTGTAGTTATTTACCGTTTCATAAATAAAATGTATGCATCAAATGAAATAACAGAATAAAGATGATTTCGCTACCTTGAAACAAGGGTGGCATAACTCACAAATATTTGAATTTGTACTAAACTAGGCGAATAGTAAAGTGATCAAGTGTTTTAAGCGTGAAGCTCAGAATTGTAACTTCGGAATCTGGGCAGCAGGGAGCAGTTTTGTCATTCTAACATGTAGCGAAAAGTTGGTGGCTTTTTTGCAACACTGTCAGATTGATTTTCTCCATTTTAGCAAAATTTATAATTTTCTTTTGTTTGTCTGATTTTCGTTTTTCTTATTCGTTATTAAAAAAATATTTCGCACAGGTCATTCGCGTTTGAGCTTAAATTTTTGAACTTAATATTTTGTAATTTGTTTAAATTAATGCTGAATATTCTAGTTGAAAATTCTTATCAAGCTGATTTTTCAATCTTTTTTAGGTTTTATTTTTATTTGCATTTGAAGCATACGAGTAATTTTTCCAGAAATACTATTTTTAGAACTGAGGTAGGTACTTAAATTTTAGTATTTTATTGATGTATATATATTATTTTCTTAAATATAAAAATAAACATTGTATTACAAGTAAAGCTTTTTAGATGTGTTTTTCAAGTGTGCCTGTATGCAAAGTGTCACCATTTAAAAAAGCGATGAAATGGACTAACTGTCACAAGTAGAACGGTTTATTGGGCTTCTAGAGGTGCTAAAATGGTCATTACTACAGGCAAAATATATCTACGATTATTACTCATTAAAAGTTTGGAAGATGGGGCTGTCTTTTAAATATCAAATTTATGTAGTATTGTAATATTAAAAAAAAAACCTAAAACACCATTTCCCAAAAATCAGTTTTTTTGTGTTATGCCGTTCTTACGATTTTGTCGCGATTTTTTACTGCTGCATTTGCATAAAGATTTTCAAAATATTAAGTATTTCACGCGATCTATGAAATTTCCAATTTTGAAGTTATTAAAAAAAATGTATATTATAATGAATAATCCTCGATTAAATGGCTGCAGCTACCAAAAAAGTTTTCTTCTTTTTTCTTCTTCTTCATTGAAGAATTTTGAAAATCGGGTGGTTTCGACAAAAAGTTAGCGAAAAATAAATTCTACACGAACACAAGAGTCTTTCTTGTATAAAAAGCCTATCCTAAGTGCTCTCTCGCAGTAGAAAGTATGTAAGTTAAACTCACAATTAGCAGAAGCTAATTTGATAAAATAAACTATGCTAAATTTAATAATACAACCATCATTAAACTTGATTAAAGACGAGAGGTAAAATTGAAGAAAAAAGAAACCTCGAGAGCGTAGTTTTGTCAAGTTGCTCTTGCATATCGTTGTACTAAGTGAACTATAATTAGAAGTAGACACCGTCTATTTCTAATTGTACAAATTCTGCAAATTTGGATCTAGTGGATTGTGTTCTTCAATTAACTTTAAAATATAATATATCGAACAGAAAATATTTTTAATAAATGTTTGTTATAGAAATAAAACAACATGTAATTAGCATACCTACATGAATTATATTTTTAATCTCATATAAATCTTATATTCCTAACTGCATAATATCGAGTAATAAAAATGAATTCGCTAAAGAGCAACGTAAACCTTACCAATTCACTCGTTATTAACTAGGTGAACTTGAACCTTTTTTTTACGTAAATATTTACACTTTCACTTTTTAGTTTTGATTTTACGACTTTTGACAACCCACGCCCATATAGGCAATATATAATGAGTTCCTAAACCTGGTCACTATTAATCAAATAGTTATTTAACTAAAGAAAAAAACACAGGATCCTTCGAGACAGAACACCGCAAGTTAAAACAGAGGCCAACGCTTATACACGTTACACAGTCAGTCCAACGCAACACATGCCGGCAGAAATATTTGCGCCCGACTACTGGGGTTTAATTATAGGATCCACTTCACAAGTCTGTGCCGTGCTGACGTATACTGGCGTGGTGATCCGCGTTTATTTTTTTCTCAAAATAATGTTTACGGAGTTTGTTTGATTGAGGTGCTATTTCGAATCTTTTCCTTCGAGCTTTTGCGTATTATCCTTGGAACGAGTAATCAATTACTTCGATCAATTCGCAATTTAATATGCGTCGGTAGGGTTCCTCTATAATACTATTATTAGATTTTGACCAGTACTTCAATAAGTTGAGATTTAAAAAAAATGTAAGTACGGTATTACATGATATGTTGATTTTCGTAAATGGAAGCATTTTGAAGATGACTCTATAAAAGACATTACCAGTGTGCAGAACAGAGGTATAAGCTCAGAAGAGAAATGCCAACATATTATTTAATCTTGCACTGAAAAACATTATAA
The DNA here is from genome assembly GCA_004143645.1 of Protaetia brevitarsis. NCBI lineage: Eukaryota > Metazoa > Arthropoda > Insecta > Coleoptera > Scarabaeidae > Protaetia > Protaetia brevitarsis. The sequence goes on from RXPK01000256.1 coordinate 237,445, forward strand.
AAGACAGCCAACCATGGATGATGTATTTTACCTATGAACAGCGTGTAGCTGGTGACAGAATTACTCCAACATTAAAGAAAGGATTGGATAGAACTAATTTTTCCTCGTTTTTTCTTTCTAATACCAAATTAAAGAAAGAGGCACACTTCTTTTAAGAATATAGGAAGTGAGCTGTACAGCTAGTACTGTCAAAATACTCCAAAATAAATATAGGGAATTCCAAACGAATTTCGGATATTATACCTGTTTTACCATGGCGATCAAATAGTGTTCAAATGCCTATATTTTGTATAGAAATCAATCCTTTTGCCATACTAGATCTTGATGCTTATGTTGCAATCAATTTTCAATTATCTATATTGCTTTTGGTGTTGCTTTGGGCGCTATCCAGATAGACTACCATTTGAAGTTAGGACAACTAGTAAATTACTACTAACTAAATAAAACTGACAGGAAATTGAAAGAAAATAAAAATGCATTTGTAGAAATAAAAATATAAACAAATAGTCCAGCTCATCTCTCAGTAATTCGATGGGGTTCAAATCAAGACTCTGCGGAGGCTAGGGCATGATTTCCAAAACATTATCTTCTACTTGAGACGCGCGATAATCTTTGCAGATCCGTGCCGTGTGGTTGGGGTGGTTATCATGCGCAAACACGAAGTTCTCCCCAATCAACCGCAATTCTGACGTTACAACATTTTCTTCCAATATGCGTCTATAATTTTCTTTGGAAGAAAATTCTTTAGATTTATAAATTATGTAAAAACTTCGTTTAACTTCCACATTCACATTCTTCAATTTTGTTCTGAAATACATTGAATGTTGCTCTTATCTCGTCAAGTGAAATCGAACTTTCAGCACCTTTTCAAAAGCAAAAATCCATAAATGTTGAATCAGGAGATCTGGCCGACCACAAAATATGACCAGCATTGCCCATCCATTTCTTAAAAATGTTCATTTAGCCATTGACAAACTCTCAAAGCCGTGCGAGTAGAGAAAATCTTGCTTCATGTGGTATTACGTCCATAAACCAATTCAAAATATTTAAATATGTGTGCTGATTAAGTCTGCCCTCAATAAAATATAGTCCAATAACATCACAACGATGCTAAATAGTACACCAGACGTTAACTTTTCTAAAATATTGACGTTTAGAATTTATGATATAATGGGCATTATTGTATCCACATCAATCTCGTCAATTCTGTGAGGAAGACGTACCATTAGTAGTATAGATTCATTTGAGAAAATATTTTTATAGAAATGTCGATTTTCCTGAATTTTTCTCCCAAAATGAAACAAAATTCCAACAATCGGGCTTCATCGCCTTCCTTTAAGGTGTGAAGAAATCTAACTTTTCTTGCGTGTGGCAAATGTGATCCTTTATTAATAACATTTTGTCGTACCTCCTACCGAAAAGGCACTTTTTTAATGAGAAAAACTACCTTTTTGTAAAATTCCAAGGCATGCTTGATTTTTCCAAACTAAAAGTATGACACAAATTACTTTAAGAATGTAAAAATGTTTGGAATATATATAAAAGAAATGTTATGCAACTTTACGCAATAATATATTTCCGATACTGATGCATTCCCAAAAAAGAAAACTATGTACAGAATAGTTTACATATAGCGTCAAAAGTTTTCTAGAAATTCCTAAATCTTTTCAAACACATGTTAGTTTGAACACCACACCCAACTTTTCTCTTATAAACAACTCGTCACTCCGGTAACGTGTATTATTTCTGGACTTTTATGCGTCAGCATTTGGAGGGCGCTGCTTGTGACGTTTCCATAAGCGATGGAGTTTCTTACTTGCCGATTATTGTCGGTTGGCGCGAATGGTAGCTGGTGGTCTTTCGTTATAGTATTTGTTCCGCTGACAGAAATAATAAAAGTAGTTTATTATAGCGCCGGCATAAACACATCCTTCGTTTTCATGTACAACATACGTTGTACGTACGATGCTGAACATGTGCACGAAATCTTCGGCAATTTTAGCATTATTCATTGCATTAACACAACATGTGTGCCTAACTTGCCTTATTTTGAACATTGCATAAACTGAAAGACTTTGTATTCAATTTTATTGAAGATACATTGCTGAAATTAGTTTTAGTATGACTTGAAACTGTGTACACAGTAATTGTTTAAGGATTATATAAGGATATTTTTTTTTTTCATTTTGTTTAAAGTCCTCCACAGATAGGGTAGATTCTTCAATACGAAAGATAAATTCGCTATTTATTTGATTATATAAGAATTTACACTTTATGTAAGTACATATTAGATTGATAAGTGAATTATATTATTCACATAAGTTCTGAACATTATTACTTTATTGTAATTGAAACTACTCTTCCTACTTCTGACTGTACTTGCACATAATTTGCGGTATATATAATAAAACATCCAGTACCGTAGAAATATCCTAAATGAATGAATTCAATATTTTTCTATATTTGATACAATTTCGTCTTCATTGTAAACTAGAAGGAAATACTAAATATTATGAAACATCAAACGAAGTAACTTAAGCTATAGGCAAACAGGTTTGAGTGGTTATAATGTCAAGAGGTTGAATTGGTTGGACCGAACTAGTCGGAAGTAGGTCACAGCTTTCAGGAAGGGAAACCATTAAGCAGGAAGTGCTTTCAAGCGGAAATGGACCACTTTAAAAACTAATTAGACACATAAAAAACCTTTGAAAGCCTTTAGTTCTGCGTGTCTGTCCAACTACTAAACATTAATTTCAATTTCAAAAGCAATAACTGATTACTTTAAGTCTACAGGAGAATGTACAGCGATAAATACTTATCAGGCATTTTATTAAATGTTTATATCAAGAAATTTTTATCTCGTTAATCTAGTATGCAAATAAGGCGCAATAAATCGGTGCATAAGTCTGCAATTTTAATCTACGTCAAGGCTGAATAACGTAAGTATATATACAGTGTCACACATAAAATCGGTATCATAAGAAACACATTTATTATTTATTCTAGGTGCAATTTAATTTTCAACATTTGTTTGTACTTAATAAATAACGTCAAACGACATGCTCCCGGACCATCGGGAATAATATTTTAAATGTAATAGTTAAAGAAATATCACCCGATATTTCTTTAACTATTAAATTTAACATTTCATCAAGACATTGTAAAATAACATTTATTTGGAAAATGTAGTAAAAAGTTATATATTTTGTTGATTTTTTTTTTTTTCAATTATTTAGACTGATGTCGTGAACTAAAAAAAACCTACTTTATTAAAAAAAAATCGTTCTATTTGCAATATGTCGAAAACTTCTTTTCTAGGTTCTAACATCCAAATAATTACTTATTTCTACATCTTTGGTATTTTTGGATTTACTAGGTTTGTTGAAATTATTATTTATTGAGCTAGTAAGAATACATAAACTTGGCCATTATTTCTGCTATACTTGATGCTTCAATATCTTATGCCAGATACGTATTTGTTATGCATACATATGTCATTCCAAATCAGATGTTCTTTGTTCACAATTGTAAATTTTTTAATCTGACATGTGCATACGATTTTTTTTTGTCACGCCCGAATAAAATTATCTATCTATCTATCTATCTATCTATCTATCTACTAAATACTTTCCCGAAAAAGTTAGCTAGTACTCAAGTAGTTATACGACCAGTGACATCTACAAGTAGTAAATATATTAGGGCAGTTGTGGGCCAAAATCCAATAAGGTTTACCTAGGGGGTGTCAATTCTCATTTTATCCCCTCCACTTCTACGTTTTGTCTTGACTACGTCATGTGATTGGCCGATGAAAGCACACAAAATTTAAATATCCCCATAGGGTCTCACGAAGATGAATAATTGTTCTGAAATAACCTAAACAAATTCTGGAACAGCTTAAACAGCTTCTGGAACAGCTTAAACAGCTGCTGGAACATCCTAAACAGCTTCTGGAACATCCTAAACAGCTTCTGGAACATCCTAAACAGCATAAACACCTCATGGAACAGCTTTAACAGCTCCTAAAACAGCGTAAACTGCTCCCGGAACAGATTAAACAGTTCCCGAAATAGATCTGGGAATAGCCTAGACAGCTTCTTGAACGACATAGACATTTCCTAGAAACGATTAAGCTAGGTGCTGTTTAAACTATTCTGGGAGCGGTTTATACTGTTCTAGGAGTTGTTTAAGCTGTTCCACGATCTATTTAAGCTGTTTCAGGAACTGTCTCATGCGGATATTCAATTTTGCGAAACGAAACATAAGAGTGGAGGGGATAAAATGTGAATTGGGATCCCCTATGTAAATCTTATGGAATTTTGGCCCAGAATCGGCCTAGAATATCTACTATTTCTATAATTATTTGTACATATGTAGGGTGCCCCACCGAACTGGCTCATTATATATAATATAATCATTATCTTCACTTTTTCAAGCTTCTAGTTGGAATTTGATTTTGAAACTCGTAGACTAGTTAAGGCCTACTCTGACCTACATTTTCAACTTTATTGCATTTTCGGTATACAGGATGTTGATAGTAACTTTCTTGTGTTAAATGGAATGGTGCAATTTTTATTGATCCATTTTGAGATATTTGCAATTTTGTTGAATTTTTGACGTTTGTACTCTTTCGAATAAAATTAAATAGTTCATTAGGTATTAGATGTGATGCCGATGTAAGTACAAGGTAGTAGGTATCCAGCGTTATAGCAATAACTCTGATATAGGGTGTCTATAGGGTGTTCAAAAACCACACTACGATTATTCTCAGGCGCAAGTGATCAAATTTATTTCCTTAAGCGCTCATTAGAGTAAACGAAATGATATTTATTTAGTACCAGTTTCTATTGAATAGATTTCAGAAGAAAATGAATATAAATTTGAGAAAATTAAAGAATTGATTTTGAAAATATTACAGAAAAAGAACTATCAAAAAAAAAAAATTCTTGGCGAAGTAGGTTTTACAACTGCTAATTTAACACAGTATTGGATGGATTTATGGATTTCAGATAGTAAATATCTATTCCTAAAGGCCCAGTTTTGTGATATATGCAGTAAAATAAAGCTAAAACGAATACATCTATAAAGATCTTTCAAAATTCGTGACTAACGCAATGTCGCGTTTTAATCTTACACAGATATTTTTGTAAAAATTGGAAAAAAGTTGTTTAATTCTGCTTCAAACTGTATAGAATGTTCCGATGTACAGGTGTTCCTAACACAAATATCATCAGATTATTGGTAATATTAACATATGCGTCATATATCAATATTGCTGAATAATACACACAAAATAATACCTAATAAATCCAGTGACCGAAAAAGTATAATCAACTTAATTAATTTCCACAGCAAAAAATCCGCATCCATGTTTCCTTTACATATTCCCAAAGTTTAATAATTTTTAAATTTGCAGATTCGGAATAATCTATTATGATATATGGAACATTTGTTAGATGTAGCCGAAAATGTGGTAATATTTACTTTAGAAACTTACTGTATATTGGAACATACATCCTATATAGTTTTGAGCAGAATTAAATGTCATTCAATTAAGTATTGTTACAAAAACATCTGCTGTATAAGCGTAAGGCTTAAACGCAACATCCTGTACATATGTTGGTCACTTAAGGAGCCTCACATATAGGTACAGCTATTGTATTTACATCTACAGCTATCGCCAAATGTTATGGCCAATGGTGAACTTGTTCGAATAATCGAACTACAAAGAATAAAAAAAATAAAACTTTCTTGTTAATAGGTTTAGTGGAATATTTTTAAATTTTTCTTCAGTACTTTAAAATAAGTCTTAAAAAAAATGCACGTGTCTGTGGTATCTCCCAATTGAATTCAAATACTTTGGTTATCAGTGAAACTTTATGTGTTACTGTTGGCTTGTTCAATACAAACGTTAGTTGTTCTTTTTAACCCTAACAACGGGAGATTTTCCGGTTGCAAAATAATTCAAAGCTCATTTGAATATTTAATCAAATGTAACATGAAAAGGAATATATGAAAATGTATAAAGCGCCAGCGATCATACTATAGACTGCCAACAATACGTTGAGAAAACATTGTGTCTTCCAAATGTGGCAACTCTTCTAATATCACGCAGTTAAATAGACAAATGTATATTTAATATGTATGAAAAATAAGAATGCCATCTATTTTTCAATAATGTGTAATGTAATTATATATTTCCCGTAAGTAATGTAGAAAACTATAATTGCATAAGTATATTTCTGTAAATATTTATTTTGTTGATTCTGTTGTATAAATACTTGTATATGTTATTATTGTTGTACCCTATCAATCTTATTTTATTTATACAAATATTTTAATATGTTGTGACATTTTCATTAGTCATTTGACATAACAGCGCAAAGTTGTGAAGAACTTTAAAGCAATTAACAACCAAGGTAATATATCACAATCGATTAATTTTCGCTAATAAAAAAAAATATTTCTTGTTTATTATTTTTAGAAATTGAAAAACACTTATTAAAATAATCGAAACGTTTTACAAGATTTAAGAAACTGTTTTATTATCATTCAACTAATATTCCACTAAACCTATTTAACAAGAAAGATAACTCTACGATGGCTACGAAAAATATTAACCAAGAATTAAAAAATTAAACTCGTAGCCTAAATATGTACATTACAAGTAGTTTTTTTTATTGAAAAATATTAATAATTTTTAGCAGTTGTGTGCTTTTAATATAGTTGCAATACCAGACTGTTTTCCTGGTAGGGATAAACTGACGTCACAGAATCGTGAAAATGCATAAAAATTTAATACATCAATAAAAAGTATTTGTAAAAACTATTGTAAAATAAAGAAAAAACCATAAACACTTAAAACATCTGCCGCAGTGATAATGCAAAAATATGAAATCGATTGGTTTTATTAAGGATGCCTATAACATTTTGATGATAACTGTATCATACTGGACTTATATTGAGAAAACTGAAAATAAGCTAACTTGTCATGGGAAGTTTCAACCTGTCAAAAAAGCTGACTATTACATATCTATGTGTGCTCTATATATTCCCAAGACTTTATAATTTTTTTAAATTTTCGGTTTCAGGACCATCTCTTGTGGGTCAGTATAAAAAAAAATAATTTTAAAGTGTTGAAAATTGGCATATTGCTAAAAGAATAAACAATTAATATTTTTTTTTCTATAACATTTCCAAAAAAATAAAGAAAAGATATAGTATTTTACAATTTTTTGAAAAAATATCAAGTTTAACAGTTAAAGAAAATAATGTCATGATTGTTTGCAATGTTTGCATGCATATTATTCGACACAATTTCATAAATACGAACAAATGACAAAGTAAAAATTCACCTGTAATGCATAATAAAAAATTGTTCCGATACAATGCGGACTTTATGTGTGACACTGTATAATAACACTCCCATTTTGACACAATTTCATTCCCAACTAACGCCCTTCGTGCTGTGTGTTACTGTGTCATGCGTGGAAGTCGATAACGGAAGAGATTTCGCGAACGATATACACACCTTTTTCAGCAAAAAAAAGACTACTACCTATATATGAATTTAAATGATCAATGTCAAACGGCCGAAAAAACATTGTTGATTATATTATTAAACAATATTGCGGAATAGTATTCCTACTATAGGAACTGCGCAGCAAAGATCACGTCACAACAAATAAAAGAATTACCATAACAGTTTATACGGCAATTTACTATTTGCGTTATGTAATTTATCTATTTAGTATACGGTATAGAATTGAAAATACAAACAAAGGTGGTACGTTTTAATGCGTAGCTCGTGTGTAATCCAAAATTAAAATGTTAAAGGTGTTAAAAATTAGTATGAAATGCTTATAATGTGTGCGCCCGTGGCATCAATAAAAATAGACACATCTTCGTACGTGAATGGCAAGGAGAATCGCCTGTTTTTTTTTCTACGCGGTGATTTTTGTGTAACTCCAAACATATACATTACCATATTAAGCAAATGAAAACATTTGGAGACACTTTTCTCCTATGAGCGCAACGTCACAAGGATTATGATCGAATGAATTCCTACGACAATACATGATTTAAATATGGTGATTTATTCTATTTACGTGATTAATTTTAAGGTTAATCTGTTAGCCTAACTATCAAGCGACGACATACGATGCTTATAATTAATTAGAATGAGATTCCAGTTCTAAAAAACCGGGTCATTCCTTTTTCATGGCTTCACGCATTATATATATTTTTAAAAATCAATTTTCACTTGTGATTTCTTAACGCACGAACACACACCGCGTATAAAGTAGGCAGTTCACACATGAACTGACACTGACACCATAACCACAGACACGGACACCGACGGTATGTTGATCGCGAGTATTCAAAATCGATCCAGAGAGAGGCCCGAAGATTTCAGCGGCGACGCGTGCGCCTACGATGCAGGACGATACGTCACCGTTGCAATTAGATCCTAGAGGAAGGCCGCGGAACGCGGGCTAGACCTGGCTGGGACACGGCCGGAGGAAAATGCATTTTCATTATTGATAATTCGTTTCGTGACAAATCAGTTAACGTTTCATATCGTATTGTTATATTTGCAAGATTTTGCACAGATTGGCAACACTTTATTTTTAGAGTGTAGGTATTTACATGAAAGGTGGAATAAGTTGAAAGTATATGCCAATTTAAACTTGGAAGATTTTACTACAGTAATGAAATTCTGTCTAGATACGTCAAAATTTAACTTTCAAAATCATTTTTATAAACAGACTCTTGGCACTGCAATGGGATCTCCCATTTCAGCTTCTATTGTAAACTTAGTAATGGCAAGAATAGCTATAGATACTAATGGAAAATAAATAATAACAATATTCATATTTCCTTTTTTTAAGATACATTGACGATTGTATCCTTGCAGTATCTGAGTACACAAAAATATAATATTAAAAACGCTCAACTCATTTCACCCCATAGATTGCAATTTACAATAGGAAATGCAAATGTTAAAAACAGCTTGAGCTTCTTAGACATTGACTTAACCAGAAAAGATCAAACCATTACTACAAATTGGTTTTTAAAAGCTATCTACTCAGGAAGATACCTAAATTTTAATTCAATCACTCCTCTTAGATACAAAATTATAAAGTTTAGCAGATCAATGTTGTGCTTTCTCTGAAAATAAAAAAATTACAAAAAAATCTTAAGGAAATTAGAAATATTAAAAAAGACAGCTATTTAAACTTCATAAATCAACACATACAACATAGGATCAAAAACATAACTAACAATAAAGTAGATAGCAAAAACAAAGAATTGACCGAAATACGAAAAAAAAACATCACTTTTAATTACATGCCCAAACCATCATAAAACCACATACATATATCAATAAGATCAGATACATGATTTTACTTCCTGACTTTGTGTGATTTGTTTAGATGTTATTTCTCTATTTACTAACATTCCTTTATCTCTTGTTGTCGATATCATAGAAGAAAGGTAGGCGATTTTATATCTGAGCACACTTCCGTTTCCAAAGAAATGTCTCTTAAAATACTTAAATTTCTCTTAAACCTTGCAGTCTTTTCTCTACAACCATATGATGTAATAATAGCATAAACCACAAAAAAAGAAACTATCTTAATAAAAACACACACACAATATATAAATAGATTCTAACAATTGCAATATGTATGTACACTGTCCGACAAAATTAATGTGGTCGTCTATAGTGCAGTTGCTACCAAAACTGGTCATCATTTAACAGGTACGCGTTCGGCTGCCATCGGCTTATGCAGGTGGTTTATTGGTTTATTGGGGTTCCTGCGCATAAAGCACTTGGCAACTATAAAAATCAGCAATTTTTTTAAATTAATTCCTTGCATTTATGTGTCTAGCGGTTGCTAGTTTAAGTTATCGCCGATTCTATTAGATTTTGTGGGTGAATTGTGCGTTAGCATTGTTGTTTACGACTGCGTTGTAGAGTTTTGTCAAGCAGTTCCTTGGTCGACTGTTAACGTGAGTAGACGTATTTTTGTATTTCATTGTTGCCATTTTGTATTTCATTTTGATATTCTATATTTCGCATAAATTGAATTTTATATAGCCTATCAAGGAATTCATTTAGTAACAATTGTTAATAAATATGCTGTGTACTGATTGAATTTATTGAAATTGCAAAAATGAATTTTTAAAATGTCAATCAAGGAATTCATTTAGTAATAATTGTTAATATATTGATGTGTGCACATTATAGATATAAGATCACTTATTATTTTTGGCAGGAATATATATTTTAGTTGTAATTCTCTCATTATTATAGTTTAAGAGTTATTTTTCCGTTTTTCTATTTTGCTGAATTAGTTTTATTTTATCAATCACCTCGTTTGGGTGAGTAGAAGCATTGTGCTTGCATTTAGTTTTTCATTTGTTGTTATTTACTAGAAATTGTCCACGCTTAATTTAGTTTGTTTTAAGTTGAAACCACGTGGATTGAAATTGAAATATTTTGGATTATCTTCCTGAACAAAATAATCTTTTGCTTTGTATAGGAAATAGCATTGTCCTATTGTAATTTAGATTCTAGTGCGGTTTTTATTTTAGGCCAGAACCTTCAGTTCACGGTTTTTTTGTATCATTCACATTCTGTATTCTGCCTCATTGTTCTGCGATACATTACATCAGAAATATGTCTTGCATCTTTTGGTGTGTGTTGTAATTACATTTTATTATTTTTTTTTGTTTTAATTTAATGAAAAAAAAATATATATATTTATAATTTTAACATTCTACCGTTTAACAAGTAAATTTTGCAATCATGTGTGGACAGTTTCAGCAAAAACTGTGGACACGCCATTGTAAAATTGAAATTTGGAAGATTTTTTAAGTATTTTATCAGAACTATCTGTAGACGTACTACAAGAAATACGATATAAGAACCTTAAATATTGTAAGGAATACAACAGACGAAAGATATCGCGAAAATGTAGAAATATGGAATCGGTATTACGTTGTCTTAATATCATCTAATCCTTTTATTTTTAGCACCAAAAGTTTACCTTCCATAAAAAATAATGTAATATGATGGTGTGTTCTAAATACTCAATTATCTCTGTGACAGACGTTGATGATATATACTGACGGCGCAGATGACAGAGAAATTGTTTTGAATTAAGCTTTAGATTTAATTCTAATCTATACTGATAAGTTATGAATATGACTTATATAATTTAATATAAGATGTTAGCATTTGTTTTTTATAGCTTATATAAGGTTACAGTATAAAGAGCTAGTATATTTGTCCCACGTTAAATTGATAATCGAAACTACTGCACGACATAAGGAAATATGCTTGAAGGACAACTTCATTAATTCCTACAAAAAAAAGAGAAAAAACGAGAAAATTAAAAATTCTTTGCCACAGCGTATATTATGTGGAAGTCATTGACAAAGTCACCGCATATATTGCGTCGTAAAGCAGTTAAGTACTCGTGTAATTGGCAATAAAAAAATTATTTGATCATTGAGTCGTCGCATAGAGTAAAGGTGACCTACATTCGACACTGTGGGACTTGAATGAAATGCTTCCAACTAATTAATTAGGTACCCGGCACTTTTAAAGACTAGTGCGACACGATACAGTATTCCCTCGTTAAGACAAACTCGTTTAATACGAATTGTCGTTTAACACGAAAATTATTCTTTTCCCCCTTAAAATGCAATATACCTACTTTTTATATCATTTTTATGTAATCCTCGGGTAATACGAATTAGTCAGTTAACACGAAATACAAACAATAATATATTAACAGTGCAATAATATAAGCCCCCGGTTAACACGAGCTCCGGCATGCAATAAGTAGGTAAATCCCCTAGATATGTATGTAGCATGATAGAAGAAAATAAGGTATGTTCATCTGAAAACCAAAACTCGTCTTTCTCGCGCATGGCCCTCAAATACGTCACACCTAGATGCGCAAGAACATACCTTATTTTCTTGTATCATGGTGTGTAGTCTGCACGTGCTATTATTTTATCGTATTTTGGTAGTTTACATAGTAATAACGTCGGTCCCGTGTACGTACAATGTGTGCAAAAAGGTCGATAGATGTTTCGACAAAACTTAAAATCTTGGAAGAAGTAGAAGCAGGTGCTTTTATTAAAACTAAAATCCCGGAACGATATAATATTCCTAAATCTACTTTATCAACTATTATAAAGAATAAAGAAAAAATGGACACCACACGAAGATATCGAAAATGAACTTTTAGTGTGATTTAAAAATGCTAGTTCAAATGTTCCCATATCTGGTCGGTTGCTGAAGAAAAAGGCCAAAGAAATAAGTGTATCGATCGGCATAGATAATTTCGAATATTCAGATGGGGATGGCTGTTAAGATTGCAAAAAAGATATAAAATTTCCTATCATGTTGTAAGTGGCGCAGCGAATAAAGTAAATGAAAATGATATATCCGAATGGCTTAAATACTTTTATGATATAAGAAAATTATATGACGAAAAAAATATTTTTAACCTCGACGAAACAGGTGAATTTTATAATTTGCTCTCTGATGGTTCCTTAAACTTTAAAAGGCATTAAATGTCATGGCGGTGTTAAAAGCAAAGATCGCCTAATCTCAGTTTTATGTTGCAATGCGAACGGTTCAGAAAAAATATGGATTATTGGAAAATATAGAAATCCTAGATGCCTAAATAAAATAAATCGACTAATTTTTACCCTTTGACTATACTCATCCTCATCAGAAGAATGCCTGGGTGGATTCTGTATCATTTCGATTATGGCTGACTAAATTTCAGAGGAAAATGGTCAGTGAAGACAGACATATCTTTTTAACATTGGATAACTGCAGTGCATATAATATTGGCGGACTAGCTCTGCTAAATGTCACAGTATTTTTTTTCTTGTAAATTCTACTAGCAGAGTTTAACCTTTGGATCAAGGTATAATTGCAGCCTTTAAATGTCGTTTTAAGACCAGACTTGTGCGTAACACTCTACTCTGCATTGAATCACAGCAATTAAATTTAAAATGGAATATTTTACAAGCAATGAAAGCTATGGCTATATCATGGGGTGATGTTATTGATCAAACAATTACTAATAAAGCTGTAATAAAGCTCGAAACATCAGTGCTGTCGATTTACCTTCAGAATCTTCCCTTGCCTCACAGGACACTGAAGATTTGACAAATCTAATTGCAGAAATACATCCGACACCTAACCTGTTGCTCTCTGAATTAATTGCTTTGGACAATTTATGCTTTGGAAGATGATGTTACAGATGAAGAAGAAAGAAAAATGAAATTTTAGCAGCACTAGAAACATTGCGAGATTTGGGCAGATTACGACCGAATTAGATGTTAATTGTGGAGATAATCTGGACAAAGTACGAAGGGGAATGTCTAAAGTGCTGTATGCTTAAATATAGCCAGCAAAAGATAACAGATTTCCTAAAACTACACAGGTAAAAATTTGAGGGAGTGAAATACGGAGTCTCCGTTTTGGAAATATTTTGTTCCAAAAAGGAGTTGCCGTAGCTGAAAACAGAAAGTATTTCCTCGGTTTTGTACAAAATCTCAACCAAATGGAGAGATTGAATTTACTCCGCTTTCTAACATGATTTTCAAGGAAGAAATAATCTCCGTTTTCTCTCCGCATCTACACCACCGTATTTACGTCCTAAATGTAAACAAATATCCCTAATATTACATTATATTTTCTCCTTCACGGAGGTGATAATTTGTTTGCTTAACAGATGTTTTTACTTCTAATACCTCAACGCCGAAAAGGGAAAGGATACCTCCGATTGGGAACATTTGTTGTCCAAATCGTAACTGTTTCCCTAACCATTTGAAAATTGCAAGTTTGCATAGGGCGTGCGCATTTATTAAAGCGATATTAGTGCAGCGCATGTGCAACAAGTCTGGACGTGGTCATTTTGCAATAGTTCGAGAATGGAGAAGGATATGTCGGAATGCACTGTACCTGAAATTTATAAAATACACATCAGAGTAAAGTACGAAAACCGTAAAAGATGGGTAAGAGTTATGGGAGCAAACATCACCAAGGCAGATGTAGATAAAGCAGGTAAGAAACTTGTGCATCCTTATTTAATTTTCAATCTACGAGGTACTAATTTTTAATTAACCCCCACTACATTCTAGGTGTTAGCTCCTGAATAAAAGCACGTTTGTCTTAGCTGAATCCGTGGTGTTTCAACTGTGTCGTGCCTTCAACCCACGGTCGGTACCAAACTCGAAGAAGGGACTATATTATGGATAAATTAAAGCAATTCCAATGATGGCTGCTCTGTGACCGCAGAAGAAGACGTGCTTAGTGTGTCTATCCTAGTAATCATTAGAAATATATCCAAAATAATTCAAGAACTTGAGGTTCGACGACATTTTTGATGCATTTTTAATGATAAATAATAGAATAAATGCACTCAGCAATGGTGCTTCTGTCCACATAGAACAGCCCTCATTGATTAACTTCAATATGATGTTAAACTTAGCTACTATGGAGCTAGGTAACATAAAAATAAAGTTAAAAACCTCTATATAACCTCTATATAACTAATATTCTCTTCTCTTCCGATAATAATCCGCTCGAATCCTGTGGCAGGTACCTTCTTAACGGAAATAAATTTATGTGTCAAGGATGAAATACATTCCGAAACGGAGTTAACATGTTTCCGTACCGGAAATAATTTGATCCAATATGGAGCAAAATCTTTTCTCTGGCGGAGAAAATTGTATTCACTGTGGATTTATTTAATACCGTCCGTTTGTTTATTGCGGATGTAATTATTTCCAAGTGGAGTTACTTACATTAGCAACGGAGATAATTTTATCTGATACGATAGTAGTATTGCATACATATGGGGGAAACAACATCCGTTATTCATTTTAATAACAGCAGTAGGAGTTAGCAAAATTATCTCTGTATTCCATCCGTTTAGTAGCAAAACATTTAACTCCGAAATGGAGGCTCCTTGAACGGATGGTCGCGAGGGAACACCGGAAAAGAGTTAAAACGGTGTTAGATTCAACTCCGTATTTTTATCTGTGTACCTACCGAACATTGAATTAGTACCATATTATGTATAACAAGCTTTGTTTTGTGTTTATTTGTTATTGTTGCTCTTATTGGATACAAATGTAATACCAACAAATAATTCTCTATATTTCTTAAAATAATTATATTTGGTTTATCTTATTATTTTATTTAATAACTATTTCACGTAACATAAATAGAACGTAAAGTACTTCGGATACTACAGTTAAGTAAGTTATTCCACTACCGGATATGGCGAACTAGTTCGTCTTAATCGATTTTGGTTATGACAAACTATTTTTAAAACGAACAGAATATTTTATTTCCCCCGTCGGGTTCGTCTTAACGAGGGAGTACTGTATAAGCAAAGTAAACAGAGTTTGTTAATCTTGCCGAAATATATAATAAAATCAAACATATTTTATAGCTGAGTCATTTCATTCAATGTAAAATATCCAATTACTGAGATAAAAATAAATGTGTTGAATTTCGTTCTAAAACATTCTTACAATTAGCTTGCATTGAACTTGTCAAAATTAACGATTTGATAAGGCAATTGTTGCCCACTGCTAGCTACAACTTTACAACCACTCCCTAACTTCGTCCCAAAATGGGGTAAAATACACAAAACACAGAATGAATTGTCTAGTGGAGCAATAAATAAATACTTATATTATTTATAGCGCACATACATTCCATATATGCACTTCTGTTTTATCTATCAAACATACTTCATAGTAGAACAAATTTTATTAATTATTAGCCTACTATAATTGTATATAACGGTTCTGGTTTATGTTTATAAGCGAAAGATGTTTTAAAATTATGTATTCTATACTTACGTACAGATACATATTCATTTTCTTTTGTGCTTTAATTAAATATTGATACTTTTTGTAAAAGAAAATTACAAGTGCAATAATAAGTGATATCTTATTTTCTTGAAGACGTAAGTAGCATATGTTCACCCGTGACACCATGAAACTTACCCATCTGAGGGGAAAAAGCAGCCATATATTTTATTAGAATTAATATAAACGAACAGTTTTGAGGAAAATATAATGCTTCTACGTCCAGGATTCCGATTTCCCCAATAACTATTTATTTACAACAATTTCAATAGAAAATGTCAGCACTTTTTTTCTTTAGGTCGATAACTTTCAATGTGTCACGGATGTACAACAAATGAATCCTGTTTGTTATAAAAAAAAGAGAGTATGTAACTCTACCAGGATATGTCACTCTTAATTCACACTTATAATTAACTAGACTGATTTAAACAAACAGCTCTTTGCAATACACCATGCTATAGGTACTATAGTACAAAGTCAAACCTGGACGACTAACAAGAAAGACGACGATATATTATCGGCGAACACGTTGCAACGGATGTGCATTTATTCATATTTTTCCTTTGATATAAAGGATAAAAGAGGAAGTATAAAAAAGTACATTATGTTCATTCGTAAGTGATTTTTTTGATACTGGCAACCTTACATTTAGCACGCTTATGTAAGATATTAAAACAAATGCACCAAAGCTTTTCGGGACATTGTAAATTAAATCTACAGTACGTCCAGTTGTATACTTAACTGATTTGTTGAAATTTAAAGGATTTTACATGAGAAAACCGCGAACTTTTGCTAAGAAAATTTAATCTACGTAATAGGTTATGATATTTATAGATATCTATGAATATTAGCAAAAATATATATTATTAATAATAAAACGAAATAATGCAAAATAAATCTTTGCATATTCGCCGTTCTGCCGGCCTTATAAGATCTAATATCGACATATGTAGGTCGATTTGTCGCACGAATCTATATATCCCTCGCTAGCTCAAATGGTAGAGCGCTCGTCCGGTAAACGAGAGTGTACACACTCTCGTCCGAATCCTGCGCGAGGAATTTTTTTTTTAGGAGAAATTCCTCTTAATCATTATAGTGATTAGCAGAAATACATTAATTCGTTAATTATTCCATACTGTAAAAAACTTGTAATCTTTGCATATTCGACGTCCTGCCGGCCTTTCAAGGTCTAGAGCCCGTTGTAATAGAGAATGGTACATGACGTCACATGCGCAATGAACGCATAGTGGTAGCCGATGCCTCGTTGCTAGATAACAGACAGTAGTAGCCGGCAGCGAGGCGTAATTGACGTCAGGCTTCGCGCAGCTTTTGGTGACGACATGTACCATTCTCTATTGCAACGGACTCTAATATCGACATAGGTCGACTTGTCGCACGAATCTATATATCCCTCGCTAGCTTAAATGGTAGAGCGCTCGTCCGGTAAACGAGAGCGTGTAGGTTCGAATCCTGCGTGAGGAAAATGTTTCTTTGGAAAAATTCCTCTTAATCATTACAATTATTAGCAGAATTCATTAAACCAAAATAATATTTCTATTCTTTTAAAAATTTTAAAATAGAAATAATTTTATGTAAGTCATTCCCTAGTTTTGACAAGCTATCTACCGTGTACAATTGAGTATACCCATAGCTGTAATATTCTTTTATAGGTCATTCAAGTCCCCGTCCGATTTTCCTGTAATTATTGATTGACATTACATTAAGGCACATTTACTGATTTTTTTTTATAATTTGTTTCTTATTTAATTCAAGGTTAAATGTTTTATTAATTATAAAGAAAATGAAAATTGCAATATGTATATAAGGTTAGCAGCCACCAGCATCTACTGTAAATGTAACTCTGTATTTCTGAAACATTTTTTTTCTGATTCTTTTACACATATAGATATGCAACATAAATTATGACGTGGTAAAGTATTTTTCTTCGTTTTATGTGCGCAACACAATAACTACACTATCTTTAATATTTAATAAAATAATTACGACTGTTTAAAACTGAATTCCACTTTAAATTATTTATGTTAATCCATTAATTTTATATATAATATTATATATACAAATTCGAATGTATTAATATATTAATGCATTTGAAATTTGCTTTTTTAAATGTTGGATTTGCATTACATGACCGCTTTTGGTGGGGATCATTAATACATGTTTTTCTATATCTATTTTTAAAACTAGAAAAGTGGCTGTTATTAGAGCTAACCTCCACCAAAAGGTGGCCGTAGAGGGATGATACTGTACATATATTGTTTGTTTCCGTTCAGGGCAATCTTAGCTAAGCTAGTCTTTTATTATCCATGTTTAACTTAATTAGTTTACCTACCTTCTAAATATTATATTAGATCAATAGTTACTCTGTGATAAATAGTGATCTTTTTGTCGTTTAAAGGTAATAAAAGTGATACATAAAGTTGAGGATAAATTTTAATATTCAGCAAACTAAAAATTCTTCTATGATTTGATAATTTGAAACAAACACTATTAGGGCTGTTATCAACCTTGTTTCAAAAAAGCAGGTAACGAAAATAAATCACCCATCATCCCATTCATATGCAATATTAACAATATTAATGCCTACAGCAACTGAAAAAATTCGAACTCTGTTAACCAAAGCACAGAAATGACAACAGCTGATTTTTCTATTGTTATTGAGCGGTCTCGTTTCGAAAATAATTCGCCATATTCTTACGCTATTTCGTTTCAAAATACTTCCGAAATATTGGGATACTCATGCGTCCCAATTATGCTCCAAACTATGTTCACTTTCATATGCCATATATAGATTGCGAGGTATTGTATCATTGGAGGGACTATTCATGTTCTACCACGCGAATATTTCTTCCAGATTGCGGTATGGCATTTTATTTTGGGGTGTAGGGCGTAGTCTCTCGCGTTGTTTTGTTCTGCAAGAGCGAATTGTCCGAATAATGTTTTCGTTAGGTGCCATGGAATCATGCCGTCCTATATTTATTAAATATGGTATTTTGTCCTTGCCATGCCTCTTTATTTATGAATGTGCGGTGTTCACTCATAAAAGCAAAAAAACTGTTTTCTTTTAATAATAACTTTAATACTGCGTATGATACTAGATATAACGATGACTGCGCCGTATCAACTCCTAGAAACTGCGCTCTTTGAAAAAAAGTCCGAGGTTTATGTGCGTCAAGATTTATAATAAACTACCAAAAAAATGTTAGAAATTTGGAAACTCATGGGTTTAAAAATGATTTAAAAGAATATCTGAAGAACAAGTGTTATTATAGCGTGTCGGAGTTTCTGGAGCAATCAGTTTGGGAGTACTGAATTTAAATCCGTGTTTTATGTATAAACCTATACAGGGTGATTCTCAATATATGCGACAAACTTTAAGCGCTGATTCCTAGGGTTATTTTGATCATAAAAGTTCATAAGAACATATGTCCAAAATCGCTTAGTTCTAAAGTTGTACAATGTTTAATAGTAAGTTAACATAATTAATGTTTTTATTATAAATTAACAAAATAATTAGTAAAACAAAATTAACTTATACTAACTGTTGAAAATGACCGCCCCCAACTGCAATACAAGCTTCTATCCTCCGTCGTATTGACTGGCGAGTCCGTTTCAAAAATACCAGGGGTATCTATTTCGAATTGTTTGAAAAGCTGCGATAATACGATTTCTCAGTTCATCGACATTTTCAATGGGAGTCGTATAAACTAATGATTTAAGGTGACCCCAGAGAAAAAAGTCCAAAGAATTTAAGTCTGGAGACCGAGGAGGTCACGGTTGTGGACCTCCCCGTCCTATCCACCGATCTGGATACGTATAGCCCAAAAACTCGCGAGCAACTAAACTAAAATGCGCTGAAGCACCGTCATGCATAAAATACATTTGTAATCTTAATTGCAACGGAACTTCTTCCAGCAGTTGGGGTAGCTCTTCTTCAAGAAAATTGCGGTATACCTTGCCATTTAACTATTGAAATGACAAATAAACAATTCTCTCTCAACAAAATAGTTTTCGAAGAACCAACTATGATATTATATCGTGTTACTCATAGTTCATAATTTATTATTAAACATTCAGTAACTTTAAAACCAAACCGTTTTGAACATATACTCATATGAACTTTTATGATCAAAATAACCTCAGGAATCAGCTCTTAAAGTTTGTCGCATATATTGAGAATCGCTCTGTATAACGTATTTTACTGTAATTTTATGTATTTTATTGTATATCTTGTCCTGACGTAGCCCATATCTCTTTAAATCCAGTGGCTAATAAAATCATTATTATTATTATTAGTAGTAGTAGTAGTAGTAGTAGTAGTAGTAAGTAAGTAAGGGTGCCTACGTTATGTTCAGAAAGGTTGTTGATTTTATGTTTATCAAAATGGAAATTTGTAATATGTGGTTTTTAATTTTAAATTTTAGGCACCATAGGAGAAAAGCGTACTTAACCATATGCAACCTACATATTTATGCACAAATTTGGATACAATTTCAATACGGATAAGATATGTATAAACAAACGTAAAAATATGTAAACAAATTTAATGTTGCAGAATGGCAATTTGGAGTTATGCACAAATCTTGTGATCGCCTGTTGTCACTTATGTTTATTCTGTGACCAAAGTAAGGCGCGAAAATATCAAAAGCTAATGGACAAGCACACCCCTTTGATGTATTTTTTTGTTTCTATCTATTTTCTAAATGAATAGTTTTGTGTTTATTTACAATGTGGGGATGTTTTATTTTAGAAATTACATTTGTACATACAGGCGACAAATATCTTTCGTAAATAGCACCACTTTCAAGTCAGTTTACTGGAAATCGTCCAGGTTTAGCTTCGTCTGATAGTACATATATCCAATAACAACACTTCCAGTACCACTTTCTTCTACAACATCCATCTAAACCGCCCACTTCACTGCCGCCCTATTCAGAAACTAGCTTGCGAAAACGATTCTGCGACGAACAAAAAAGCCAATTTCCTTTGAAACGACGACGGCCTTATATACCTAACTATACGAGTGTATAACATCGACTGTTGTTAACTTGTTAACCTTTTACTCGTCCGTAGGAAAATAGACCATTGTGTTCGACAACAAATGTTATCTCTGACGAGACTGCATTAACCTTTCGGCGGGCAAGAGAGAAATCGGTCATTTCAAAGCAAATTACACACCTCCGTTGCTTTGGACGTGAAACGATTCGAGATAATTAAGTTAGTTGAAAAAGCGGGGTCGTTAAATTAGCTTAACTAAATACGTAATCGCGGGAATCTCATCGGATGCTCTAAGACTTTTATTTAATTTAATGATGGGGAGTAAACCGCAAGGTTTGTTGTAGAATAAAACTGGTTGAGAACAGTACAACTTCAAAATTATAAATGCCACATCTTCATAAATAAATCCGAATGTTCGGTGTATAAGATACTATTTACAAAAATCTGCTATAACAAAAATTGTTTAAATATGCCAATAATATCTAGGTTTTATCCCAAAATAAGCCCAGTTTAATTCTAAAATCCAACTTGTTGCTTTAGTGGATGAAAACCATAATACAGCTACACACACACACACACGTTGAGAATTGTCCACGACCTATCTATGATCCGCTTCCTATCAAGAACTGATTAAATAAACTTAAAATAAACCAATACAACTGTTTCAACTTTATAGCTCTGATGGCATAAAAACAAACGGGTTTGGAATCCAAACGAATGCAACAATAATTAGAGTAATTATCCAGATATTTAATTTACAATTCAGTAAACTAATTCACATTATTGCATTCTTCATGTATACTGCATACGATGCGTAGGTAGAAAAAATGCGATCGCATAATAGGTTCGGCAATTAAGTCAAGCAAATTACATAAATTGTCTTAAATTTAATATAAGACCCCATGCTTGACTTCAATTTAACTCGTTAAGAAAATTACGTTTCTATTATGGCTCGAAATATATGCATCTTGTCGGAATACATCAGATAAAGCAAAGGTATAAAAAAAAAACTCATGCAAACAAGTCTTTGGTTAAAGTATTCGTAATAATGTAAATACTTCTTAATGCTTTTCTGAAGCTGGACTTTAAAATATTGAATACAAAATGTTTTAATGTTTGGATGTGAGTTATTTAAAGAAATGCTTCACAGGTAAACCATTCATCATTTTTAGTCTAAATCTCGTTTTAAGATAGCACGATTAGATAAACATGAAATGTATACATATACGAGCATACATTTGTCTTATTGATTTACCACACATTTTCAATAGTGATCAAACCAGATAAAAGACAAAAAGCACTTTAGGTTCATCAACAAGTCTAGGTTTTTTTTTATCGTTTGGTTTGTTCCAAGAAACGACTAAATGTTGACAGGTACATTCAGGATTTGTTACTGAATAGTTTAATCTAATTTTCATTAGATTGCGGTAAATATCATTTACAGCGCCAAAAATGTGTTTACTTGTGTTCCTAAGTTCTTTAAAATGTTAATAAAAATATAATTTCACATTCCCGAATACCCGTGTTGAAGTGGTTTATCATAATAACACTATAAACTATATTTAGATGCATATCATCTAAATCAGTTTATTTACATAACTAGAAATGCTTTAAACCAAACAATTGCTTTTTATTGGAAACGCATTATATAAAATAATAAAGCAGTATATTTAAACAAATTATAAACGTCTATTATCCAGTTTAAGGGAATATTTCAAGCCATGTTTAGTAGTTAATGTTGCATGTAAGCACACATACCTTATACCAAACAAAGATCTCAACAGCATTTCTGAACAAGCATGTATTGTAATAATAACGTTATTTTTTTAGTTTTCTAAAAATCACTAGGAGATATTTAAAACATACATACAGAAAAGTGATATTTTTGCATTATATACTCCTAAGTTACCTTAGTTTTAAAAACATAACTGTCAAATCAACACTGGACTAATGCACTTGCCACTCCAACTGTTGTGAGAACTGTTTAACTCTACACCTTGCACACGAAACTGGCGCGTATGACTAGTGATATTTGATAAAATATTTGTACAGATATCGATGTTTACACATACCGTGTCTATCAAAATAAGTGAGTTACTCCAAGCAGTTAATGTAAAAATATTGTAGCAAAGGTAAGTAACCCTAGCGGGTTTAAGACAATAGTACAGATTAACAAATATTTTTTCTGTCAAATATAAAGGTGAATAAAAAGATATATAGGAAGTTAAAAGTAAATGCATGTTCTAAAAAAAATCATAATTATTGTCGAATTTGCTAATCTGGTTTAGTATTAATTATTATTAATTATTGAAATAATTAATAATAATTAATATTTGTAAAGAAATCTAGAAAACTAAACAATATTGATAAGTATTTTGTTTCTATTCCCATGGTTAGGAAAATTGGTACAATTATGATTTTGAGTTGTTGAGTGTTGGAGAGATCGCGAGATGTTAACCTCATTCTTGATCCCGGTTTTGTTAGGTGATAGCAGGAATTTAGCGTATAATACATATGTATATTAGAGCACAAAATGCCAACGGCAACCGTGACAGGCTCACAATATAAAAATTGTGAGCTCGCGACTAAGTGCCGTCGTATTTTTTTTTTGCTTTTTGTTTTATTTTTTTAAATTATAATTAATTATCAAAGAAGAATTACTAATTATAATTCAAAAGAATTTTTAATTTATAATGATTTTCTGTAATAAAATTATTAAATAGATTAGATAGATATATGTGAAGTAAATACCCCCAATTAGTAGGTAACAGAATGCATTTTTCTGAATTATTATAAGGATAGGATTATGATTACATAGTTTGCTTCAGTGATTCATCTTCAGTATTATTAGTCATACTTCATAGGAGCAGCGCCCTTCAGCCATTTATGGTCTGACTGAATACATTTTTGAGAATACTTCAAATTAATGCATACAACTGTATTTAAGGGCCTACGAGGTGTTGAAAACTTGATAAAATATCGGGAATACAATTTAGAAAAATAAAATGGTGGAGGTGTGAAAGGTCATTTGTGTGAAGGCTGTTATAATGACAGGATCTTGTGTACAATATCGTTCCAATTCCACTGGATTTTACTGTAACGTTTTAGTTCCTTTAGTTTTCGAGAACATACATGAAAAAATAGATGTGGAGGACGGCCTGGATAGGATATTTGATGTTGTGTTCTCTCTAAAAGATTACAGATTACTGACCCAACCAGGACACCTAATTTTTGAGGAAATATTTGTATAATCACTTATTGTTATTGTATATTAATGAAATAAATTAACCATAATTCTACTTGTTGTAAATACAGTATCAATAAAAATGCCATTAAATATTTGAAATAATAGATATGTATTTGCATTAAATATCTAAAAAACCTTTTGCTGTTTATATTAATAGAACGATTTAATGGTAACCTGATTATTACACTGAGCAATTAACGAAAGTCCCTTTAATATTAGATACTAATTACGGATAGTTACTTTGACATATAGAAAATTAAATAATGTTATTCTGGGGTGAATTAAAAATTTCTTTTGGAGACCTTCATGATTATATTCTGCAATCGGAAATGAGCCGACAATTGCCAGCAAAATGATACATTATCAGTATCAAACACATTACAATTGTCCCGCATTAATAAACTCTCATGTGGATATCTGATATGTGTTCATTACTACGCTACAGTCCTTGTGACATCTTGGTATTATCTGTATTGAATCTGATGCACAACATTAATATCAATGATATTGTCTTCAAATTAACTATATGAAAAAGGCAAGAAATGTAGATTTTATATCATTTTATTTTACTTTTGAATTGTTTATTTTTTCTATGTGCGATGTGCTTTTGTGTTATTTTATATTTCTAGTAAAATTAAGACGGATTTAGCTTATTATACCAAACATGCTTATATTTCAATGTAGGTGATGACGTTTTATTAAACTTACTTTTGATAGATTCTGTCTAATTAATATTAATTTTGTATTATAATGTTTGTAGTTTGTTCTAAAGCCATTTTTTACTTAAGAGATTCCAGCACTTTTATTTGGCCTTGCAGAGAAAAACTAAAAGCGCATTCTCAAAGCTACTGAAATTTGGAACAAAATCAACGGTACATTTTACAAATTGTAAATTAAAGGTTAAAATCTATATTCGAGTATGGCACAAATTTAATTCTGACGTTACTTCTCTTATTGATGGATTATTATTTACCTAAAGAAACAATACAAAATTTACATTAGCTTTGCAAAAACACACCTTTAATTTACCATTTGTAAAATATCCCCTTGATTTTCTTCCAAATTTCGGTTACCATAAACATTACGCGATTTGGTAAATGATCCATACTCCACTAAATTTCTATCAAGATCTAGAAAAATGCTACGATATGGTTGTCGTCGTTCAGGACGCAATTCTAAATATCTTGTACTCGTTATTGTTGTATTTTGGTTCGGTGAATAAAAAATACATAACATATCTTGTTTCTCTTCGTTGGTATACGCGACATTTTTCTATTACTAATGCAATGATAATTGAAGTGATTGACAGTTTGAAATTTCATGGCGATCTTACCTAATCTTAAATTAGATTCTTCATCAATTAAAGCATAATATCAAAAACTTTGGTCAGACATCGTACATGATGATACACATGGTTGAAATAAGAAAAATAAACTCTTTCCAGTGATGTCATGTCCAACATGGCGTCTGTAAGAAATAACAAAGTTTGATGATTGCCGGAAAGAATCGAAAAGTTGTATAAAAATCTTAAGTACACAATTAGATAGAAGGTTAAAAGTGGTCTTGAGAATGTGTCTTTAGTTTTTTCTGCAAGGCCAAATAAAAGTGACAGAGGCAAAATAAGAAAATCAGATTTTTTCATTTTCTTTTTTTTAAGAAATCTCGAACGTCATTTGTTCTAAGTGTGCTTTCTTTTCCGAATTATAATAACCATCCCAATGGTGAGGATCTAAAATGAATCAGCCTGTATATCTTGGATTTTATGACTGGCTGTTAATAATAATAATAATCTTTATTTCCAATACACTGTACAAGTCGAAATAACGTCTAAACTAAGAAAAAGAAAATATTTGCTTATGCACCTACAGTATTTTAATTATATACAATTAAATTACTTAAATTCAAGAAATTCAGAAACACTGTATGGCTCAATATTACATATTCCTACATATGTTCATACGTTTAAACCTTACAAAGTTATTTTCTAATTTTGTATTTGAAGGTAATTTGTTGAAAAAACGAATACTATTGCATGTAAAGTACACATTTGGTGGATTAACACCAACTAGGTGTTGAGGAACATTATAATTTGTTTTATATCTTGTTGTATGTGTATGTGTTTTTTCGTTATCTCTAAATAAAGTTTTGTTTTTAAAGTTAAATAAAAGACATTCATGTATGTAAATACCATACAAAGTGAAAAAGCCGCTAGATCTAAAGACGGATCGAAGTGATACGTTAAAATTCAGGCCTTGTAGTGCTCGCACCGCCCTTTTCTGCAAAATGAATATATCCTCAGCTTCGGGAGAGGATCCCCAGAGAAAGATACCATAACGGATTATCGAACCACAGTATGAATGGTATACTGTCTTCACAGTTGCATAATTACATACTCTACTTAGTATTTTTAATGCGAAGCAAGCACGAGCCAGTCTGCCACACACCTGTTCTATGTGGTGGGTCCATCTAAGTGTGTCATCTATGCTGACTCCCAAGAAACGACAGGATTTTGTTAATTTTACTTTATCGTTATCTAGAACAATATCAACTGGAGTGTGTATAGTTTCATTGATTTTAAACAGTATACAATACGTTTTGTTTTCATTTATTTGTAAACCATTTTCTATAAACCATTGTTTTACAGAACGATATATACCTTGTCCAGTTTGTATTAAGGATGGAAAATCAAAACCACTAAACAGCAAGTTTGTATCATCTGCGTAATTAATGATTTTTTGATTGTTGCATGAAACGTTTACAAAAATATCATTTATAAAAATTAAAAATAATAATGGCACCAGCACGCTACCCTAAGGAACACCAATGTCTGCGGAGAGCGTACTGGGAATACGCTACGTCCGAAACACTGTTTAGTTTAACTGTCTGTCGTCTATTGGCTAAGTATGACTTGAACCATTCCAATGGCACACCATAACACCGAAGTTTCTCAAGCAGTAATGCATGTGATATAGTATCAAACGCTTTAGTAAGATCTAAAAAGATAGCGCAAACTAAGCTATTTTCTTCCAAATTAGATAGTATCCAATTAGAGTATTCGAATAAAGTCGTATTAGTGCTTTTCCCAGTTGATTTTTGTTAATGAGATTATGCTTGTTGAAAAACGAAAAAACTTGTTGAGCAACCACAGTCTCAAAGATTTTTGCAAATGTTGTTAATTGGCTGATAGGCCTGTAATTTTCGAAATTGTTACGATCACCTTTTTTGTATGTAGGTACTATAATTGCATGTTACAATAACAATAGGTAATTATTGTATTATAATGAGAATTTTATTTGTTTTATTACTACCCCAGGAATACATAAAAGGAATAAAAGTCAAAAATTGCACAAATCAAGAAAAAATAATCCAAATACAGTTATTGCTAGAATACTAATAGGAAGAACAATAATTGATTGAAACTTCTAAACTTACTACTTTCTCCGTTCTTATAATATTTACACAAATTCAAGTGCAAATACTGAATCTTTCACCAATTCGTGCTTCCTGAACATTTCTGCATCCCGTTGCAGCATCGCCGTCACACTGCACGTCGGCATCGGTAGAAACCGAATCCCAAGAGACCGGTTCACTGGCACCTCGTTACGCTCGCTCATATAACAGGTTTGCGTACCCAATAACCTGTATTTCCTAGTGCTGCACGAGCGCAATTTTTTTTTGTCGAACCACGCAACCGACAACTGGCGACCAGCTAGACGTGAAAAACGAATCTCGGCGAGTGTGAGTCACTCATAGAAGGTAAAAGGAGAAGCAACGCAACACGGTACGATGGGAAAGGTGTATCACCATTAGTGGTGCCACCATCACGTTCGTTGACCCGCTTCTCTTGAGGTATGAAAGAGCCACTTTCGTTTCAATTGTGGAAAACGAGCAGCGCTGTATATAAGTGAGTAAATTATCTAAGGTAACTTTGATTAGGACGTTGAATACCCTAGTATTTTATTTTATTTTTTTCATTCAAAATTAAAATTGGTCTCCTTAAAAGATATTACCGGCATCAAGGAACTTTTGTGATAAAAAAAAAGGTTTGACGACTAGCCCGGGGCAACTATTAACGCGTTGAAAAGAGGCAATTACTGGCAACAAAGAAGTAGCAGAAAACGAGAAAACCTTCCTTTTCTTTGTGTATATAAAACGATTCCTATCTTCACCTATATGGACTTAACCATTCAATATTATAAGACGTTACAGCCGAGAAAGCATCATACACTGGTGTGCGAAAACAAATAGCGTGTTCCTTAAGTTCTTGAATTTCCATAAAAATATAAACAGAAAACCTAGCTACATCGAGGGCATTAAGTATTTTGGTACGAAGAATGAAAAGAGAGTGTTCATGAAAAGGAAAAAAGCGTCCGTGATTGAGTTGATACATCCGATATAAAAAAAATACAATATTAGCAAAAATAAATATTGCTAATATAGGATATTGCAGTTACCGCTGTCGCAATCAATACCTAGGACCATGTACTTGCATCTACAATAGTGGAATATCTGAATGTCTAATAGCCTATGAGATATTTAATTTTATTGGAAGAAGTGCAAACATCAAAATTTTGACAAAATTACAAATATTTCAAAAACGATGAGCTTTATAAATAGACAACATTAATATTAAACTCATCACAAATGATGCGAGCAATTTACTGGACCCATAAAAATTGCGCCATCCCATTTAAAATAAGAAAGTTGATATTGACACCCTGTATACCAAAAGTGTAATAAGGCTGAAAATATTTTCGTGAAATAGAGGATAGTCGGTCATGACTGCTTTGCAAGTTTCAAAATCAAATTCCTACTAGAAGTTCAAAAAATTCTAATGACCCAGTTCGGTGGAACACCCTGTATATGGTTTCATATGCACTTAACTCTTTCGGTGATTATACATTTTTCACCAATTCAAGGTTTTCTATATCAATCTTATCGATATCGTTTACAACTGGATGATTCAAGTCTCCCATAGCGATAAGCTATGTGTTCTTTAAACCTAGTTCCGATCGCACGTTTCGTCCAATGTAAATTTAAATATCACATCCGCTACAACAGATTTTGTAAGTACCCGATCTTTCAATGAGATGAGGTTTATCTTTCGCGTCGCCTAAAAATGTTTATGTTTATATTGGACTTTGTTTATACTCCGGACTGCAGCAACAGACAAGTAACCATTACGGATCGCTATCTGTTTAACAAATTGTAGTTCTTTGTTAAATCTCGCCTTGTTAAGTGGGAATTTTATGAGTCTTATTGAAACATACAGAAAAAATACCTAGATACAGTTAACCGATAGAATATGCCACCAGGCGGGGATCATGGTCTATTGTAGGAATCACCATAGCACCATAGCAAGAACAATGAAAAGGAAATAACACTAGGAACGGACTCCAGCATCTGCCTACCAGGCGTCATCAGCGTTCCTCCGAGTGTATAAACCCTTAGTAAGTCTTATTGATTAGGAAATTAATGCTGGTCTGAATAAAATGTATATCACTTTTGGATTTTATTCGCAAATCACACACGATGAAATAGTGAACAAAGCGATAAGGAAATTTAAAATGCAGCAACAAAATTCTTTCGAAACAGTAAAGTCAATATCTTTAGTATGTTGCTTACATTTAGTGCTAAGTACTCAGTGAGTTTTTATAATGTCATAATAAGATAAGAGGGAAATACATCTTTAGTATAGTAAAATTTCTCTCAATAAGCTTCGTTTTAATCAGCCTGATAATAGAATGAAAATTGTAAAGGTTAGTGTTGGGATGAACGTGATTTCATTCGCCTGTATAACTATGAGTAAATATTGCGGTGCGAAGCTACATAACGAATGAAATAAAGGCTCAAGGTTGCTTTTAGGATATGAATAGATACATTTCGTGAAAGGAAGGAGCAAGTAGCTCCGTTCACAGCGTGGCTTTTATAACAGGTTACAATTTAGTTTTTAGGCAAATGCCTTATTGATAAAAAAAAAATGTAAATTGTTTACATACAAACAGGCATCAGCATGCACAAGCCCTTCATTCACGCAATGAGTGAAGTAAACTGCTTGAAGTCGCATTATGAAGCGGACGATATACCGTGAATGATGATGAGAGCTTCGTTCCCAACAGTAAAAGGCATATGTACTTAACAATATGTATTATAGTTCACGAATTCGCAAAGATTATTTTGCATACCCGTGTATGTACCCGGACGAAAACAAGCTCGGCTTCTTTAAGTATCTCTTTAAACAAACTTTCTTAAAATAACGGCGCATTTTTATAGAGGCTGAAAACATGTTTACATTTGCCGGCACGTTGTATGGGAACGTATTTTTAAAATTGTTGATATTATTAAGTGATGAGGAATGATAATTTTTGAAGCTGTATATGCATAAAAGAGAAAATATTATACCAGGAGCTGTTTGCATAACGCATTAAAACTGCTTCCACATGTAAATATACAATATTCATATGATGCATTTCCTTCGAGTTATCAACATAAATATTTTGTGTTTGCTACCGAAACGTTGCTGTTTGAAAACAGTTGTTATGTAGAATAAAAGAAAAATACTGTTTCTTACCTCCTCTACAGAATTTAGAGCTCGTCCAGTATCACATAAATATTGAAATATGGAATAAAATATAAAATGTTTTAAATGTAAAAAAATTATAAGATTTATTCCAAATTCAACAGTTTTTTTGATTCATGATAGAAAGAGGAGAATTAAATGATTTAAAGAAATAATCAAAAAAAAAATTTCTTACACAAGAAATATGTTTGTGCTTGAGTATGCAGGATATTGTTTTGAAAGAAATATATATGCTTAAAAATATTTCTGGGGTTTAACGAATCCTTTCTATTAGTGCGCCTTTATAACTTGGAGTAATGCGATGCTAAAGAACTAAAAATGTTCGAGACAAATCAATTTGATTAAATTGGGATTATTAATTAATGTGATATAAACATCAATCGTCTAACATTTAACAACAAAACCATATTTATAATTATTGCCCTTCATAATTTGAGAAAACTTTCTGTTAGGATAATATAGACGTCATTAGTATTTTAGGAATGGTATATCTAGCATTTTCTACAAACATGTAAATTACGAATGAAATAAATTATGTGTAGCTGATCGTATTTACTCAAAATACTTAGCATTTGCATTATACACTTCAACAGTAATTAAATTTTGTCAGTTATAATAATAATATGTGCTTCCTTCTGATTTATCGCATCTATAATTGGATTATGTACTCGAAATAATTTCGCGTCCGGCGTTTACGATAAAATAAATAACCCGAGCTAATCAATTCGGTTTAGTTTGATCGGCAGTTTGTTATTATTGTAACGGTTATCGTTGTGTACACTGTATAGAAACTGATGGCTTGGAATAACTCCTTACGATAAGAATTAATTATTATTTAGTACATTATAAACCTATTAAGATTTGAAAAGGAAACGTTCAGGCCTTTTTTTATGTATTATGTTTCTAATTTCTATTGGTCAAAGGATATTCATTGATTTTTGAATCTCATTTTATAATAATCTATGAACAAAACGGTTTGTTGTAAATATGACTTTATTACTTAATATGTATGAAATCTGTTCCAGTAATAATCCATCCAATCTTTATTAAAATAACGTATAAAAAGAGAAACATTTTTGGAATCAGCAATTGTTTGACAGTTTTTCAAAAACTTTATAAATATATTTCTAAACCGTAATTTAATCGACGTTTATGGATATTGATGTTAGTTTGGTTAATTTTCCGGTAAAAATATAGTTTCTGCAAGAAATCAGATACAGTTCTACTAATTCTCCAATAATTTACTAAATAATTTTATAAAAACTGATTAGTTAAATAGTTAAATAAAAGCTAGCTAAATAAAACAATAGCAAACATGGCGAATTTATGGCTCGTATATCAACACGCCCTCAAGCAGTTGGTCCCACCAACTCGCAAATGATTTCCATTCAATTCAGAAATTCGCAAAGCCTGAGACAAAACAATGTACTAGAGAAAAAAAAATAGATTTTTTGAAGCTTTTGGTTAAAGATAATGTGCATTTTGAAAGCATTTACACTAGGAAATAGTTCGATTCGATTCGACAGACGAAAAACTATAAATATAATATACTATATTTGTTTTATTGAAAATAATAAAAGCTTCGCAGATTTTTGCTGGGGGTATTTAGATCGCTGCACGGCTGATTCCATCCATACTACCAACAGAAAAGAATTATGACCCCAAGTTAATGCAGCGTGGTGAAAAATGCCCCAAGGCACATTATCATCCCGCTTAATTAATTTAATTTTTAACAGTATTCAGGGAAAGTGTACTGGTTCACTGAGAAAAATGTTTCAAATAAACTGATTTCCTGGCAATTTTTTTTTCTGTGGCAAATATACCTATCTTTACTTGTTGTAACGAAACCTGTTCAATTCTCGCAAATAACACCAATTGTATAAAAACGGGTTACTTTTCTAAATGTTCCAGTATGATGCTCTAATTGAAAAGGTTATTTACGAATATAGTAGTGAGAATTAGAATTAACAGCATATTTTATATTCATATATTTAATTCAATTAATCTCAATTAATGAATAATAATAATAAGCTAGAAATAAAATATTGTCAATTTTGACATAGAAAATGTATTACTTTTAAATATACTGGATGCAAGTAATAGAAAAAGGAAAAATTCTCCTAATTATTACAGTTAATAGCAGAAATACATTAATTTGTTAAACACAAGAGTGTCGAAACTACGAATATAGCATTGATTTCCGAATAGACACCATATAAATATTTCAGTGTACATTTGGAGCTAATAAGAGAGTACATTTATAAGCATAAGTGTTTTATTTGTTGTGACTACTAACTTCATAGGTAAAACAATATAATTCGCCATAACATTTCTACTTTAATTACACCAACACAAGCATCTTAAAGGCAAATAATAGTTTGGTTAATACAAACAGTTTGCACACTTGTCACGAAACCGCATATTAAAACCAAATATTGTATTGCTACGTACTTGCAATAACTAGCTCATTGTGACAAATGTCACATTTATTAATCAGATCATTAGAATAGTTAGTATAGGTAAACGAAATCTCGCTACACGATAGCAAATATACCAACTCAAAAATGTAGTATTGTCTAGGCACTTAGAATACCTGTGTCGCATCTAAATACTTTTACTTGAAAAAAAAAAAAATGAATATTCACTTGTCAGGTTGTCAGTAGTATTCTTTTTCCTCAGTATTCTATTCCAGTACAATAATATATTTAAAATAAATAGTATTATTTATAACAGTCATTGTAACGTGTTTTTATACTATTCCGCCTTAATTTACGTTTGTTTATTATTTAAAATAAGATTTCATATCCATGCAGGGAATTTCAATGTTTCCATGTTTCTGAGACAATTCTTAAGCTAATCTCAAATGTGAAATGTCAAACCACGAATTGCACTACCGACCTCATATAAAATGTCACCACAAACAGCGCCACAAAGTGGAACTTTCGACAAAACAGTCTGACTGCTCATTGCGAAGTAGAAAAAAAATATCATTTATTTTTAATTTTTTTCTTGAATTGTCTTCTATTTGCATTTTATACATATTATCAGTTTTTTTTGCTACTAATAAGCATTATTTTCATGCTGGCGTCTTTTTCTCGAGCAGCGCAAAAAAATATTTTGCAAGAGACATTTTAAACACGATTCGCGTTGAAAAAAAAAGCAAGTGGCCTAACTATAATCACGAGTTATTTTAATGAATGAGTCGCTTAATGTCTTATGAAATGTTCTGTCTATTAAAACACTTATTAAATGACGTTTCATTGAGAATCTACTTCAAAATGAGGGAATATGTGGATCTGTTTAACGTAATAAAATAATAGTTGACAGGCAACTTCAACCATAACCTCAAGTTGGCATCCAGTTATACCAAATGTGACCAATTTAAGAAAATCTGAAGAGTTGGTGATTATAAACAGCCCCAATTCTACTACACGAATTGTATGGACAAAGCTCATTCAAATGCTCTGGCAAAAAACGCCACAAGTTTTGAGTTTTATCCCTTATATAAATTGGTTACGATCGTTTTGATCCATACCATAGTAAAAAGCAGTTGCGATTCTTTGTAAAGGTTCCAACCTATATTAGTTAGTCAAATATAAGAGAGCTGCTTCATAATTCTCTTTCTGATGCTAAGCTTTAAATCAATTTCCATGCATATCTAAATATATATCTGCATATTCAATGCATACTAAATAATATCTAATCGCTCACATACAACAACCTCACTACCAAGTATTTGCAATTACAGTCACACAATTCTTGTCGCGTTGTACTACAAGATATTTTTCAGGTATGTAGATCGCATGCATGACCTTTTAATAATTGGTGTCATAAACGTGTTTACATTCGAGTAGCCAAGGCCTACTCGATTGTAAAAATCGATACACATCCGAAACAAATTGACGACCAGCAATATTCGAAGGGTTCCGTGCGCGAACGAATGGAAAACGAAAAACGATATTCCCTAGAGAATATATCAATTGAGCCGTGCGTATCGTTCGGACGATTTCGTACATATAACCGATGAAGATACCCAGTATACTATGTATGCATATCATATAGGTAGGGAGATGAAGATATAGGTAAAGAAACGCTGAAATAATTCCGTCTGAGCGGTGGACGGCCGAAACTATAAATAGGAGATCGGGACTTGTGTGTGCTGTTCGGACAGTCGAAGTATGTATGTCAACTATGCGTAGTATTTCTAAATAGGATTAATATAGGAAGAATGCGGGTACGTGTAATTTAAATGCTATTACGATGCTGTTACAAGAGCATAAGTGCCTAAATATTTACTAAATTCCAACTGGGTAAGTATTTTCAATATACAGGAGAATCTCCAGCATTTATTTGTTTGTTTATTTGTACGCCTGCCGGTTTAGGTATATAGAATTCTGGAAAATTAACTTTGCGCTCTTATAGAGGCGAGTGCCAGTTAACCTTTGAGGTTTTATAATTATAATTTGATTATATTTCGTTGAGTGTAAGATACAAAAGGTAAATATTTCATGGAAAAGGAATTTGGTAGACATTTCCAGTCAGGAAGCTCAGGATACATTTGAAAATTCTAGAATTATTGAATTAACAAATCAAACGATATAAGTTTTTGGCCTAACAATATTAAAAAATGTGTTTTTCGTTTAGTATTTTTGATTCTATGAACAATTTTAATCATTTATGTCAAAGATCTTTGAAATTGTTGGTGGAAAAAGTTGGTCGAAAATATTTAAAGCGGAAATAAGGTTGCGGGTATTTTTTCAACATTTCAAAAATTTTCAATACACTATATATAAAATATATATAGTGTATTAATAAATAAATTAGCTTCAGTTAGAAGAAACGGTTTAACTCTGGATTAAATTACGTCAAATTTGTCTAATAGGGCTCAGATTCGTCGTCAGATTAGGGGTTTTCTCGATTATAGTTATATATAAGTTTTATTTTCTCAAACTGGCAATATTAATTAAATAAATAATAAACATTCTCCAAGGCAGAATGAGTAGAGAGGCTGTAAAAACACAAATTTTGGAGGAACAACTCTGGGAAGAGGAAGACGGAACAGTCGGGTGGACCAGGAGGTTAATTCGAGATCTAAGACCATTAGATTAGATTAGATTAGAATTGGGGTGGCCTATCGACCTGTTTCACCGCGACCTTTTCAGATCTATTGTGATCCCCTTTTTTTCCTAGAGGACGCCCTCTAATTTTGCCGTATTAATTAGGCCTATCATCTTTGAGAGCGGCTTCTTTATGTAGCTACTAGCTGTGGGGTTCTCCTTCCCCATTACTAGAAACCTTGTCCTCGCCAGGCCTTCACATTGGCACAGCACATGAACTGGTGTTTCTTCTTCCTCTTGGCAGTATCTGCAGGTTGCATCATCTCCCACGCCTATGTTGTACATATGCCTATTCAGTCTACAGTGACCAGTCAGCAGACCTACAATCATTTTGACTCTCTCGTGAATTCAGGCTTCTGCTCCTTTAGGAACTCTTTTGCCTGCCTTTGTCCCGGTGATTTTTGCCACCACTTTCTGGACTGATTATGAATCCATTCATTGATTTTTTAATTTGCGATTTAGTAGTGCCGAAAGAAGGCCCAGTTGCAACGAATGGCCTTGACGAACCTCGCCTGACCAACTCGTGCGCCCCCTCATTTCCTCTCACGCCCGAGTGGATAGGGTTAGTTTCCTTTGGATGTCCACCTCATTTAGGGCGCTTACACAGTCCCAAATCAGCTTAGAGTCCACGCTTGTGGAGCTGATCGCTTTAAGTGTGGACTGACTGTCAGAGAAGATAGCGACGCTTTTACCTGGTTCGGTACATCTTTCTATCTCTCGAACGCAGTGATGAATTGCAGCAACCTCAGCTTGGAACACAGTCGTGTCTTTGCTGAAGCTTACCGAAAGAGCCTTTTTAGGCTTCTTAGTGTATATTCCCGCTCCAACGCCGTAGTCCGTTTTAGAGCCGTCAGTATACCAGTTTGAGTCCACTCTTACCGGAGTACCTGCCTCCCAGTCCTTCTTATCTGGTATTATAACCTAATATCTAAGACCACGGTATCTAAGAAAGCACAGTGACATAGACTACCATCTAGCCCAAATCCTGTCACGCCATGGATGCTTTTATGAGTACCTCCACCGCATTAGAATCAAGGGGACGAACTTTGTCCGTATTGTGAAGATTTGGACTCAACAGATCATACGTTCTTCAAATGCTACAATGGGAGAACTAACTCCAGAAAACCTCGTCGAAAAAATGCTTATATCTCTTGAGAATTGGCAACATATAGACCACTTAGCCAGGAGCATCTTAACTGCCAGAGAAAAGGACGAACGAGAGGGACAGAGAACGATTAGCCAGGAGGTCCAGGAATAACTGCCTTACCAACATCTTACGACGCTACCTGAAGTAATACCGCCGCAGTCCCGGGTAGCCCACAGCATGATCTGAGAGGGGTTTTTTAGCCGGTAAGAATCCGGCACTATCTGTGAACAAGGCCGCAGATGTCTCTTGAAGATTTTTCCTCTCTTTCGAAAAAGAAAAAAAAAAAACATGAGAATATGGATTTTGGAATAACAAGACGTCGTCAAATTTAATAATTCCATATAGATAATTGATTCTCTTTAAAAAGTTTTTTGATTAAGTATTCCTAAAGTGTATTTACTGCTTAATTATAATCTTCACGTGTTCCTCTAAACATGAATATGTAAACATATATCCTGCAAAAAGGGAAATCCTGTTCGAAAATATATTCATGTATAATCAGATTACGTAAAACAAATTTAGAAAGCGCAGGAGCAATGTAATTATCCTCGTGTTAGGTCAGTATACTCTCGATTCGTCAAACATGCAAGATTACAACTGCTGCTTAATTATTTAATGACAGTCGGACAATCAATTTTATTCTGGGGTATTTGACTTTCTTACTATTATTATTTTGCGATGTAAAGGTAAAACGATATTTCGAATGGTTTAACGCACAAGTCGGGTCAATAACATTTGTGTAACGAGCATTAAGAGCTCTCGAACGTTTGACATTTGATTTAATAATAATAATAAACCCAGAGGGGTTTGCTTGGATGAACTTTGACTGCAAAACCGCAACGTGAACGTCTTCGATACTCAACGAGCCATGATGGGTATTATTTACATGTATGTAATGCGTTACGATGACTGTATAAATACAATAGTAGAGAAATATTGAAATATTAAAAGCTTTTCTTCACTATACAGGGTATTCCACGTAACTGGTTCATTAAAAGTTTATGATGTTCTATTATTTACTTATATTTGAGATTTTAGCACCAGTATCTGTTCGATTGGAACTATAAATGTAAAATACCTTAACCAAAATATCACTTCCGGTTGACCGGAAATGGATGTCAACTTTCTTATTTTAAATAGAATGATATAATTTTTTATTCATTTTTGGATTCTACAACTATAAATACGTCAGTTTTCATTAGCTATTCCTATAGCTACATGTTGCCGTTTTTGAGTTATTTAAGTTTTTCTTTTTTTTTTAGTCATAATCATTGCATCATTGAGAAATTAATGTCTCGGTTAATACTGCAAGTAGAGACTCTAAATTTGCTATGTTATGAATGTAGATATAACTCTAAGAAACGGTAAACACACTTTACATTCTAACATACAGGGTGTTCAAAACTGAGGAACAAAGTGACATATTTTCAAATGCCGAAAACTCATTTTTTTTAAATGGAACACCCTGTATTTTAATTCGGAATTAGGAAGTAAATATCATCCTCTATCGCTTTATATGAGCATTCCCTATACCTATCTTTAATAGATTTTGAGATATGAGCGACTTTTTGTTAAACAGACTAAGTATTCTTTTTTTTAAATAGAACAGCCTGTATTTTAATTCGGAATTAAGAAGTAAATATCATCCCCTATCACTTTATATCAGCATTCCCTATACCTATCTTTAATAGATTTTGAGATATGAACGACTAAGTACCCCTATCTTTGCGTGTTTGTAGCTGGCTCTGAATGGGATTAATGTCAAATTCATTGACTAACCAAAAGTGTTTATGCATATCATTGTAATTACACTTTCGTACAACGCAATATTAATAGAAATGACTATTCGAACAGACATTCTTGTATGGTTATTCAAAAATAATACATGAATTTAACGTGAATCCATTTCAGACCCAACTACAAACATTTAAAGATAGGGCTACTTAGTATGTTTAACAAAAAGTCGCTCATATCTCAAAATCTATTAAAGATAGGTATAGGGAATGCTCATATAAAGCGATAGGGGATGATATTTACTTCCTATTTCCGAATTAAAATACAGGGTGTTCTATTTAAAAAAATTGAGTTTTCTGCATTTGAAGATATGTCACTTTGTTCCTCAGTTTTGAACAGCCTGTATGTTAGAATGTAAAATGTGCTTACCGTTTCTTAGAGTTATATCTACATTCATAACATATTAAAATTTTGAGTCTCTACTTGCAGTATTAACCGAGATATTAATTTCTCAATGATGCAATGATTATGACTAAAAAAAAAAAGAAAAACTTAAATAACTCAAAAACGGCAACATGTAGCTGTAGGAATAACTAATGAAAACTGACGTATTTATAGTTGTAGAATCCAAAAATGAATAAAAAATTATATCATTCTATTTAAAATAAGAAAGTTGACATCCATTTCCGGTCAACCGGAAGTGATATTTTGGTTCAAGTATTTTACATTTATAGTTCCAATCGAACAGATACTGGTGCCAAAATCTCAAATATAAGTAAATAATAGAACATCATAAACTTTTAATGAACCAGTTACGTGGAATAGCCTGTATATATACATATTTCCGAGTGTACTCGGGTAGTGAAATATTTCTTTTTTTAATAGAATCTTGAATGATGTTTTTACCTTTCTTGTCTGTTGTAGGATATGTGATTTGAATCATTCATCGCTGTCGCTGCTGCCATTATGAAATCTGTATCTATGATGACCGGCTCATCTGGCAAATCTACCTCCTGGGGTTTTAACTGTTGGAAAAAGGACACACGAACCTTTTCGCGTTCGTCTCTGAAAAGAAAAGTAAATATCAGTATTTGGTATAATTTATATTCAACATTTATTCGTAATTCCCCAAATTAAAAGGTTAATATATTATTAGTCTTTCATTTCAAGAGTTGAAAAACACTAGAACTTTGAAAAAGACATGATTATTTCTAATGTTGATATTTATATCACTAATGTGCGCGATTTTGAATAAAAGGATCAAACACAAAACCCAACAAAAGCTAAAAGCACTATAGGCGCGCAAATATATAACACGAAATTGGCTTAGAACTGTAAAAGCATACTAAATAAATTGTGGGCGACTAATCTTTGTTCCAAGCCACTCTTCAATTCAAGGAAATGAGATATCCGACACTCGTCTAAGAGGAAAAAATAGAAGGAAAGGCAAATAAAAAGTTAAAACTAAATTGTAGTATGAACAAATCCGAATAGACTGGGAATTCTAGTTTTAGCTAACTAATAAATTGATTTTATGTCGTATCAAAGAATTCGTTAAAAATATAAAAGTCTTCAACTTAATCTGTGGTTCTATAATATTAATTAAATACAAAAAACCACAAGGCTGCAGTATTTCTGGAGACTTCATGTCAGGCGGGTCTCATAACGTAAAAAATGCCTATACAATGCTTGGAAACAACTTAAGCGCAAATTACGAGTTAATTACGTTTTTAAAATTCTTCTATCAACTAATTTCGCAATATAAAGCCGGTTTTCCACCAAACGGACAAAACAGAAACAAAACAAAAACACGTGTCGAAAAAAACAAAACCGCAACTTTTTACAAACTTTTTCGGAACTCTAGTTCTAGGCGACTGTTGCTGTTTTGTTTTTGGTGTCCCGCACGAAATCGGTAATATCAAAAGGTTTCGACAAGTTTATGAACTCATGTCTGCCTAGTGGAAACAGTTGTATTGTGTTTTTTAGTTTAAATATGTTTTCGTTTTACTAGACGCATAGTCATATGTGGATTTTGTATCAAATCACATTTTTTATCTAGATAAAAGTGATGTAAAGCAATATCTGTGTTGAGATCGCTTTCTTTTTTCAAACTATAATGACCATTAAGAGCAATAATACTATTATTATTAAATTATTTTTATACTCATCAATATATATCCTTTCGCAAACCCAGTAAGTAAATTCAAACAAAACATTAGAATTCTTATCTCTAAAGACATTAATTTGTTATTGAATAAAACAATCAAGCAAAATCCTACCATCAACAGATTGAAATGGACAGAAAACAAAAACGGAACTAGAACAAAATGTAGTTCTCTTGGTGGAAACAAGAGTTTTGAATTTGTCTCAGTTCTGTATTTGTTTTCCAAGTTCTAAAAAACACGAACAAAACAGAAACTCGACTTGTCCGTTTGGTGGAAAACCGGCTTTACAAAAATATAAAACAAAAAGGTAGTGAATCTAGGATCCATTTTTTTTTTATACAGAAGTTGATTAAGTTTGGATCATAATGAAAACGATATCTTTTTAGCTTTTCTAGTGTTAGGAAAAATTTATTTCTCATAATAGATTCTTGATCTAAAAACTTGAAAAAATGTAATGATAATTTTCAATCATGTATGAGGTTTGGCTAAAGATAAGAATTTTGCGCAGCAGAAAAGTAAATTAATAGCAAGGTGAAATGTTTATATAACCATAGTCATCATCTACTCTGAAAAATCTGGTACCTATGAATAAATGTGGTATTTATTTATTTATTTATCTTTGAAGAACTTATAGAACTTTTGATTTAGAAGAAAGAACATACATATATATGCTTTCAACTGCCAACGGTTTATCAAAATTTTCTTTTCACTTAATCAAATCATTTCTAAGAAATATGAGTCAAAAGTTCCCACATATTCCAAATACTAGTCTTAAATTTACAAAACTATTTTATTTAATTATGAGATAGCAACACTTTAATAAACAGAATAACTTAAATTCACAAATAATATTTGAATCATTACCATTACTTTCCAAATCCTATTTGAATGTTAGTTAGTATACTAATAGGTACTAAGAGGGTTCTATAAAAGTAGTGTTAACTGGACTCTTCTCAAATCGATAAAAATATAACAATATTTTCAGTTTCTTCCCCGGAAGTAAGTGAAAGTAAGCCGATTAAATATACAGATATTTCACTTTCTGTCGGGCAAAAGCTGTTACATAGTTATTTACAGGTATGTGTAATATACATTGATCATAGAGTAAAGTATCTCTAACTCTCTCCGTTAAACTTTTTTTATTATTATTATTTTACGGTTATTTATAGAAAACTATTAACTATAACGTTTCAATTAAGTCAGTCCAAAGTAAATGCATAATTTATTTTGGATGTGTAAATTAAATGCATAATATGCTCTCATTAACTTGGCTACGCTGCATACATGCGTTAACGTTTACATTACATTTAAAATTCAGCTGCCAATAAAAACGAAATGAAATAAATTGATTTAAATTTAGGTGCCCGTTTTATGTTCTATTCATGACCACAAATAGCTAATGCGAGTGTCATAAAAACCAAGGTCTTGATCCTGTTTCATGTGACTCAGAGGTTTATTTAGCCTGTTGCCCCATTAGCCGAGTGTTCAACACTCAACATACGTTTTCGCGCATTGTTTTCATTCAGCTTAATTATAATCAACATTGTGAAACTCCTACAGCGTTTTATTATAACGTACAAAATGGTTATCCACAGTGTGTTAAGCATTGTGTACATTTAATATTGAACATGATTTAAATAAATATAATAAATCATATCAATAATTGGCATATGACAAAAGGTATTTAACAGTGTTATATCGTTATAACTCAGATATTTTGTTGTTTATTATGGTAAGTATAGAGCTAAACTAAACGTTTATTAAACTGTTTTGACACCACTAACGATTATTCAAGGTTTATGGAGCGGGTATGCTATATACGGCTGCTTAGGTAATTTCACAAAAATAAATAATTTTAATTGCTCTTTTTCTTATTTCTAAATATGAATTGGATAAATTCTACTTCATTATAAATGAAATAAAAGTTTGTGTAGGTGTATGTCTATCTACATACATACAGTCACCGAAAAAATAATCGTGTTATCAAACCTTTACGTTACGTCATATCTTCATGTTTATTGCAAAAGGTGCAGCAGGAAATGTTCAGGGCAGAGGCTGAAAAAAGGCAATTACTCAAAGAAAAGATGCATTAATCGTACGGCAAGTAGAGTCTAATCGAAAATTTTATAAAAAATTTATTTATAAAGTCTAGCAAAATTTTACGAATAATTTTTTAATGTATTTTTTCGTACTCGTTTTACACAGCCTATAAATTTCAGTAAAATTATTAGAAAAAGTTACTGCTATACGCCTGCGCATTATCAAATACTTAGTCACGTTACAAAAATAAACAAAAAACATAACCTTAAAAAATGCAGAATATAAGTGTGTGAAAGTTTTAAATTCATTTATTATGTCCAAAATAAATAATTATCGTGTTTTTACTATTTGGTGGTATAAACTAGGAACGCAAACAAATTAAATAGTCTAAACACTAATTATAACGCAGAACGCAACACGAATATGAATGAATAAAAAGGTTATCGAGAGTGAGGTTACGTATTTTGTTTGACAATCGCAACTCCAAAATTAAACTTTTGCGCAGATTCTCGCCCACTTTCTTGAAAATATTATTCATAATATTGAACAAGTTCAATATTTTTATTACGATATTTTTTGATGTAAATTTCAACCGGTGTGAACTTGGCAAGCAACTTTATTAAAAAAAAATAAACGTAGTACGGTTCGATTGTACTTCGTTTGTACCCGTTTGTACCACCTTCAGTTTCGTTTGTACCTCAAAGGTTAAAAAAATAGAAAGGGTTAAAAAAAATTCAGCAAGCAAGTACAAGATATTCAAAAACGGACAACGCCATTCGAAAGAGCATTGTTTGTACCCGTTTGTACCACCTTCGTTTTCGTTTGTACCTCAAAGGTTAAAAAAATAGAAAGAGTTAAAAAAAAATTAGCAAGCAAGTACAAGATATTCAAAAACGGACAACGTCATTCGAAAGAGCATTGTTTGTACCCGTTTGTACCACCTTCGTTTTCGTTTGTACCTCAAAGGTTAAAAAAATAGAAAGAGTTAAAAAAAAATTTAGCAAGCAAGTACAAGATATTCAAAAACGGACAACGCCATTCGAAAGAGCATTGTTTGTACCCGATTGTACCACCTTCAGTTTCGTTTGTACCTCAAAGGTTAAAAAATAGAAAGGGTTAAAAAAAAAATCAGCAAGCAAGTACAAGATATTCAAAAACGGACAACGTCATTCGAAAGAGCATT
This sequence comes from Protaetia brevitarsis, assembly GCA_004143645.1. Taxonomy (NCBI): domain Eukaryota; kingdom Metazoa; phylum Arthropoda; class Insecta; order Coleoptera; family Scarabaeidae; genus Protaetia; species Protaetia brevitarsis. The sequence goes on from RXPK01000256.1 coordinate 281,595, forward strand.
GTTTGTACCCGTTTGTACCACCTTCGTTTTCGTTTGTACCTCAAAGGTTAAAAAATTGAGAGTTAAAAAAAAATTTAGCAAGCAAGTACAAGATATTCAAAAACGGACAACGCCATTCGAAAGAGCATTGTTTGTACCCGTTTGTACCACCTTCGTTTTCGTTTGTACCTCAAAGGTTAAAAAATAGAAAGAGTTAAAAAAAATTTAGCAAGCAAGTACAAGATATTCAAAAACGGACAACGCCATTCGAAAGAGCATTGTTTGTACCCGTTTGTACCACCTTCGTTTTCGTTTGTACCTCAAAGGTTAAAAAAATAGAAAGAGTTAAAAAAAAAAAAATTAGCAAGCAAGTACAAAATATTCAAAAACGGACAACGCCATTCGAAAGAGCATTGTTTGTACCCGTTTGTACCTCCATTTAAATCGTTTGTACTTCCACCAAACCGGAAGTAGAAACATTTGAAAATAAGTAAGTTGGCGAGAGAAATTTCGCCCATTTTTGAGATATCGGAAAACGGCCAACGCTATTCAAAAGAGCATCGTTTGTACCCGTTTGTACCTCTTTTTACATCGTTTGTACTTCAACCAAACCGGAAGTAGTGACAATTCAAAATATGTCAAACAGAGAAATTTTGGTATTTGTTAAGATATCAAAAAACGGCCAAGGCTATTCAAAAGAGCATCGTTTGTACTCGTTTGTACCTCTTTTTACATCGTTTGTACTTCAACCAAACCGGAAGTAATGACAATTCAAAGTATGTCAAAGAGAGAAATTTGGGTATTTTTTAAGATATCAAAAAACGGCCAAAGCTATTCAAAAGAGCATCGTTTGTACCCGTTTGTACCTCCTTTTACGTCGTTTGTACTTCAACCAAACCGGAAGTAATGACAATTCAAAATATGTCAAAGAGAGAAATTTGGCTATTTTTTGGGTTATCAAAAACGGCCAAGGCTTTTCGAAAAAGCATCGTTTGTACTCGTTCGTACCTCCTTTTAACTCGTTCGTACCTCAAAGGGAACCGGAGTAGAGACATGAAAATACGTCGGACAGAGAAATGTTGCTAATTTTTGAGATATCGCAAAGTGGCTAACGCTATTCTATAGAATATCGTTTGCAACCTTTTTTGAAATCGTTTGTACTTCAGCGAAACCGGAAGTAGTTCTTTTCAATGTTTATGTTACATTTTTTCTTAATTGACCAAGGTTCCCATCCCCTATTTTAGAAAACATATTAATACAGATATTCTACATTTTGCCAAATTAGGTCAGACAACCTAGTAATGTGACCACTATTTATTAATTAACTATGTATTTAATTTTGACTTTGTGAGACCTTTAAGTATATTTTTAAATATGTATGTTGTTTTTAAACCATCTCTTATTATATATTTCTATATCTTTGGTTGCAGATACCGGTTGTAAAAATAAATTTAACACCAATTATACTTTTCTTATTATCTAATTATTATAGACCTCTGCTAGGGAGATTATAAAGAAAGATATTCAATTGAGTCGTGTAGCGTCATATTCAACGCATTGAATCAAATGACATTGCCCGTTGTGCGATATCTCAAAGAATAGCGAAATTTCTCTCTCATATCTTCAAATGGTTCCGGTTTGGTTGAAGTACAAACGATGTAAAAAGAGGTACAAACGGGTACAAACGATGCTCTTTTGAATAGCGTTGGCCGTTTTCCGATATCTCAAAAATGGGCGAAATTTTTCTCGCCAACTTACTTATTTTCAAAAGTTTCTACTTCCGGTTTGGTGGAAGTACAAACGATTTAAATGGAGGTACAAACGGGTACAAACAATGCTCTTTCGAATGGCGTTGTCCGTTTTTGAATATCTTGTACTTGCTTGCTAATTTTTTTTTAACCCTTTCTATTTTTTTAACCTTTGAGGTACAAACGAAAACGAAGGTGGTACAAACGAGTACAAACAATGCTCTTTCGAATGACGTTGTCCGTTTTTGAATATCTTGTACTTGCTTGCTGAATTTTTTTTAACCCTTTCTATTTTTTTAACCTTTGAGGTACAAACGAAACTGAAGGTGGTACAAACGAGTACAAACGAAGTACAATCGAATCGTACTACGTTTATTTTTTTTTAATAAAGTTGCTTGCCAAGTTCACACCGGTTAAATTTCAGAGGAAAATTTGCTGTATTACACAACAAATAATTTTAACGGAATTTTTGCTATAAATTTTCGGCAAACTTTCCACTATAGTTTTCGTTATAATTCTCACACGTGTAAAACGGCTCTAAGAAGATCATGGTTACATATAAATTGCCTCCCCACAGGTAGTAAGGATCGGATTTAATTGGTATCATAAATACCTAAACTGCCTCCCAAACCAAACCTTTTTAATCGTAAGCTCCAGCTATTATTGTTTTATTATTTATCAACAGGGACCCAATTTACACATGTATATCAGGTAGCTAAAAATTGGGGGAGGCAATTTGCATATACCCAAGATCATACTTACCAAATCTGAAATAAAAAAAACCTGAGTGTACTGGTTTATTTAAGTTTGTTTTAGTTTCTAATGCATTATGATTTGACATTTCGATGGCTAAACTTCCACCCTTTTCAAAGCTGCATTTTTTATTTATAGAAACGAGTTACAACTTTACAGGAGTTAGTAAACATATTTCTTTAATAGAATAATTATTGTAAAACTTGCCAAATTTGAATTAGGTGTTGTATATATACAGTTTGATACATTTAAAATATATTGTGAATTGTTACATACTTGCTTTTAAAACAATAACAATTTATCGTGTACATTTTCTTTATTTTTTTTTCAATTATGTTGAAATTAATTGAATTGTCAAATATACATTTTACTCATAGGATATTCACAAATATTAAAATAATTTTTAAAATCTAACTGAACTATAGACAATTCGTACGTTTTTACAACTGTTTGTTTTTATTTTTACAGAAAATATAGTATTTTTATGGTACTAACAAAAATTTATATTTTATGTTTCAATGGATGAATAAAAAACTTTATTGTCAATAGAGGACTATATGCATTAAAATTTATTAAGGAGAATTTGTAATGTTTCTAGGAAACACTTTGCTTTGTATAAATACGTTCTTTATTTAAAATTTTTCTGTTGTAATTCAAAGTGCGACCTGTGTTTATAGTATGTTTTTCTAGAGCTGTGATGTTACTTGCATATTTATGTAAACTTCATCATATTGATTGCAAAGTATTAGATTATACAATATTACATGGCGTCTGTGTAGGTGTTTAGCTTTTAATTTAGTGTATAAGGTATTTAATATACTGTAATCGTCAAAATTTAACTAGAGTATAGGAAAGAACGCTTTAAAATAGAAACAGACATTTAGCCGTGTTTCCCACCACATGCCTAATGCCCAATATCGTTTCAAAATTGACATCGGTGCGTATTGCAAGATCATTTTATGCAATCATAACATCACTATACTAAAATTAAATTTCGACTATGGTATAAGTTATATTAATGTTACATTTGAGTAAAACATATTTTAATCTTTTTGGTGGATGGCTGACATAAGGTATTGATATATTTGTGTATACGATCTTTAATTATTTTATTTGCAAAATTAAGGTTGGTAATTATTTTTTTTCTAAAATTCATTTAATTTTGTTTAGGGTTCTGAGCTTGTAAATTGCACTAGTCAATTTAATTGCACGATCAATTAAAGCAATGATTATGTTTTTTATGACTTAATATATATTTCTATAAATATAAGAAAAATAACTTTGACAAAGATGGAAGTTTAACCATCTAAACGTTAAATTATAATGCATTAAAAATTAAAATAAAATTAAATAAGCCACTGCTCAGAACGTATTATTTCACAATTAATAAATGGGATAAAATAAAATTGAGTAAAATCTAGTTAATACAACAAGAGCTATATACCTCGTCGGAAACTGCATTAGCGATGTAAATAAAACTAAAAGTTTAAATTTTGCCAAACATAAACTTCATTTTGAAATAAAAAAGTTATATCCAGTGACCAAAGCAAATTTGAATATTTGGCAAGAAGGGGAAACAGCGCAATGGCCAGAAACATGTAAGAATTTTTTCGTACGAAATAATATCAAATTTTTGGAATGTCCATCGGAATGGATTTAAATCCGATTGAGCATTTATGAACAGTTTTAGGCCATAATGTTCAATGGTAAATACAAGAAACAAGGAACAGTCTTTTTTTCTTTTACAGCGTTAGAAAATGTCTTGACAAGGATTGATCCTGATTGTCAAATTGACAAGATGAAATACAAGATGCTAATGCTTTTCTACAATACATTTTTATTTTACTGATTTATTATATTTTCTCTTTTTATGTATTTGTATTTGTCAGAGTTACCACTTCGCTATATAATGAAAATTGTACTGGCTGTTATTGAGAGACTGCGCGAAAAAGTTTTGAAGCAATTACATTCCGCCATTTATACAAAGACTATATTAACTAATTTATCAACGAGGGCAACTAAAGATATATTTGCATTGAGAAATAAATGTAGCGGAGCAATAATTAGTTCTAATTTGGTAATAACAGTGGCAGGTTTCTTTGAAAACAGTTCGAAGGTTGAGGAGTATGCTGTGTATGTTGGTCATGTAATACCGAGTCAGAAAGAAAACTCACGCCTTCGCCAAATTGATAATATTTTTAAACATCCTGATTTTACGAAGGGAAGTAATATGGCTATCATAAAGACGAAAACCGACTTTGCTTTTGATGAATATGGATGCACGATGGCTTTGTTACCAGATTCTGTAAATTTTACAAAAACTACACGACCCATTTGTACCATTCTAAACCGTCACTCTAACGCTTCGAGAGCGGATGCCATAAGCGGCGTAGAAGTGGATATTTTGACGAAAGGAGAATGTACCCATATATGTACTTCGATTGTCCAATATCACCTAATCATTAAATATAGATTCATTTTGTGTAAAAGGGCATGCTTCACCAGATGAGTTAATTGATATAACTGGGGAATCTACATGCCTCTGTTGTGGTGTCGCTAGAAGAATTATCACCAATAGCTACAGTAAATTGAAGACATCAGATCCGGTAGCAGTAACAGATCTAGGATTGCATACAACCTGGATTAGATCGAAAATTTTTAATTTGAACCAAATATCAAAGTCTTCTATAATACAGATAAATTATCATTTGATCCAGATCACGGTACAAATAATATGGTATGCTCGTTTTGAATCTCAAATTCGTCAAGGCCGGCCGGATGATGTCATTAAGGAGCGTATCGAAAACAATAAAATACATGTATGGTAAATAGCAAAATGTTAAAATCCAAATTATTCACAACTACCAATTAATGTAATTCAGATGCAGCTTTGCTTTAAAAAAGCCGTTTTAAGTTGAAATTTACTTTATCTATCTTGTCGCCATCTAGTAGCGCTCGTGTTTATTTCTACAATTGTAGCGAATTTCGTGTGTTTACAAAGTGTTTTCGTGTTTTTTTTTAGAAAATTGAATCGTGAAAACACCTTAACGCTTTTAAAATATGTTCCGTAACCCCATCCGCATTTTCTAAACTTACCTTTCGCATTAACAAAATCCTCACGGTCGAAATCGATTTTAATATAATAATAATTATATAGGTGGCGCAATTTTTGCTCCTATCTGACGTAACTTCCATATGCGCGTAAGCATACCGTATTATTTGTACCGTGATCCAGATTTTATTTATTGTATTATTATATTGTACTAATTGCCTGCAATGTATACATATACATAATCAATAACCTTAATTACTCTGGCAATGTAACGGTAAAACTAATACCTTAGTTTTATTTCTTATTATTATTATTAAGAAATTTTCGAAATATAACCCAGGACGTTTACAAGCTGTAACAGTAGTCAAAGAAGGCCATATGAAATAATAAATTGCGTTCGTTTTTTTTTTTGTTTGTGGATGTTATTTACGTTTAAATAAAATAATTATTAAAGACTATAAGTAACAATTGCAGTCAAATTATAAAGAGCCTAGTATCCACTCAATTTTGTCGATGACTGGATTACCAAGTAGAAATTTTGCTTCCTAATGCCGATCTCAAAGCGGTTATATATGCAGAGAAGTCAAATAAGGTTGCGTTAAATAAAGAGCACTAGAAAGCGACAACTTCCGCGAATACTCAAGTACTTCCTTCCTCATCGACCAAAGAATATAGGAGGCGAAAATCAATAAGGTGCCTCAACACGCGCCTAGTTTTTCAATTACTTTGTTACCTATACCCTAAGCTTAAAATATCTCTGCTTGAATTCTATTAGAATATGGTACCTACACGTCATTTAGTGATTAATAACTTATAAGCGTTTATAACAATATCCGAATGAACAACAAAGTAGAATATTAATTGTTAATAGTTTAAGTATTAACATCATTTCGGCTGCGATTTTTCACTGAGATTACAGTGTCGGTGCGTGAACAAAGCATTAAGAATGTTTTAGCAGCAATAATAAACTTTACATACGCGTTCACTAAATTTATGCATAAACTAAAAACAATAAATATCATGACTTCAGTGGAAAGATAACTGTAGTAGGAACAAAGCTAGTTACCACACCTAAAGTAATTATTTTTTTAATGAATTTAGATAAAAAAAATCATACATACATAGATTTCAAGAAAAATACCAGCAATAGTGATTTCTATCTATTGAAACAGTTCATGCGAATATTAAAATCACATAAACCGAGTTGCATAAGCTATTTTACATACGAATTGATTATACATTGACGTGATGCGCATAATTGCGATGTTTATACAAAACGAAGGTCGTTTAATAATACAAAACAAGTTCATCAAATTTCATATTGATGCGATGAACCATACCAATGCAACAATAAATACTCACAAAATGCATGTATCAATACATATGTAGGTTAGCCACAAATTAATATCTATGTGCATTATACATGTAATAGTAATACTATTACAGTATTCATGCAATTATTTAAAACAGTTGGTAGAAAAAACCCATTGTCAAGCCATTATTTAAATATCTTAGAACAGAATTTAATATTCGTTGAAAAACGTCATGTATGTTTGTATGGCAACAGATGTTTTTTTTTGGTAACCCGTTATATAGTAATCATTTATCTACCGGTGATCTAACATTCAAAGAATGTTCGTAGGAGCATATTTAATGATTCGCGATTGTCTAAAACGCTGTCCATGTAAATACAATATTTTACGTTGGTCCAAGCTACGGTTAATGTTTGGATTGGTGCCTAAATTAGTGAAATAACTACCGCCTTTCTCGTTCACTTTATAGAAAAATCTGCTTTTTGTAACTAACGCTTTCTCGTCATACATTCACACGCAAATACAGTAATGGCTGGATGATGACAATAAATTTCCGGCACCATTGTCGATGCGAATAAGCCAATCGGTGACCTTGTTTTGTCTTCTGGTAACTGGCGCGTGCAATCCCAATATAAATATTTAATAGGTGTTATTTTACCTTAACCGTGAAATAAAATTGTTGCTTATTATTGTAATTTCTAACTTTCCCGTTGCGGTTTTTCAGGGTTTACAAAAAGCGACTGGCTGTTAAGTACAAACTTCGCACAAATTCGATTATTAATAAATTGATTACGACAAAAAATGATCTACATTTACTCGAATTAACACAATTTATAGAAGCCTAGAAAATATCAACAAGAACAAGTTAACCAAAGAAAAAACAGCTGTAGGAAAAAGTTTGAATAGAAATAGTTTGGTAGTTAGCCTGGAAAATTATCATGTGCTTTCTCTATGTCCCTTTTTTTAGACGAAATTCTAGAGTTTTAGTTTGCAATCAAAGTGAAAGTAAGAGGTGTAACTAGTACAATGTGTTGCAGTGCATCCAGTGAAAATAGAAATGAAGTGTTCTTTTCCAAACTTTAACACCATTTAAAGAAATTCAGGATACCGATTGGTTTTCTGAAAATATTTTTTATCGGATAAATATTTATTTTGCATTTTTCCTTTTTAAATTCGCAGTAGTTAGGATGTGAATAAGAGAAATTCGAGGAAAACCTTATACGTCGATGTTGCCAATAAATATGCTCAAAAGTTAGTAGGAAAGAATAGAGAAAAATTATAAATCAAGCCCTAACTAAACTAAAAGATACGGAACTAAAAGCTTCAGTTTTAAAAATACAATAAATCTTCTCACGTCAATAGTCACCTCCCTCATAAAACAAAACAGCTGCGCCCAAATGATTTATAGGCATGTTAGATTTATGCCAATGCAATCTGTTAAGAGCTATAAAAGAATTAACCCATCAGATTCGATTTGATGGGCAAGTCCCATGATTGGTTCTTTTGGAATTGTTATAGGCGGAAGGTGGTTCTCTTTAACAACCACTTCCGGCCCAAATATCCTTACAACATATATTGAAGGAACTTATCTTCAACTCTCCCAGTGACGCGTCAATATCTGCGATGCAATCCGCTACGTTATTTTTTTCCAACTGGAAGTCACTGTTTCATCTAAATTAAGCTCAATCGAATTCAAAATTCGCTTGAAACATCGCCCGGTATAATAAGCTTTAAATGGCGTAATTATTCCTTGATCCAGAGATTGAATTAATGACGTATTTGGGGGGCAAAAATATCACATTAATATCTACTAAAATGGATGGGACGAATATACATATATTACATTATTTTTAGAAGGTTTTTTTTTTACCACGTATGCTTGTCATTTACTTAACACATTACTAAAATATAACACCTATTTTTTCCAAATTAATTATATTTATTACATCATTTTTACATTTATTACTTTTTGTTCGCGAATAATTAAGTACAAAGATCGCGAATGTGGAATTTGCAATTTAATTAAGGGAATGACCAAAACTCGGGGATATTAAGGGATTACTGTACATATATTTAACGCTACAATATGGATGGAGTAGTCTGTAACACTTATATGTATTACGTCACCAGATATTGAAGATAATAGAATTTAAACATTGCAATACAAATTACTTTAGATTGCAGGTTATATAACAGTTACAACACAATCTAATAATATTTAATGGATAACTTGTATGTAATATTATTCATATTTTCTACTCACTCCGTTTACAATATAAATATCTTTATTATATGTTTTGTTATTTACACATGATGTTCTACTTAGAATAAACATATTTTCTTAACAACAGAAATTTTACAACACATTTTTCTTGGTACACATTTCAATATCCTTTTACATCTACTAGTTAATATATTAAATATTTCCCGTCTATATTTCACATAGTACTTCGTAGACCATTTTAACTTGTAATGAATCAGATGCATATATCAACCATTACATAAAATATTTTCATGTTGATAATAATATTTCCTAATTAAATAATGTAAATTCTAACGTTTTAAATGATGCTGCTTCTAATAATTTCCGCTATACTTCCAAAAAATATACATATAGGTTGATTCACGGATCCCATCCATTGAAACTTCTTGACTTTACAATGTTATTTTGATTTTTAAACTTTAGGGTTAAGCAGAGTTAGTTATGATCAATTTAGAAAAAATAATCAATCATTTAAAAAAAAAAATATCTATGTTGCACTTCCGGTTACATCGAAAGTCATGATAAACTTTGATATTATAAATAGAAACCCATATTTTTTAGTGCATTTTTAGGTTCTACTACGAACACCTATAACCTTTTCGATAGAGGATACAATTCTACATCACATAGTGTAAAAATATACAAGGCGTTCCATTTGAAAAAAAAATACTTTTAGTATTAAGAAGTTACCCTAAATCAACCCCAGGACACACTATATAATTTTGTTTACTTTTTATTCCTTGACTAAATAGTTGAGGACGCACACCCTCCACAGTTAACATAAAAAATCTCTATCTTTTACTGTATAACTGTTATACGTTTTTAATGCATCATATGCTTTTGAACTTTTCTTCACAAAAGCCAAAATAACTCTAAAACGGTAACCGATAGCTCAGTAGATGTTATATAAAAATAATTTTAAAATGCCTAGTAGAACCTAAAAATGCAGTAAAAAATATACACATTTGAAAATTTAGGTAATTTCTCTTTTTTTGATAATTTTCCGGACTGAATGGGAGTGAATGTACAGGAGCGTAAGCAAAATGTCGAAATGTTCCTATAACACAAGTATTTTACGTGAATATTATAGGAAAATTTCCGTTTCTTAGAAAAAATCTCTAACATTGTAATATTACCAAGAAAAATGTTTTATCTCTTAGGAAAAACTTAAAATTTCTTCCAATTCGGAGAATTACAGTCACAAATATAGTGACTTTCAAGTGATAAGGAAATAAGCAAGGCGCGCATGCGTTAACTTAGAATATTCTGGCCACACGTGGTTCTGTTTTCTTGTTATTTTAGAACTATTATAGTGGATTACAGAGGTGGTATTAATTCATACAGCACTTTACGGGCTTAAATGCTTGAGAAACACCGTCAGTGTAAGTTCGCTCCGACAATTTTATTTTGCATATGTGTAGTCTTGTCTTCGGTATGGACCTATTTTTTGGGGTGCAGCGGCTGGTGCAAGAAAGGTATTTCTTTTTCAAAAAAAAATTATTCGTGTGTGTTGGGTGTGTCGTCGTTTGTTTCTTGTCGTTTACTGTTTGAACAACTTGGTATTCTGCCATTAGCCTCCTTGTACATATATGAAATATTAGTGTTTTTAAAAATAATGAACATAATTTTAAAAGCAACTCAGACATTTACAAAAACATGACAACGCGCAGCAGGGATAATAAAAGTGTACCATTGCACAATACAGCGGCTTTCGAATTAAGTCCTGAATATAAAGGATCATGCTATATAATAAATTACCAAAAACTATAAAAACTGCAACCCGTATTCCTGAGTTCAAATTTAAATTAAAGCAATATCTAAGCGCTCATAACTTTTATAATATTCAAGAATATTTAGATTTCAATCCTAAAATAGCTTACATTTATTAATTATTATTTATTAGTTTTAGGATTCTATCGATCGTATTGTATTGACAATGTCCATCCTCTGTCTTAGAGCTATGACAATATATTATTAATATTATTATTATTATTATTATTATTATTATTATTATTATTATTAAAACTACATCTGAATCTATAATATACAAGCGTTATAACGTCATTATCTATTTTCTTTTAAATGGAAAATAATAGAAAGATAGGTATCACTGTAATTTTATTACGTTTCAGACGAACGCTGCTTCTTATATACTTTTTTTTTTATTAAAATGAGGGTAGTTAGCAAAATTGTAATAGATAATTCCTAACAATGTGCTCTTAAAGCATGAAATTTATTTCACATTCCATCAGAAACACCTTGTTCTCAATCCCTTGTATGAATTACCTGTCTGTTCAAGATGAACAACTCTGCCAGTAAAATAAATGAATGCTCATTGACATTTTCATGGCCGATGGTGATTTATTCGCCTCTATCTATTTACAAATTTAAATGTGTTCGTTCCGAGACGTATACCGAAGAGTGTAGTTAAGTATTAAGTATGTATGTTGTTATAACGCGCTTCTTGATGCGTATTTACTGGGAAGAATCTCCCAACGAATTTATAATATATTTACGATGATAACCTTGGCCCGAAATTTCTAGATAAACTCCGAAAACTTTTCGAAACATCATCTTCTATTAATAATACCGGGTTTCCATTGAATACATGGCAGATTGCCAGCGTTAACGTCAACTTGTTGATGTTTTTTCTGTGTTTGTACCCCGCTAAAAAGGATCAGAATATACATAGATGTCGTTGCAATGTTATCGTTCATATATCACCACCATATCACTTTATAGTAAATTTTAGTATTTATAATAAAACCGTCTTATTTAACACGAAAGTGTAGCACCAATTGCATATTTTAACCGAAAGTGCTTGAATAGTTAAGCATGCATTCATTCCTCTCTTTCAAATGCTTCAGCGCTAATATGAGAGTCAGCCGTACGTGGCGGCGTACACGCTTTCATCACGTAACAAATCGCACATGACATGTTTTATAAAGGCCGCATTGCGTGTAGTTAAATGCAACGCGCGATTAAATAAAAGGATCGAAAAGAAATGTACCGGTTCAATTGCGAATAATAATTGTTTACCGGGCGCGAGCGACCAACGACGTGAGTACCGTTAGGGTTATTATGATGATTTGATGTTTATTTGAAATGCGTAAACGATATCCAACGGAAACGCCATCTTCTCTTCCTTTATTATTTTTTTTTCATCTATTTATAGCTGTAATTTCACCGTTATCAAACAATGTACAGTATGAACTTTATGTGTAGAAAGTGGCGGTTTATTATTTATGATTTCGACAGCCACATAGTCTACCTTAAAAAGTGACCACTAGAGGGCTAGGATTTGTATACTCTTGTATATAAATCCGCAATCTAGCTGGCTGAGTGACGTAAAGTGATAGACGTTGATATAATACGTAATATACGTACCATTGACGTCTATTAAACGTCACCTCACGTCATTCTGCTACCTGGAAAGTGCGGAAATACTTAAGATTAGAAGACGGAGACGACAGAGCTTTTAGAACTTTTAGATCTTGAGATATGCGACATGCAGCCACAACACGACAGCAGGATAAAAATATTAACTATTTTAATGCAATCAAATAATGTCCTTTCTATTCAGATTTATTATTTTATACAGTGTATATCCAGGAGCCATTTTCCATCTAAAACTTAATTTAACAAACAGTGGTGTATGGGTCATTATTGCACCAAGCCCCTCGATTTCCCAACGGAATCTGTATTCACAAGATGGGGTAACGGACTAGAAGCAGACTACTGCGACGGTCAAAATTTTGATAAGATCAAAGACGTGCTTTAAAAATTAGATCATATTCTGGCTGCAATATCAAAAGCAAAAAAAGGTAATTAAAGTACAAAATTTACGTTATATTTTAATAAATTTTGTGTTTTTAAAAGAAAAATAAGAAGACTTGAAGTCAAAATTCAATTTGTTAGAAAAAGCTAAAAAATATCGATGGACCATTTGAACCACAAATTAAACAAAAAGTTGTACAAGTGTTCAAAAATAATCCGGAATGAAAAAAAAATCCTTTTGCAACAGTCTATAAAAGGAAATTTCAAGCAAAATGATATGTTATTGAACCTTGAACCCCAAGCAAACGCATTCAAAAGAATTGAATTTTCAGTTTTCATTTGTGGCTAATTTTAAAATAGAACATGTAATAAATTTTTACTTACATTGTTGATGTTTGCATTTGATGTCTAAAATAAGATTTACACAGAGGAAAAATACGTATATGAAGATTATACATATTATAAAGTACATAACTTCAGTCAAAATATTGCTCTTATGAATCTAAACACCATTATCGTATATTATCTTAATTGTAACGTTGGCACCATTCCCATAGGTATATTCAGCCTATGTACAAAAAGAGATATACGACTAGAATGCCTACTTTAAAATAATTAACAAAACTGAGTCTTATTTGGATACAATGGGATTATTTACCTGGAAAGAAATCAGAAGCTTAGAGAAATGACCCATATGCAAACATTGAAAGGCAAATCCCGAGAATAATTTGTACAGCTAACATACACAAAAAAATTGGTATGCAAGTTCCCAGTGCCAACACACAGCTGTTAATTATAAATGTTGTTGTAACTAATGACCTGTTTAGTTCAATTAACGATATGATTAGTTAGTAACGAAAACAAATTGAGTTTGTTGTGTCTGTTTCTCGCAATCTTAATTTGTGTTGAAAGATGGAAAAAAGGATAAACGAAAAAAAATTAATCTATTTTATTCGATACACCATATAAAATATCTTGCTCTTTGCTACAGAGTAATTTCCTTTGTACTATTTTAAACAAATTATACGTGTACCGACATATCGCATTGCTAAAACGCGATTTTTATTTCACTAATGAACTTTGATAGTCACACAACAACAAACACGATTAAAAAGCAGGATGACACACATTATATTTTTACTAAACAAAGAACGCAGTTCAACTTTTATTGAATCAGATCTGTGCCTCCTTGCGGTGCGAACAAAACTGCTGCTGTCCAATAAATTTTAACGATTCAATTCGAATGGCAATCGTTATGGAATCGAATGTCCTCCATAAATTAAATTGTCCGCATCGAATTAATTTTACGAGTTTTTCTTGTCCTGATAATTTAATAAAATAAATTGGAACGAAACGATCTTATTAAATAAGACGGGCGCACAAGCAGTGCTCTAGAATTCGTAATTAACATATGGAACATTCATACAATAGCAAAAGAGGTAGGGGCAAGTTGCCTAAGTTGACCAATTCATAAAGTTCAATCTTTGCTAAAATTTCACATAAAACATAGTCTATTACAACATCAAATATTTTGTAAAAATCTTAGAATTATTTTTTAAAAAATCTATTTTATAGAAATTAGATTGTACTTCTGTTATTATTTCTTTTAGGGGTTACATTGTAGGTACATGTGATGATGTATTTTTACCATCTCTTTGACAGTACATGTATAAATAAAGGAGTACCTGATAATAATAACTAACTAGTAAGTGGGGTTCCCAGAAGGAACTGAAAGCTTAACAGCAAAGTTGACGTCTATAAATTGACATTATTTAATAAGTTGCTCAACCCACCAATAATGTGGTTGATAAAGTTCGGGCAAAAAAAAAACATATTTCTTTAAATCTAATTTTTTTGATTTTTCCAAACCCTGACAACACTATTCTGATCTATTGTAACAAGTTTTGTACCCATATAGTAGGAAATACTTTCAAAATAATGTATCGCTCCTGTTAATGCTCCAAGTAAATCTCTCATGAGCTATGATTATTAGAACGGTGACTAGCACAGCATCACGGTAACCAATTAATCCCAATGCGCAAAGGCAACTGATGCGGAATGGTTTAAACCATATTTAACCTCATTACATTGTTGAACTGATCAAAATTTGGTTAGTTACTTTCTGAGTGTAATTTTTTGTAAATGTGACAAAAGCTCATGCGGGCGAAACCATCAACAACAGCTAGCCTTTACGTAAGCTTTATGAAATAATCTATTTCGGTCAAGTAAACAAATTAATAAGCTAGAAATATGCTTTACTAATTTCAAATACCTTCGTTTCAACTAATATTTATTTGAATATTAATTGTGGTAATGAAATAAAAAAAAAACACACTTGAATCTCTGCAAATCTATTAACATTATCTTAACAGTATAAACACTTCAAGATAAACAGTATAAAAACTTCAAGACTAACACAAGGTCCTACAGATACACAGTTTCACTTACTGTTCAATATTTAGAAAACCTACATACGTGCAATTTTTAATTCAAACAATAGAGACTGATGTAAACCACTTCTTAAACAAAGACTTACTTTAATATTAACCTTTTTTCTTGTGCAATTTTTGTAAAAACTAATTATGAATATATTTTTAGAAATATGAACTAAATCATGGCTTTCACACTAGAGTGGTAGTCATTATCTATTTTTACCAAAAAAACACATTTAACCAACATCCAAAATACGTGTATTTATAATTGTGTCGGAATTTCCAATCACATTCCAGATCACAAAAGCAATTTATCTGATACTCAACTTAAGCAGGTTTTGAAGAGATATTTAACAGGCAATGTATTCTACACTCACAATGAATTTATGCAAGGGAATTGCGGTAATAGTATTAATTTTTATCATGCTTTGTAGTTATTGTGTTCAGTATTAGCTTAGTTTTTGCTAATTGAGGTGTTGGATGTCTTATTGATAATGCTAAACTAATATATTATTATTGTTATTGCGCTAATTATTTGATTTACATTCTAGTGAACATTGTAGCCTAAATAAACATACCAAAATGAATATCAACCAATTCTAATTAAACATTCACAATCCCTAATTTTGTCATATTTTTCTTATTCAAAGATGTCAAATGTGTACAATATAACCTCCAAATGTAGTAAGCTTTCTATGTGTTTTAATTTAAATATAATTTAAGGAAGATATTTCTCTCTTGACGATATTTACTCAGGATACTGTAACAGCTTAGAATAAATTAATGAAATAGACTTTTCTTTTAACAATATTGCATTTAATACTGGTCCACATTACTATATACAACCCCATATAAAAATCAGAATTTAAATACCTATTTTTAACAAAGAAGACACTAAATAACAAATATTTATTTTTTATTTTGCGTTAAAACGGAACTATCTCTCACAATTGAGGAAAAAGAGGGAACAACTAGAGTCATTTATTCCATGAACGGCATTAAGAATATTATAATCTACTGAACGTGTACATATAAAAAAATAAAACTTTATGGTGTTATTTTGGTTTGGCATAGTTATTTTATTGTAACTAATTTAAAATAACTAGATGTTTCATAAAGTTATAGACGCACTAGTACTTTTATAGATATAAACGTAGCGATCTGAATGCTTTTACGAACTTATTAAAGTTGCAATAGTAATTATTTAATTTAATTACTATCAATATATTTCATTTAGTATTTGCAAAAGAGTAAATTTAGAATTTTCCATTGCAAAATACCAAAATTAGTGAATATAGAGAAAAACATTTTAATTAATATTATACTCGGACATCCAAACATTTTCGGTAGTAGTCAAGATTACACATACTTCTTCCACTTTTTATTCCTTTTTTTTTAGTTTTCAAGGGGAGTGACAGTTATCCTCTTAACTAGAAGCTATTAATCCACTGTTAATATATCAAGATTTAAAAGTAGTCAAGTTGCATGGTCCTAATATGGTAAGGATACTATTAAGACACATAAATTACGATTTCGAAAGCATTCTAAAGCAATGTACATCATATTTTACCCGCTCCCGATATGGATACATTACTTACATCATCACTCCAAATCAATTCTTTCGTGCGCACCTGAAAGAAGGTAGGTTGCAATCTGAGAGGTTGCTCAACACTATATACAACGAACTAATAAATATTTTTGTAGTATCTATGCGTCCACCGTCTATATAATTGATCGATTCAGATGAGTCTCATCGATTTTGCACTGTTTGCCTGTTGTTAAAATTGCAGTTCGTACAAGAAATGTCTATATTCTAAGCTGTGTTGTTGCAATAGTCGAATAGCGTGCACTACTAACGCTGGTACAGCGACTATCGCCCGCATTTTTAGAAAGCGAAACGGGAATTAAATGAAAACAACACCGAGAACTACAGAAAGACCGGAGGAAGATTGAAGTATAAACGTATATATCTATAAGTACGAGTTGTACCGAGAAGAGGTAGGAGGAGCATTTTACTCGCTTTACGTAAAGGTCAGAAGAACGGAGTCGGTTGAAAATAAGCGGTGACGTTCACAAAAGCTAAGTCGAAAAGCCGGTTCTCTCATTGTAACAGCCGAGTTACATTTATTACATGTAATGTATACAGGGTCGCTAAAAAGTATGGATACAGTTAAATATTATGAAAACTAATCAACAAAACTTGTTGGAATTTGGTACATGGTTAAAAGTATTTAAATTCTATCGTCTAAAATGTTCTTCAAATTTCTATCTACATTTGTTCTGGGGATACAAGGCTAACTTGATTTTTTTTAAATGGCACGAAGGGTCAAATTTAATATTTTTGAAAAGAGAATATTTTTCTGCGTTCTGTGATGTAACACATCCATATCTTATTTTAATTGAAACTTTAAAAAAAAAATTTCGAACTAGTAAAATTTTGAAAAATGAAAAATTTTGTTAGCCTTGGAAATGTTGTCTTTATCTATCGTTACTTCTTTGCTGCGTGAAGTTTGACCAAAAATAAATAATAATAGTTAATAATAATTGTAAAAATAACACATTTAACTGAAACAGAACAGATTTTAATAAAAAGAAGCTCAAACAAGAAATTACATAATTTTTATGTTACAAAGATGTACGAAATGATTTCCATTTACCTCCTGGCAATAATGAACACGTTGAGCAAAATTTTGCAAAGAATCAATCAAAATATTTGGGGAAATACTGGCAATTTTGTTTCTTATACGTTCTTGTAGGTCTTCGATTTGTAATGGTCTGTTGACATACACTCGATTTTTTACATGACCCCACAGGAAAAAAATCAAGTGGGGACAGATCAGGAGACCTAGCTGGCCATTCAATAGCCCCCTTCGCCCTATCCATCTACCGGGAAATGTTTTATCCAAATATTCGCGCACTTGACGACCAAAATGCGGCGGTGCTCCGTCTTGTTGAAACCATATGGTTTCTGTTGGTATACAATTTCGATTGCCGTGGTTTGGAAATATGTATTTCCCTAAGTCATGGAACAATATGTTGTTATAAAAGTTGCAAATATCTTTCAGACGTTAAATTGCCGTTAATGAAAAAAGGGCCTACGATATTCGGACCAATAATGCCACACCAAATATTAATTTTCTGTCGATGCTGCGTATGAACCTGCTCCATCCAATGCGGATGTCTGTCAGAGCAATATCGACAGTTATGGCGGTTAACATATCCATTTAGACAAAAAGTTGACTCATCAGAGAAGAGGACTCGATTAAGAAAGTTACCATCCTGTGCATGATAGTTTCGCAAAATTCGGTTCTGCGGTCAAAATCGTCGTCACTTAATTCTTGTTGCAAGTGAATTTTATAAGGATGATATTTTTCGCGTTTCATTATTTTTTGTGTGGATCCTCTACTCATGTTGTGATTCAACGCCAACTGTTGTACTGAATTTTTTGAATTTTCTACCACATCCAACATAACATTCAAAGAATTTTCTTTGTTGGTAATAATTCGAGGTCGCCCAGGTCTTGCACGGTCTTTAACGCTACCAGTTTCTTGAAATCTTTGTAAAGTTTTTGAAACCGTCGTCCTGGAGATCGGTTCCCGGTTTGGATGAATTTCATTAAAAAGAGTCACTACTTGAGCACAACTTCGTTTTCTGTCGCCATAACATACGCTCAGTTTCGATTAAATGTACCATTGTTAAACAAATTATTGCACACAAGTTTAATTTTTGGCGAATATGCAAGTGAGACATCATCAATAACAGCATTTTCAAAGCTAACTTAGTTTTATATTCCAGAATTAAATTTTGAATTTAATTTTTTTTTGCTTTTAATAAAAAATAAGGTAGGCATATGTTACATTACTGAATTCAGAAAAAAATGCTCTTTTAAAAATATCAAATTTGACCACCCGTGCCATTTAAAAAAAATCAAGTTAGCCTTGTATTTTCAAAATAAATGATGGTAGAAAATTGAAAGAAATCTCAGATGATAGAATTTAAACACTTCTAACTGTATGCGAAATTTCAACGAGCTCTGCTAAACCGTTCTGAAAATATTTAACTGTATCCATACTTTTTAGCGACCCTGTATATGTAGTAGGCTGTGGAAACTCAGAGAAACTGATAGATATACGCGCGCTGTCTCCCATCTATCCGTTGATGCAAACGTAAGCTGCCTTATACATATACGTAATGGTTACAATTAGCATTAATTTACGTGGGAGGAAAAATAGAGCGAACTGGAACCTGCTCGTTATCGCCGCATCTGACGGGATGATCTACGGTTATTGTCTAATTTCTCGCCCACTCTGAGTAAGTAAGGAGTGGATGGTAATGGTAATACAGATGACGGTCAGAATAACGTCGAGGCGTCGAGAACACTTTATGTATGTACAGAGAATGGCATTTAACATCATAATTTCGTTTTCCGAAATTCTGGTCGCGTGCGTAATTTTTTTGAAACGCTTAAGTTAAACAACCTTGGGGTAGAGTTGGATTATAAATTGAGTTGGCCAATTTAAGTTACATTTACTAAACTACCGCTTGTAATAACAGAAAACTACGCATCCATCATGGCCAGAGTAAAGTTAAATCGGTTCCTCTGGTTTGAGTTTTTTTTTTGTTTTTCTTTAAATTTTGAGTATGATGGAAATCGCCACTTTCCATTTGTCAGAACTTATGAGTGATTGTATTGTAAGATCGTAACATTAGACGCTACCTCAGGCGATTAGCTTAAACTTCTACTTAAGGCGAATCTGGACGTTCAAGTGTGCGACAGAGATAAATATATCGGAAAAGTATTCCGCGCTTTTTGGGAAAACGGTACGACCGATTTTGAAATTTTAAACTGTATTTGTCTTAAAATAATGTTTAAATTTGCGCCAACGTTTTAATTTTTTTATTTTCTATGTATTTAAATTTTTAAATGTTGTAAGTTTGTTATTAAAAATAATTTCTAAAATCGGCTCAACGGCGCATGTGAAGACCAATGCCTTAATGACGAAACTTTTTCAATTTTTGAATTTGGGCTAATAATAACGCCCGAAACAGAAATATTCATTTTTCTTTTTTCCATCAAATGCCGACAGGCCGCCGGCTTCTATCGTAACCTAACGCACAGACCGATGTTTGTTTTGAGACGTATCTACGTACAGATGGTCTGCTATGGCATCACGTAAGCATAAATATACGGATTCAATTCTGCTTTCAGTATTGTCTTTTTGTGTATTTTACACAACCCAACCTAATTCCTACCTATGTTTTAAATAAGTGGGAAATTCTTAAAATGTGTAAATGTTAATAATAGATAATGTATCTACTTTTTATTAACGAGTCATAATTATAAATACTAAACCACTTCAATAATTTCCTTGATGCCCATGGTATTACGAAACAGAACATCAATAAAATGCAAATAAAAAAATGCATACATTTTTTTGACAGAGTAAAATGTACCTATAAATTACAATTTCTTTTATATCTGCTTAGATTACATACCTTGTATCATAGTCATTTAAATTGACCGCCCTAGAATTATTTTTGGATTTTGGCGCACTGAAATACGCAATGACAAAGTAATAAAATGTCTAGGTAAGTAGATATGGAACTTACATTTTGTACAATAGAATATTAAATCTTAGAAGATGCATTCGCCTTGAGACGGGTATCTTTTATCCATTTTTAGATAATGCGGTTTGCTACTTGTAAAAAAGTAAATATTCTTCATACAATAACTGCAGTGCTAAGTCAGTTCCAGAGAAACTTTAGAGGTACTTGACTACAGGTGTGCGATGTCTGTGTGTGTGTTGAGTGAGGTGTGTATGTTTGTGACAGTGTGTGGCACCCTAACTCATTTATCACAAGTTACCCCATAGGAAGTTGTATTGTAAAATCATAGATACAGGTATAGAGTAACACTCAATGAAACGTAGCGAATTACTCTAGACAATCTTGCAATTGATTTTGGACACATGTAATATAGAAGGCCAAACAATTCATACCATTCAAAAGACAGAGGTATCTTTCTTTTCGATCTGACTATCGCTTGAGGTTTATTCCTGCAATCACGTGTTCTACAAATGCTCTTCACATTTGTGCATACCCCGAATGAATTCAGTTTTCGGAAAACAGCAGTTACTCAATTTACAAAATAAGTCACTGATTCTACTGATTCATAGTACGGATTATATTATCAGTGCTATAATTATGTATTTCTGAATTAATAGTATTCTTTGTAGCCTAGTAAATCAAATAAAATGACTGATAGTATCTTATTAATTTGCATTTTAATTTTGATTTTTCTAAAAAAAACCATATGAAATAGTGTTACCCTATACATTCAAGTTCATATGACACACTAACTAATGTTTTAAAAAGATCTGATTACTCGAACCGGTATCATTTCTGTAGCGCAATCAATTCGACGAGTGTGCTACCGTCCTAGTTATGGTTGTCCCGGCGGATGAGATCAAAGAGAAAACGCATTTTCCTCTTTCGGACGCTATTTGCTATCAGAAAGAAATGAAAAAAAAATGTTTTAGTATTAGTAAGGACCGCTGAACCGCCGCCCTTGACCACTTTCTTATTTTTCCTCTTTGGAAACCAAATCGAATCAAACAAAAAATTAAAAAAAAGAAATTTAAAAAAATAAAACGTGAGCGCAATTTTAAATACTGTTTTCAAAACAATCTCTTTATCAAATTTAAAATATTTTGATTAGTATGTCTAAAAACAGCGGAAAAAGATCCGCGCCATCTACTGGAAGAGAATCTCATTAAAAGGCCGTCCAGATTCGCCTTAAATACGTATAACTTTGAATCAAATCATTTTCCTTCTCACTTACTTCTGAGATACCTGGTATTTATCAGGTATGTTTACATTACTTACACAAAATGCTTCTTTTTTATAATTTATTTTGTAATATAATTTAATATTAAACTTTTAGGTAAAAATTTTTCATATTAATGACTATAACGACCCAAAAGGCAAGCAAACGCATAACCTATTTCAAGACCAACTGATGTCGACTTAAATATTAATTTATTCTGTAATCATGATTCTATTAGTTTTTCAGTTGCGATAGTTTTAAGGTTTTCTTTTACATTAAAAAAAATACTACGAAACGAACATGTATAGGTTATTGCTATAGTAACATTTTTTTTTAATGGCAATTCATTTTCTTCTTCTATCTTCTATGCAGCAAACTCTTAACTAATATCATAATTCCATATATAGGGTGGCAAAAGAGTAGTGCGATCTAATTATAGCTTATTAAATGCAAATTGCATGAGAAACTACTTTTATCAGGAGAATTGCATCTACCAACATTTTTTTTTAATGACAATTTATTTCTTGCACCTCGGTCCAGAAACTACTTAAATAACTTAAATTTAATATGAGTGACGTAGCTTCACAATTCTATTGACGTTTTACACCTGATGATGGCCTAGTCCGAAACCGGTCGGAAGTATAATAATAACATTTGGGGTTTGGATATAGAACTTCGTTTTCTTTGCTTCTAATACTTCAAAGTACCGTTATGTTAAAGAATAAGAAACACATTACTATTAGTATATTACGTAAAAACTGCGGCAAGTCGCAAATAATGCACGAAAAATCCCACGAGTGCGTTAGACACGGCGGTGAGTTATATTTTCCACGGGTTTGGGTTAGATACGTTGATGACACTTTTTGTGTTTTTGATACTAGTAAATGTTCTATCAGGGATTTTCTTGAATAGCTAAATTCAAAATTTCCTTCCATTAAGTTTACCATGAAGAAGAAACAAACAATAGGATTGCTTTTCTCGATATGTTAGTAATAAGAAATAAAAATAAATTAGAAATAGACATGTATAGAAAGCCCACTACTAATAACAGATTTATTTCAGAAGATTCAAATAATTCATGGAAAAATAAACTAGCACCTATTAACTTCTTGCTGCACCGGTTACTTAATTTTCCTCTATCTGCAGAACGATATAATGAAGAACTTAAAGAAATTATTAAAATGGCTGCATTTAATGGATTCTCAGAAGACGCTGTATCATTAGAAAACATAAAAACAAAATGGAATTAGAAATGTGAGTACTTTAGAAATTAGTGACAGGACGAATAATATAATAAATATTACAATTTTATCCAAGCTACACGAAAGATCTACAAGAAAAATCTCTAAATTCAACCTTGACATAGCAACTACTCCAAATAATCGCTTTGTAGATGTAGATGTAGATAGATAGAAGGGTGATGCTACACTGCGACCTAAAAGATCTGTTGTGTCCCCTATTCTTGCTGCTTTACAGCTAGCCTTCCAATCCTATTCCTTTCAGAAAGTGTAAGATGTCAGAGGCCCCAGTCTAGGTAAGTCTCCTTCTTCGATTTCACATGCTCCCAGGTGCAACGCCCTCGAGTTGCACAGTGCTTGTTTGAGAGGAGGTGGATGGGTGTTTCATCTTGTTTCCCACAAAATCTACATTCAGATTCTTTTTCCAATACAAACTTACTCAGGTGTCTTTTCAGTCTACAATGGCCTGAAAGTATTTCTGTTAATGTAACTGGATTTTCTCTGCTCCATTTCTATTTTTAGTTTCTTCAGTATTGTACTGCTACTTAACCCGCAAAAGGGTTCAGGCCCTACAAAAGGCATTCCAGCCCCTTTTTTGCGAGGTTATCCGTTATTTCGTTTCCCTCCACTCCTATGTGACCGGCCATCCACAGGAGAGTTACTTTATCTCTTTTGCCTAGCTCATTTAATTTGCCTAGGCATTCCCAGACCATCTTTGAACTGATTTCATATGAGCTCAGCGCCTTGATGGCTGCTTGACTATCAGACATGATGATAATCTCCTGCTTCCGATAATTCCTATCCATATTGAACTGAACACATCTTTCAATAGGTGTATTTTCCGCCTGAAATATACTTGGATATTTCCCCAAGCTTTCGAAGTATGTGGTTCTACGCCCATATATTCCTATTCCAGTTCCTTCTGCCGTTTGGAGCCATCAGTATACCCTTTGATGGCATTTCTATTCAAGTTCAAGATGGTGTTATGATCCCACTCGCTCCTGTTACTGAGCTTTATGATGAATTCCTTCACAAAGCTGAATTTTTTTAACATATCCCGGGGCATATCCCAGGTTTGATCACCGTCAGGAGATTGAGGCCTATGCCTAATCATTCCTTCCTTGACCATTCTGAGTGTTCTGTAAAAGTATTTCAGGTAACCCAAAAGATCAAGTAGATAATCAGGTATTTATAAAATATCTTGTAAAGATTGTGATGATGTATATATTGGGCACACTAAAAGATCAATTAAAACGCGTTACAAGGAGCATTTAGCTCATCTTGACAAATCTACATATGCTTGAAGAAAACCATAAAGTTGATAATGTAAAGTTAGTTAAGAATGTAAACAAATATGTGAATTAAATTGTTTATGAGGTATGGAATATATAAAAACAGACATTTTAATGATTCAGATTTAGGACACTTAAATTCTTGTCTTTATAGTTTATTAAATCAGAAGTAGTAGATCAGACGGAGGTTAAGGATTAGTATCCATGGGCAGTCAGCCATGACCGTGATTATTGTACCATAACTTTTTTTAGGTTTAAATTAGGGTAGTTTTAGGATTATTCAGTTCAGTGTTTTCTGCTTGTGATGATAGCTTTGCTATTGAAACGTACGTCCAGTTTAGTGCAGTTGTGGTGAGGGGTCTAGGAGAAGTTTGCAGTATTACCAGTGCCACAATTTGGAGTATTTTTGTCATCATTTGTAGTATTATTTTGATTCTTAGAAAATTTGACCGTAAATAAACACGCTTGTTTTAATTACGCACGTGGGCCGGAAATAGTTGATTACACGGAAAGTGTCATCTCTGCAGATAGCAATGGGAAACGATCTTTGTTAGGGACATACTTCCATGCAATTAGTATTCGGTAAGCTATAAGCAGATCGCGATACTTTTTTGCTACCCTGTATAGATTTTCGCGTAGAAGTTTGCATTAATATTGTACATCCTTCCTCCAAAGAACCTTTTATTACGTCCATACTACCAATAAAAGAACTTAATATCGACTTCCTTCTGCTGGAAAACCGTCGCGCAGGAATAAATACATCACATTCGTTCACATTCCAAGCAGCATCCGTTGAAGTTTAATGCGTATCCGCACATAAAAGACAACACGACAGCGACTTGGTGTTGCGATGACCTATTTTCAACGGCTCCAGCTTTTAATGGTTACGCTAACCTCAGACGAGGTCAACGGGTTCGTTGCAGGAGATGTTGTATTCGAAGTTATTCGAAAAAATTGGAGCACACAAGTAGCGATCGATTGTCTCCCGGAACTTGCCTTTCAGCACAGTGGATAGATAAAATGACGTGACAGTTTTATAAAAAGTTTTCTTTACTGAAGAATCTATACATAACACGTTACCTATACATGGTTTGTGCAGTTGACTTCAAAAGAATTGAACAGTTTGAAAATAGATCATGGACTAGTTCATAATAATAATAAACTTTATTAATGCTAATATTCAGAAACAGTGCTTACATACGCCAAAGCAAAAGAAAAAACAATACAAATATTTATTAAATAAAAATTATTATTCAGATATTCTTCAAATGAATAAATCTTTTCGAAATTAAGTATTGGTCATAACATTTTTGAATGATATAAACGGTAAGTTTTTGATGGAACTAGGTATGATATTGAAAAATTTGAGAGCAAAGTAATTTATGCTATTATGACTTCCTTTCAGTCAATATTTTATAATATTTTCCGTGAATCTTACAGGGTAATTATAGAAAACATGATTAAGAATGTAGTTATCCAAATTTTCTTTCATAAAACTAACGCATTCTAAGATATACACACAGTGTAGTTAAAGCTTTTAGTCTAACAAAAGTTTTCCTGCAATCAGCCCTATACCCTAAATTCGCAACCAATCTAATTCTTTGAAGTTTAAATACTTTGAATAAATGGCTGGAATTATCCCAAACGAAAAATAGCATAACTAATAACGAAAAAATGCAAAATATACTACTGATAGTTCATTTTTTAAAGTTTTAATCAAGAAGATTTTGCACACCGAGTTGCCTTACAGGTTTGATGATTAGATGATTCCCAGTTAGTCTCATTGTCAATGACAGATCTGTCTCTACAGCTTAGTTGAATTTATGCACAATTCAGTACAGAGGCCACAGTCAGCCCACTTTCTAAGGATCCAACTTAAAAACTGTGGTATCATTAGGAATTGGGATGCAACCCAAAAATACTGCTTTGGATGTATACAGCGATAGTGAGACCGATCATCACCTATGCATCAGTAGCATGGAGCAAAAGATCTAATCTAGCCACCGCGAGAATTAACCTCTCGAAAGTGCAAAGATTAGCATGTGTATGCATAACGGGGACTATGAGAACCTGCCCAACAGCAGCTATTGAGTAGTATTGGGATCTTGCCCTCCCACATTGTAGTAGAGGGCGTGGCGAAAAGAACGGCACTAAGAATGGTCAAGGAAGGAATGATTAGGCATAGGCCTCAATCTCCTGGCGGTGATCAAACCTGGGATATGCCCCGGGATGATATGTTAAAAAAAATAGCTTTGTGAAGGAATTCACCATAAAGCTAAGTAACAGAAGCGAGTGGGATCATAACACCATCTTGAACTTGAACAGAAATGCCATCAAATGGTATACTGATGGCTCCAAAACGGCAGAAGGAACTGGAATAGGAATATATGGGCCTAGAACTACATATTTCGAAAGCTTGGGAAAATACCCAAGTATATTTCAGGCGGAAATACACGCTATTGGAAGATGTGTTCAGTTCAATATGGATAGGAACTATCGGAAGCAGGAGATTATCATCATATCTGATAGTCAAGCAGCCATCAAGGCGCTGAGCTCATATGAAATCAGCTCCAAGATGGTCTGAGAATGCCTGGGGAAACTAAATGAGCTAGGCAAAAGAAATAAAGTAACCCTCCTGTGGGTTCCGGGTCACACAGGAGTGGAAGGAAACGAAATAACGGATAACCTCGCAGAAAAAAGGGGCTGGAATGCCTTTTGTAGGGCCTGAACCCTTTTGCGGGTTAAGTAGCAGTACAATAGTGAAGAAACTAAATATAGAAATGGAGCAGAGAAAATCCAGTTACTGAGAAAATCTCCAGGGAATGAGGCAAAGTAAAATTCTTCTGGGAACTTATAACCAGAAGAGGTTTACAGAATGCATCAACCTGAGTAAGAACAATGTTCGCATATTAACAGGAATACTTTCAGGCCATTGTAGACTGAAAGGACACCTGAGTAAGCTTGGATTGGAAAAAGATCCTGAATGCAGATTTTGTGGGGAACAGGATGAAACACCCATCCACCTCCTCTCAAACTGCGTAGCACTGTGCAACTCGAGGGCATTGCACCTGGGAGCATGTGAAATCGAAGAGGGAGACTTACCTAGACTGGGGCCCTCTGACATCCTACACTTTCTACAAAGAATAGGATTGGAAGGCCAGCTGTAAAGCAGCAAGAATAGGGGACACAATAGATCTTTTAGGTCGCAGTGTAACACCACCCTTCTACTTACATACATACATACATACATCATTAGGAATTAGAAACAAATCGGTGGTAATATCCCAATGCTCACTGATGTAAACTAAAAACAAACATTTGGGGACGGATTCGTGTGGTACACCATGTTGGATATTTGTAGTATTGGAAGAGATATTATTATGTCTTACGAACTGGGATCTGTCTGATAAAAACGATTTAAATAGTGATAAGGAAGGCGCAGAGAAATGATAATGTTTTAATTTGTCAAATAGAATTTGATGATTTACGTAATCAAAAGCTTTTGCTAAATCATATAAAGTAACACATGTACGTTTCTTAAGTCCAAAATTTTCAAGTACAACGTTGCTTAGGTTTGTAAAGCTAGAGTCGTTGAGAGTTATTGTGGAAGTCAAATCGACAATTACTATAAAGTGAAATGAATTCAAAATAAGTTGTTATTTGATCTTTTAATACCATTTCAGAAACTTTGAAAAAAAAAACCGGTGTAATAGAAATTCGGCGACAGTTGTTACGATCATTTATACAACCTTTTTTAAATATCGGAGTTAGAGAGGATATTTTGAGCGCCATTTGGGTAAATTCCTTTATTAATACTTTCGTTAATGAGTCTGGTGAAAAGGTAGATAACAATATTTGTTATGGTCTTAAACATTTTAGTGTTTATATTTTATGTATCTCTGCTGAAAGGATTTTTAAGGTTGGCAAAAATGAATCTTACATACATGTAATTCACGAGTTGAAAATTGAAGAAAACATTAAATGATTTTTTTTTAATATGCCGTAGGATCAATATTTGAAGGTGGAAGATTGCCAAAGGTATCACTAGCTGTCAAGGGTGTCATCGTCTAAATTAGTTTCACTGGTATGCATTCTACAGGTAAGTATCATTTACAATGCTCTTGGGTTATTTTACTTTCGGTAATGTTGTATTTTTCACGTTTTTTTTTATTTATTTTTGGCTCTAACCGTTTCGTAAAAGCTAGATTTTCACACATTTCACTGTTTAACCATCTGATATTAAAGGCGTTATTAATATTCTGTTTTTTAAAACTTTGTGACATATTTGATCAAGTTGTCGTGTTTAGGTCTTCTAGTTAAGCTAAAGTGTTTTTGATGTTACATTCTGTATATAAACGTTCCTTTGATTGATCAATTTTACTCCGATAGCCTAAACATAGACGAGCGTTTTGCTAATAAATCAGCTTTTGTTTGAAACAGCATGCAAGAGCTTAATGGATATTTCTTTCGGCATTATGCGTTTCTGATACATATTTATAAGTCTGAAAACCAATAGAGACCGGCTGTAAAAATCCGATAAAAAGATATTGAGCGTATTATAGAAGCTGACTGGTCGCGAACAAAACTACGTATAAACGTTTTAATGGCCGCCTAGCATGCGGGAATCAAGCAATCAATCTTGACGCCGATAAGGTTCACATTTCCAGGATCGATTCCGATGAAACACATAAACGGAATACGAGGAAAGGCGGGCAATTATTATTCCTATGGGTGAAATAGAATGGGCTTTTAATTGTGAAAAAATTTAGTGGTAGTAAACTTAATTGATTTGTAATGAGGATTGTATCAGGAAATGTTGAAAAATCCACATATCAAAGAATAAACGCTTTATGTTACGTCTTTTTATGATGTTCACTATTATTAGATTTCTTTGAACTGAGTATTTTTTATTTTTTGTCTTTTTCCGAATCCGTGTCATTTTTTATTAAGACTATGTACACTGAGAAGAAAATGTCTTAAGTCAATACAAAATTAAGTTGATTATACAGCAAAGGGCATGAGAAAAGGACCACGACTATAAACATGGAGATCATTTCCATTCGGGGAAATATCCCAGTCGGAGATACACGCTATTGAAAGATGTATCCAGTTCAATAGCGACAGGAATTACCGAAAGCACGAGATTATCATTATGACTGATAGTCAAGCAACCATCAAGGCGCTAAACTCTCACGAAATTCCAAGATGGTCTAGGAATACCTAGGGAAACTAAAAAACTAGGGAAAAGGAATAAAGTACCGGAGTGGACGAAAACGAAATAACAGAAAATCTTGCAGAAAAAGAGGTTGGAATACCATTTGCAGGGCTTGAACCCTTTTACGGGATAAGTAACAGTACAATACTGAAAAAATTGAGAATCGAAATGAAGCAGAGGAAATCCAATTATTGGGAGAATCTCCAGAATGTGCATGGGGCAAGCTAAAACTTCTGGGAAACTATAACCAATGCATCGACCTGAGTAAGGACAATATTCGCATATTGACAGGAATACTTAAACTTGTAATATGAAAGGACATTTGAGTAAGCTTGGATTTGTAGAGGAATCGGAATGTAGCTTTTGTGGGGAACAGAAGTATTTCCCACAATTGACAAACGTGAAGAGAGTCTTCTAAATCAACTTTTCGTCCTAACATCTCCACTTATTTATTATACGATCGGCAGCCCCGAATATGTCAAATATAAGAACTAAATTATAAGAAAAATAACTAGCATATGTAAAACCGACGCCTTTCAAACAATAACATCTCTATGGCTACGTTCGCCCCAAGATGACTCTGTGGTTGTACACAAGGGTAATTAGACCCATGTTAACGTATGGAGCAGTAGCATGGTGGCCAAAGGCCGGCGGCGGGGGGGCGGCCAAAGCGTTGGGTGGCGTGCAGAGTTTGGCGTGCCTGTGCGCCACGGGGCCGTTGAGATCGACCCCTACCGCCGCGATTGAAGTAATTCTGAACCTGCCACCAATACATATTTTTGTACAAGGAGCCGCAAGGTCCACAGTACACAGACTCTTACATAGTCAAGTACCGATAAGTAAATCGCACGGGGCTGACTATAAAAAACTGCTAGCCGAACTCAAGGAGGCACCTCTTTTAGGAATGCCATGTAATGCCATGGTTCGAACTCCTAACCTAGATAGGAAATATCAGGTTATAATACAGATAAGAAGGACTGGGGGCAGGTGCCCCGGTAAGAGCGGACTCAAACTGGTTTACTGACGGCTCTAAAACGGACTACGGCGTTGGAGCGGGAATATACACTAAGGAGCCTAAAAAGGCTCTTTCTGTAAGCTTCAGCAAAGACACGACTGTGTTTCAAGCTGAGGTTGCTGCAATTCATCACTGTGTCCGAGAGATAGAAAGATGTACCGAACCGGGTAAAAGCGTCGCTATCTTCTCTGACAGTCAGTCCACACTTAAAGCGATTAGCTCTCAAGCGTGGACTCTAAGCTGATTTTGGGACTGTGTAAGCGCCTAAATGAGGTGGGCACCCAAAGGAAAGTAACCCTAGCCTGGGTCCCTAGCACTCGGGCGTGAGAGGAAATGAGGCGGCGGACGAGCTGGCCAGGCGAGTTCGTCAAGGCCATTCGTTGGAGCCGACCCCTCTTTCGGCACTACCAAATCGCAAATTAAAAAATCCATCAATGAATGGATACACAATCAGTCCAGAGAGTGGTGGCAAAAATCACCGGGACAATGGCAGGCAAAAGAGTTCCTAAAGGAGCAGAGGCCTGAACTCACGAGAGATCTACTGAATAAAGACAGGAAGACTGTCAAAATGATTGTAGGTCTGCTGACTGGTCATTGTAGACTGAATAGGCATATGTACAACATAGGCCTGGCAGATGATGCAACCTGCAGATACTGCCTAGAGGAGGAAGAAACACCAGTTCATGTGCTGTGCCAATGTCAAGGCCTGGCGAGGACAAGGTTTCTAGTAATGGGGGAGGAGAACCCCACAGCTAGTAGCTACATAAAGAAGCCGCTCTCAAAGATGATAGGCCTAATTAAAGAGGGCGAAAATTAGAGAGCGTCCTCTAGGAAAAAGGGGATCACAATAGATCTGAAAAGGTCGCGGTGAAACAGGTCGATAGGCCACCCCAATCCTAATCTAATCTAATCTAATCTAATGGCTACGTTCAAATTAAATTTTCAACATGATAGTGGATTTACAAATTAATATAATAAAAACAACATAAAATAAAACTTTAAATTGGTTTGGTATGGTTTAAAATGTTATAACAATTATATTATAAATTTAAAAACCGATGCATTTTAAACAAAACTTGATGTGTCTTTAAACACAGATAATAAGTAAGAGGTATTTATAATACAAAAAAAAAAAACCATTTAACATTTACAGATACATACATGTAGATATTTTAAAACTGTTCATAACATGAAAAAATAACAAATAAGATTTTAAGGCATTCAACAGGAATTTTTATCGTAAAGTTCAAACCATATATCAAAGCACACCGCCTGACACTCATAATGATACATCTGTTTGCGTAAAAGCATCGTTAATAACCTCACGGCATTTAACAAATGCGTTTCACGTTCAACACCTGCTCCTGAAATTATTCTCCAGGTATTCATCCACGACAGTTAACTCAACGCTTCCAGCGGAAGGCAATCGAAGAAACAATCTTACCATATCTTGGATAATTGTGGTTTTAAAGGAAGGAGGTTCGAACTATAATCATCATTTAGCTAGAGGATACGTAACTGTAAAGCCAATTTATAAGTCATGCCAGTTATAATAGATAAGTATAGTTTTTATGTCTGTATAAAAAAAATTATACAAGAGCACCGAACATCTGCTTTAAATTCAAGATGGTTTTGTATATATGGCATTCGTGGTAGCGATGTAATCAAAAGTATTTATAGATGTGAAGTGTTATGAATCGACAGAAAGTGAAACGGATTATGAGTACCACAAGTAAAAGTAAAAGCTTCTAATATGTTGTAGTTAATTTTTGGGTTATTTCTTTTCCGGATATATTTTGTATGGGTTTTAGAATTTAAGGGCTTTTGGTGAGTGCAACGCCGTCTTTCCGGTAGGTCTACTTTATTTTTTGATGACTTGGAAGCTAGCAATTACCAAATCAACCCCCTTAAGAGTGGTACTATTTTAATCGGAAGCGTATTCTGAATAATTAAGCAGTTTCTTTGCTAGTATTAAAGGGCTAAAGTTGTATTATTCGTTTGATTCTTGGGATGGTCATGCTGTGTTTTCTTCTTTCAAAAACCAGTAAATATTTTTGAACGATTCTTGTATAATAACAAGATGTTTATGTTCTAAATATACAAATATAATTCTATTCGCAATCATAATAGTAATATAGCCTTTTTTTTAATGTACATGAGATTGGAAAATACATCATTTATGGCAGAAAATTGTTTCTTTTGAATTGAAGATAATCTCTTTCCATATTTTGGTGGAAAGTAATGTTTCTGTCAATAATAAAAAAAAAACGTCAAATGTCAGTTGTTTAAATATCTAATCATTAGTAATTCTAATTTTACATGAGATATGTATATCAATAATACTGAATGTCTATAACTAAATATTGGAAAAGGATAGTATTTCAATTTTAAACATTTAACAGGCTTCCATTCAGATTTAAAATGTTACATGTTTCGCCGAACCAATCATCTTCAGGCTTTTATACCGTCAATGTAAAAAACAAATTCATAGTTTTAGATTAATGTTAACATCGCATCCATTCCTCTAACAGTTGAAATTGATACACAATTTTATATTTAGATGACACATTTTTCTCCAATTTATTTTTTAAGCCCCGTAAAGAGACCTCTTCCAGCTGCTTGAAAATATTCTTCCAGATTTTTATTAGACTGTAATCACCTTTGTCTTTCATGGTTTGATAAAAATAATGCGTCTCTATCTCCCTTCTTGATTCTGGATTTATCCTCGTCTTGTGGGGTATTCCGACTGAAATGACCTTTTTTTTTCTCCTAACGTTCAATACCTGAAGTTTGTCATTATTGCAGGTGGACATTCTGTAGTATAGATACCAAAAAACAATGCATAAACACAGATTATTTTTTAAGCTATTCGATTGAAACTACCTACGTGCACATTTTTCGAAGCAAGCTTAGAAGTATAAATTCCGGAAATGTTGGTTTTATTTTCTCTACTATTTTATTTGCTTAAGTGAAAGTGCTTTTATGATTATAAAAGGAATATAAAGATGTATATACTAAAAACTGAAAGAACGCCCTAGTCCACCTTCAAATACCTACACAAATTCTTGTCATAGAGAAAGTGTTTTGGCTTTGATCCTGAATGAAAATATTCTACCAAAATAACCTTTCTTCTAATTACTATTTGTATTTTATCTGTTACCACATTGGTCAATCCTTTGCCACCAAATGAATGCTTATCAATGGACAATTTTGCTCTATTTAGTTTTTGTTATCTCCTTTGCACATTCGCGATATATTCGGGCTTTAGACATATGGTTTTGCCTTTGTAATTTTTAGAAACCCTTTCGAATTCCTGCCAGTTAGATAATGCCAAGCACTTGTCACTGTGGACATTATTCAATTTCCTTTAAGATAAGCAATATTTGGAAAGAACTTCTGAATCAATAATTTTCTCTGGGTCACACAGATTGGTGTGTAAATATAGTTTACACACGAATCAATCGATAGCTTACCATCATTTTGTATAACTACTGTCACATACTTTTCACATGCTATTTCAAAACTTCAAGCGATTTTACTCTCTTCGTAAGAGACAGAAATATTATTTCTATGTGGCAAGGTTGCTCCTGGTTCTGGATAGCAGCTTTATATTCATAAAACTGCTCAGTACGGATGTTATGGACAATTTAACTTTGCCTTTGATGATAATATAGCGATGTATGCGTATGGAAGACTTTGAATTTACTCGTGGAATATATTTTGATAATCCCGTACGGTCAGAGCTATTCTTCTTTTGCCTTTTTCCTAGAAAAAAACCTTTCCTCTTGTTGAAAGGCTTTATTCTAGGCATTTTATATAAAATACCACCAATTAGCAGAAAAAACCCAAAAAAGAAACAATACTCACTGATAGAAATACTAAATAAACGACAGCAACAGGCTGACTAACAAAGAATCAAGAAACAAGAATCAAAGTTGAAGTGTCTTTTTAGTCTATCCTATCTCACTTCCCCTTTTTTTACCACAGGTAAAGTTTAGAAAAACAAAACAAGGATTAATCGCATCTAAATCGTAAAAACCCAAATGTTCTGGGCTTTCTTGCTTTTTCGCGTTTTTGAATCTACAGTACCATTTTCCATGATTGAATTGATCAAAATTATTATTTTTTTTTGAAAATGCTGAAATCATCTATATAAACAAAACCATGATTCATTTTTTTTTTTAAATATAGCTCAGTAAAGATAAATAAAATATCAAAACACCTACGAAAACTAGTTTTGTCATTGTACATTCTGTTCTATCATTTCATTATTCTATTCCATTCATTAAAGAAAAAGCATTTTTTGCTCAGAAGTGTAGGCGCCTTGAAATTTAATCACTTCATTGAAGAAAAAAATGCTTAGCAACAAATATATATACAGTAAAAAAACGTTTATCAATAAAATGAGCCTAAAAAAAGAAATTCTATAGAACAGAATCGGGGAGATGAATGTTAAAAAGAAAATACCCAGTTTTCAGCCAAAAAAAAAACTAGAATGACTCTCTTAAATAAATTGCTTAAGCAAACCTAATAACATTTCACTTCAAATGTCTTAAATAATAAAAGTAAATAAGAAAGCATTCCCGCCATAAAACTACCTGTCATAGTTTATTTTAGAATTACAAACAATATCTCCTGTTAGGCAAATCAATTATTAAACAAATATTTTCTTACACCAAATGCGTATACGTCACCAATCCTTGAAATATTTCGAATTCACACCGAAGAAAAATGCTATTTTTCACCTATACGTTTTGTCCTTGCAATAATAAAATACCGTTTCCTTTCCTCGAAAAAATTTTCCACCGTACTCCACTTTTCTTGCATGCTCAATACCGTTCCGCATATTTATTGATTAACTATAAATAAACGGGCAAAATTACAGTGTGTATATGGTTATTAAAAGCTATTAAACCGAGTACACACGTGTGTATATCTAGTATAGAATGGAATTAAAGCTATGTAAAACAGAGTTAAAATTTCATGAAAAACACACAAACTTGCGTATGTGCAATATCTAAATATAACTTTGGCAATAACAATCGGAGATTCGGTTTAGCAACAAAATAAAATTTCCATCGAATTTAAATAGCAATTGTTCGGTTTCAATACAAAGCTGTTAAATTAAATATATATGCTTTGGTGTTGTGTTAAATTAAATTTTTGCGCAAAAATGATCGATAAGACGGAAGAAAATGCACGGAGCGCGCTTAACGAAAACAAAGGAAGAATTGGGGTAGCTGAAGAAAATCAATTTTCGTCACAGTTATTACCCGCGCTCCGCTTCCATTCACTCATAACATCCCCTCGCCTATTTACCTTTAAATCCGGCGAGGACGAAACTACCACAGCCGACAGCTGTCCACCTTTTCAAAATATGAGCTTTCGATAGTCACTTGTTGATATTCACGACTATGAGATGAAGACGAGCTTTTTCCAATCTACACGTCCGTATATACAGATATAAACACTCACACCGCAAAATCCGGTAAATCCGTACGGGAATACTACTGACAGCGACAACTCGCACGCCAATCGCAAAATTCTTACAATCTATGCTATACGGTAGGTTAGCGCGGGTTTCATACACACACGAACGTGCGTCACCACGCCTCTGGCGGACGTAGTTCCGCCGGGTGCCGGTTGGCGCTAGTTACCGACACCAGACGAGTCGAATGTAGTATCCTGTAATCTGACAGGTCGGTGGATAATTGGTTGCGTGTGAATGGCAGATTCAGGCGCGTAATTGGGGTTAAAATCCCGGGAAAGGGATTTAGTTGTGAAAGCAACCGGGGAAATAAATAAATGTAGTGAATTACAGAAAATAAATGGATCGTTTAAAAACACTGAAATTTAATCTTTCCCTACTTTGAAAGGGATTAAAATTAATTGAAAAGCGCTCTAATTCCAATTAAATATTTAGTCACCCAGAAATTAGTAAAATTATATCGCACACATGCGTATCTATGAAAAGAGTATTGATTTTATAAAGTACAAAGGTGTATACAAAGAAACCAATAGCTTTGTTTGTATAGAAGCCGTGATACACGATTTGTTAAAGTATGAATAAAAAAAACCATTACGATAAAAATGTAATATATTTATATTCTCTAGATATCCTATAGGTTGTAATCTGTGCCTCATAGAAGAAATATGAGTACTTACTGCAAATTTTATAGTTTAAAAATATTCCTTGACGTGAGATTCTGCCTAATAAACATTAATCCAACTTTATTCTCATTTAAATTTACGCATAAGCATACCAGCAGATTAAAACAAAAATGTTTTTATTGGGTTTCTACGAATACGAAGGATTGAAAATCAGCTGTGCGAGCAACCTTGACAGCTAAATTTAAAAATAAAATGAAAATAAAACGAGTGACGCCAGCGCAATCTTGATAAAAAGTATACGTCTTTCATTAACAGCGAATTCGTATTCGTTTCTTTTATTTAATTCACCTTTTCTTTCCTTTTTTGATGCTAATATAAATAAATATGTTTTAAACATAATTATTTGCGACATTAGATAAACACGATGATGTTAACAATGACAAATGTGAATATATTATCGGCGAAAAATTACTTACTCAGTCTGTTCATAGTCTTCTGGAAATGGCGTGGGGTTTTCCGGTATTGGACTAGGTTCGGGTTCTTCTTGAACGGGACTTTCGAATATCAACGTCTCCACCATGGATCCTTTTGAACTACCAAACGACACTCTGCAAGAATAATGTTAAATTGTAAAAAAAATAATAGGAAAGGAAGTTTAAATTTTCGATATTAATGTTTACCGCAGGAGTAAGAAACGCGATAAACAGAAACAATTTATTTTGAGATCATTATCTGTTTGATTACACCTTATATAAACTAGAAAAGCATCATATGGATCTCTTTAAGTAATTCCATTTTGCTAGAGCCCAAATAATATAGTTCCTATAATCCTAAATATCTAAACACACACACATTTAAGTACAGAACGAACGTTGCGATTCCCATGCTTTGATGCGATCAAACGCGCTTTGTAGTTATTTATGCAGACAAGCGGCGAACTGGGGCCACGCCTAGGTTGGCCCCGATTTGAGACGTTTGTAGGTCTTCGTGAGGAGCGGGAGACAGGGTCGTCACAGTATACGCAAAAATTACATTGTAGTGGAGCCAGCCGTATTTTGGCCCGCTGTCCGCTGGGGCGCGTTCGAGATTATATCGGTATAGGTATAATTATTGTCCCAGCGATATACTTTGTTGTTCGAGAATTGGAGTATAGATCACTAAACTGCTCTAAATTTATGTTTGAAATTACCCAACTATATACTCAGGTTGCACCTTTTTTGGATGCAAGTGTAACTCTCTTGGAAGATGGTTACATCTTCCAAGAGAGTTACACTTTGTACGACACGTGCATATCGGCCAAATTGACAAATTCAAAAGTTTTGTAGATAGATCGTTGTTAGGTTATATTTATTTTTTAAGTCCTTGGCTCAACGATTTTTCATAAGTAGATAATAGTGGGATAGTAGATTTTATTATAATTTATAATTTTTAGTGGGAGGGGACAAGTTTTCGCCGGTATAAACTGATGATCAGCTGATTATACCTTATACCATCACTAAATTACCCTACATACCAAATTTCCAATGTAGCCCAATGGTATAAACTGATGATCAGCTGATTATACCTTATATCATCACTAAATTACCTTATATAGATACAATATTTTGAACACAGCCCTGGTTGATCGAGTCACGCGTCATCAGTATACGTCAATGCTCGGCATTGTGGGGGAAAGGTTTTCCATTATCACGGTAGGCAAGCGTGTGAGTCAGACGGCCGTCGAAGAGCGACTATTGAAAGTAGAAACATATGTAGAGGGC
Source organism: Protaetia brevitarsis (assembly GCA_004143645.1). Lineage (NCBI taxonomy): Eukaryota > Metazoa > Arthropoda > Insecta > Coleoptera > Scarabaeidae > Protaetia > Protaetia brevitarsis. Next base: position 320,369 of record RXPK01000256.1, read on the forward strand.
CGTCGCATACGGACTTCTGTTTAAACACTTCCCCGCAATAAAAAATGGGTACAAGAATATTTATTATTTATTAATTATAGTAATAAAGTGTAGTATTATTCTAAGACGACATTGCAAATTAATGATGATGATGGGCGTTGTAAGGGGTTAAAATAAGAACCCATCACGTAAATTAGAAATTCTCATTTTTCTGTCCTAATACATAAACTACATTAAAAAAAAATTACGTGCTTTTGAATTTTTTGCAAAATATCATATACAGGGGTTAGAACCACCCCCAAATGTCTCTTACACGACTCTTTTTTTTTCTTTTCTATCTCAAGAACGAAATTTTCGAGAGCAATAATATATTTGATATTTGCGTTAGGTATCCTTAGAAGACGCGACAGCAATTTACTTTTCCAATTTTTTGATATTTTCTCCAAAACGGCTCTAATGATTATCTTTGAAATTCATATTTTTGCTACATTTGGTACAAGCTTTTATTTGCTTATGTCACTTTATTTCTCAAAGTTATCTGAGGAGGGTTTTACTCTTATGCTTGCTATGTCAACATACGAATATATCGTAAGCGTTCGATGTAGCAAATTTTCTTAATAAAAATTAATTCTCCATTAATGCTAACAGTAAATATATGTTTCCATATTGTTTTATTGCAATATCATTAAAGAATCTGATTGGAAACACGAGTTTTCTTACCCCAGGTGTTCTAATTTTTAATATGCTCCTTTCGTAAAATGTTCGTAGAATTTTCTTTATTAAGTTTACTTTGCATTAGGGGGACATTAACAGCAGACAATCGTTAAGTTGGATCGTTAAGATCACGAAACGACGCTATATCCACCATATTAATATTCGATAACTTTGTTCATCGTATTATTTATGTGCACTACTATTGGAATAAATAAGAAAAGTGCCATCTTTGCGACAATTTTCTATTTCTTTTTTTCTATTACATGGATAGGAAACTTTAAACCTTAATAAAATAAAGATAACAAAAGGTATGTTCGTTTTAGCGTTAGCGTCACGCAGCGAAACGCACCTGAAAGCATTTCTGTTCGATTTGACTTGCCGTTACCTTTTGACGCTGCGTCTCTGTTCGATTTGAATTCCGAACTTTTCAATTTGCTGCAAGTCGTAACGTTGCGTCGAAAATCTTGCATTTGAGAGTGGATTTTCACTGTAAAAGCGAGACAGCGATATTGGTATGATCACTGTTGGTGGCGCTAGTTGTGTTTAGTATGTTTGTTTTCATTGGTGTGTTTATTTAATTGTCGTTTGTTCGATCGAAAGTTGTATATAAAAATGAATATGGATATAGTTAAAAAAGGTAAATAATTCTTTTTTTAGATATATAGAAACATGTCCCCGGGTGGAGTGGTCAAGTAATATGACGGAATCCTGAAGACATTCCTTTTCTGTTTATTGTAGGATTATTATTTGTTCAAAATCTTTAATTGAGTGTCGGGTTTCTTTATATAGCAAATCATCGTCACTATCATCTGTATCACTTAAAAACGAATCGCTGTCTGTATTATCAGAAAAAAAGAGAATATTGCTCGACAATACTTAGAAAACCTTCCATTTTACGTCAACAAAAAAGTGACAAATCAAATGCAATGATACATAGCCGTTTCAATTTTCTTCTAATAAACATGCACAGAGCAAATAGAGAATTTCAGGATTATAAACATGAGATTATTGTATAATAAAACAAGGCTGACTAAAAACTTACTCTTAAATTTAATGTATAAAAGTAACAATGAATATGTAAATTTAAATAACTATATCCACTAAATAATAATTGATATTCGTACATTAAAAACTTTCTCAAAAAATTATAAAAATTACGCCTTAAGAAACAGGCACTTACTAATTACATTACAAATCAGAGCAGACAACCTAAAATTAATGAATTATTTTCACGTTATGGCAAGACGAACGGGAATCAGAAAATCTAAAGCTGGCGTCAATCCAGTGTTTCACGGCAACAGCTCGCGTTGAAAATCTTTACGCGGTGTCAAGCGGTTAGATTTTCGCATTATAACACGGAGTGCCAAAACGAACAAACCTAGTGGTTACATCGATGCAAGAAAGAAGATGTCGAAGTTGCATATTCATTTTTTCAATGTAAGTGCCCACACGATACAAATGAAATATTTTTATTTTTTGTTTTAAATTCTTATAAAATTTAATATGATATAAATATTTCCTTATTTCATACGATGTGTTGCGTGCGAGCAGTTCGTGCTACAGATACAAAAGCTACTCGATAAATCTTTACGCAAATTGCATTTACCGATCCCGCGTGATCCATTAACTATAGTAATTTATGCACGGAGTCCGCAAAGTCACTTAATACAGGTAGTGGCGTTGTAGCGGATTGGTAGCAATAATCGTAACGGAAAGTCCAATTTACTATTTCGAAGAGATTGAGTTATTTGCCCCTGGATACCCGCCTCTTTTCATTTCGTAGCGTTACAATGCAACGTTACATTGTACCTAACCTGGCGATTTATTATGGAAATGATATGTTGACAATGACCGTTTCGATTCCACGCAAGTGCCGTTATCTGAGGCGGAAATCAGACCCATTCGAACTTGTGTTATCCAGAACTAATCCAATAAAAGCAGCATTTCGTATAAACACTATATTCCGGAATATTGACATGCATGTTATATAATATGTGACTAAGATCAAACCATGTATGCTATAGTCGTTGAATATCGTATGAAAATTATCATGGAACATAAAATAATTTAGATACGCAATAATCATAGAGAAGAGAAACGAATTTATCGCCGTAAGCATGTGCGAATAACATCGCCACTAAAACGGATATAAAACAGAAAAATCTGTAATACCTACTTGTCTATAAAGATCGGTGAAATTGATAAGCAAAATCTAACAACATACAATTTTACTCATGCATAACAGCTGCCGTGGAATTTCAGCTATCTCCCGGGCATTAACTCAATTAGCTATACTCTAAAGCGCTAATTGTGATTTCACGTTAGCCAACTTTAATTAAAAAAAAAATGGCGAAATATTGAAAGCAATTCAACCGTTTGCCCTTTTTGTGTTCATTGTATTTCGCGCGGGTACCGTTTTATCTCTTCCACGTCAATAAATCTGTGTTGTGAAAGCTGCAACGTAAAACGACATTAACAACAATGAGATAGTTCCATTGTGTCGGTTATGTAAGTGAAGTAAGTAAACGAAAAGTTCCCGATATAGTTACATAGTAGCTGTACAGTTTATCCTTAAAGCGAGGAATGAAATATCTCAAGATAATGATAATTTCATGCATTCTATGTTGGCTTGTTTATGTATCTAGCCTGAAAACAGGCAGAGGTTGCGATATTCAGTTTTTCAAGTATATCTTTGAAGCATCTTTCATACATCTATATGAGCTAGTTTCAAAAAAACAACGCTGTTCAAGATTTATGTGCTATTAAAAAATAATTTTTTTGTTGGTTCTTTGTTCTTTTTGTTTGTATTTCATTTTTATTCTTTGCTCCCTCCAATAAAATCAAAACTGCCGCTGTTATTCAATCAGCAGTTTAATACATACTGAAGCTATATCACTCCATCGTGAATACATATGCACTTCCACACGGTAGCTGTTCAACAAAGAAAATAATAATAAAAAAGAAAAGTGCTTTTACTTTTACCTGCTGAGAAAAAAAATCAATTTGTATTCAACTGCAGATTTCACCTCTACTAAATCCAAGAATAGAACAACCTGCCTAGTTTTGAATAGTATATTAGTAGTATCCTAACAATTTGTTCAGGACAACAACATAATTTTTAAAATAAATTTTATCATGAAAATTTTATTTAATTCAACAAAATATTTCGTTATTTCAAATAAATAAATGGTTAAATGAACAAATAATTTGGTTGATTTAACCAAATATTGGTTTGCCCATTTATTTAACTCAATATCTAGTTAACTTAAACAAAATTTAGTATTATCAAACTAGAAGTCGGGCATTCTCCTAGAATGTAGTCCTTGAGAAAGGTGGTTTTTGAAGTCGGTCCATTCGAGAGAAGTTTTCACTTTTGGAATGTGCAGTACGCTTTAAGCAGTTTTCTTTTGTTTCTACTTTTGGAACACTCTGTATAGTCGAAAATATTTTTTAGGCTATGCAGCATTGAATTTTGTACAACTTTTGTAGAAAAGATTTTTTCCTAAAAGCAAAAATGGATCTGTAGTCAAAGACTCAGTCTTCGCGAACAGCCTGTGTAGTGAAAAATATTTTTAGGTTACGCAGCATTTAATTCTATAAAACTTTTGGTAAAAACGACTTTTTCCTAACATCAAAAATGGAGCTATAATCAAAGACCCAGTCTTCGGGAACACCCTGTATAATTAAAAATATTTTTAGGTTATGCAACGTTTAATTCTATAAGACTTTTGTAGAAAAGACTTTTTCCTAAAATCAAAAATGGAGCTATAATGAAAGACCCAGTCCTCGGGAACACCCTGTATATTCAAAAATATTTTTAGGGAAACTTTTATGGAAAAGATTTTTTTCCTAAAGTCAAAAATGAAGCTGTAATCAACGACCCAGTCTTCAGATGCAATCAGATACGGGGCAAAAAACAAAAAATTATGTTTTTATAATACGTTAAAATAATAAAGTTAAAGTTTTAATAATTCCACGTTGCAAAAATTTATTTATTGTGACAATATTTTATAGCGTTTTCGACTTACTGCACTTTTATGCATTGATTGTATTTTTATTTCATTTTAATACACACTATATACATCAATCTACGTAAAATACGTGTTCTTTTGTATATTCATTAGCACCATTAATAAATAATCAATCGTTTTTTCAGTGTAAATGCTCTTTACAATGGCATGTGGAGAAGGGCATAGCGCACTATCTTCCCTCTTTATTCAAACTTATAGGAGGTTGTTCTTTCCATGGGTGTACCTACTCTTTAATTTTTCTGACTGCCATTAGTTATTTTAAATCTTTCCAAACTTACAAAAAAGCTACTTATCCTTGAAATACAAGAAAAACAATTGCCAATTGGAAAAGAATATAACACAGTAGTGAGCTTAAAGTCATTTTTTTTAAGAGAAAAGTAATTGGAAATAGTCTAACAGAATAAAGTTAAGGCGAATCTGGACGTCCAAGTGTGCGACAGAGATAGATATATCGGAAAACTATTCCGCGCTTTTTGGGAAAACGGTACGACCGATTTTTAAATTTTGAACTGTATTTGTCTTAAAGTACTGTTTGAAATTGCGCCAACGTTTCATTTTTTCTATTTTTGATGTATTTAAATTTTTAAATGTTATAATTTTGTTATTAAAAACAATTTCCAAAATCGGCTCAACGGCGCATTGGAACACCAATTTCTTAATGACAAAATTGTTTTAATTTTTGAATTTGGACTAATAATTATGCCCAAAACAGAAATATTCATTTTTCTTTGACAATCAAATGCTGACAGGCCGTCAGATTCCATCGTAACCTAACGCACAGACAGATGTTTATTTAAAGACGAATGTACAGATGGCCTGCTATGCAACACGCACAACCCCACCTACTTCCTACCTATGTTTTTAAAAAAGTGCGAAATCATAAAATGTGTAAATATTTATAACAGAAAATATAGTAAAGAACTTTTTTCTATACAATTATCTTCAAGGAATATAACAAAGTAAATTAAAAATAAGGTATATATCCACTAGATAAAATATTCCAACTCAAAATTGTATTACGAAACAGAACATCAATAAAATGTAAATAAAAAATGCACACAGCAATTTTTTTCACTGGGTAAAATGTAAAATGTATAAATAGACTTATAACATATAGACAATTTCTTTTATATCTGCTTAAATTACATACCTAATATCATAATCATCTATATTGACCGCCCTAGAATTGACAAAGTAACAAAATGTTTAAGTAAGTAGATACCGTACTTACATTTTGTGCAATGGAACAATAATCTTAGAAAAAGCCTTTTTCTTTTTGCATTGATACGAAAATGCTTTTTCCCTTTTAAAAGTGGCACAATGCGGTTTGCTATTTGTATTAAGAAAGTAAATATTCTTCATACAATAACTGCAGTGCTAAGTCAGTTCCAGAGAAAAAAGTTTTGAGGTACTTGACCACAGGTGTGAGACATCGCACACCTGTGTGTGTATTGAGTGAGGATTTGTGTGTTTGTGACATATAAATAGGAAGTTGTATTGTAAAATCATAGATACAGGTACAGAATAACACGCAATAAAAAGTAGCAAATACTCTAGACAACCTTAGCAATTCATTTTGGGCATATGTAAAATAGAAAGCAAACAATTCATACCATTCAATAAGACAAGAGGTATGTACTATGTGATTTTGGGTTATGCAGTATTATGGATCTACTTTGTTAAAAGCAACCTACAAAACATATTACAGAAGTAACTCTAATAGTAGTAACTTTAATTATAAAGATTTCAGTTACATGCTATTCTTACTAAGCAACCTTGAGTTTTATTCAAAAATATGTTCCAAAGAAAACGACTCTAATATTCATATGCCTCATTAAAAACTATATATACATAATTTTCTTCCCCCTAAGCGAATTCAGTAGAATAAACTTTTACACACTCTAATTATTCAACAGAGCAGACTTACTAATCTACATAACTAATCCCCACAAATCACTTCTCTGAAGAAACATTCATTAATTCTCGTTTTAGTTGCCTTTACTAGTGCAACACCCTTCTTAAGCTAAACATTATTTGTATCTAAATATATCTAAACGAGCCCAAGTATACGAAGAGATCCTATTAAATACTTAGTCAGACTTCAGTATCATTCCAAATCCTAATAATGAGCACATAAAAATGGATTAATTGTAAAGCTAAAGACCATTTTATCCTTTTTTTAGCGTTAGATGCATAAATAATGCAGATAACAAAATATAGCTATTTGATACTAACATTGAGTAGATATCTCACAATTTTTCTTTTGTTAGTAATCGCAATTTCTCCCATTAATAGATGTCAACCACATCTGATTTATATATGTATGTTGAGTATATACATGTGTATTTTTAAGCATAGTTAGAAAGAAAAGCGCCTTTCTGCAACGGAAACGAAGGGAAATAATTATTCCGGGTATGGTCCGATGAGTTTTTACACGCAACCGCACACAAACAACACAGAACAGATATGTACGAGAGATAAAATCATTAACCCAGTATGTAAAGACTTCTGGAAGCCTGCATACGTAATGTGTGCTCGGTGTAACGGAGCAAATTACTTTCGTACATGAAAACGAAATGGAACTTTGCGATAACTCACTCAAGTTTTAATTAAGTTTGGATCTTGTTACCGCAAGAAAGGGAACCATATGCTTATATTTTCCAGTCTATTAATTTGAAAAAAGGAGAAGATTTGCGTCAATATTTAATTAACCAGAGACTAAAAACCTTTCTTGTTCCTGGCATCTAAAACTAATTTGTGTAACATCTACACTCAGAAAAATACTTGTGTTAATTTAACCAAAACTTGTTTGGATCTGCTATAATTTTGTTGTTGTATATAGTTGAACATGCTCTTTTGTTGAATCAACAAAAAACACTATGTTGCATTTTTTGTTTAACTCCACAATTGTTTATTTTAAATCCTACATTTTGTTTAATTAAAAAATATTTTTTGTTCAATTTTAGCTATTAATATAAATAGAACAACATTATGTTAATGTTGTCTTAGTGTGTAATACATGCGTGTGAAACAAAAAATGACAAAAAAAAGAAACAAGCAATGTAAATCTCAGGGCGAGACTCAGAGTTATCTGCTACTAAAGGCAGAGACACTTAGTAGTTTAAGGTCTTTAACAATAGATCTGTATTTGCTGTAAATATTGTAGGAGTCAGAACGTTTAAACAGGGATGTCCTAAACGTAGGAGGGGATATCAAGCCCCTAAATCTCGCGGTAAAATTGTGAAAATGTTGGTCCTAAATCTAAATACGGCGGCAACTTATACAACACAATTTTATGAAATGAAGTTAACATTTTCAGTTCGCGTCTATTTTTCATATTTAACCAGCCAACATCTTTCAACCTATGCGATGTATGTTGAAACTTCCTAATTCCATATATATAACGCAGACATGAATTTTGGATCCTCTGAATACGATTACACGTAATATATGTAGTTGTATGGTAAATGGTAGAGCAGTAAGTAAACTGTGACAGCACCAGGGAGAATTTATGTGGATAAAGTTTCCTTAAATTCATATAAGCACGCTTAGTATATTTGGTTATTTAGTCATTAAATCTAAAGGCCGCTTTACAGTTCGCAATTTTTTGTGTTGCAATAAAATTGCGTGCAATACAAATAGCACATGCGCATTCAATGGATTTCAATCAGCTGTGTGCAATTTTATTGGTGTTGCATGAAATAGAACTTGAACACAATAAAAAAGAGAACTTACAGTTAAGAGTGACGTCGGAGATAAATGACACAAACATTATGAACAATACATGTTAAAAACCAAGAATTTAAAAAATATATTAAAATTATTTCATTACAGCTTTAAAAATTTAATTTGCAAATAAGATGCGGGAGGAGGCCATAACAGCGGGCACACGACACTAAGGCGCGAAATCCAGGAGAGGTTATGAGGAGTAGTTGGCAAACATAAAAGGTACTAAGTACGAGATCTAGTGGAATACAGGGTGTACGCCATATACAGGGTGATAGGATGTAGATTGATAGTATTTATTATGTAAATACTATTTATTATGTAATTCTCTATCAATTTCAAATAAATATGAGTAAATATTACTTAAATTATTAATATCACTACGGAAATTAATGTTATTTTTATTAACGTTAATATAATACATCTCCAAAAAGAGTCTCTTACAATAAGAGTGTTCTGTAGTCAACACTGACGCCCCGTCAAAGTTGAAAAGATGTCCTGTGTCACCACAATCATCCACAGAGGCTGACTTACTGCCAGTATTAGAAAAATTCTTACAATCGTTCTTATGTTGTCTAACTCTATTTTTGAGGTATTGTGGGGTCTGTCCAATATAAACGGACTACCATTGAGAGCAGGGGATGGAATAGACAACATCAAACCTCAAGAGAACTTTACATTTGCAAAACAATTTGCTCAACGAATGTAAGTTATGCAACGCACTGTGCCAATTCCCTGACTCAAAAGACAGATACAATTGCGCGTCATTAGCATAAATATAGTTGCGATAAAAGTTCAGCTGGTTAGTAAAGGAAACACACTACAACTTTCTCCTTTTTACGCCTTTTCGCTTAATTCAATAATATGTACCAAATAAAATAATAAAAAAGTAACAGTTTTTTATTACAATTCTCTCTCTCTATTTGGTCGTCTTTCCAAAACTTTGTTGTTTGGCAGAAATCGAAGCAAACTTTGGTTGCTTAGTTTTAAGACATAGCGAAATTATTTTAACAGTTGTTGCGAAGCTTATTGTATACTGGTATTGAAAAAAGCCTTTATTGATTTTAATTGCTGCTTATTTTGTTTTATCTCCAAATTCGTTTATTGCCGTGTTTCTTTTTTTCGTTGTTTTTTGTTCATTATTTATTTACTTATAATTCAAGTTGGAGAAATACTTGAGGCATATTTTATACGTAGAAGGCACAGCAACAAGAGCCTTGGAACCGAATTGTTTCGGGAACACGAGGGTCCCCATTCTCAACCGAAGACCGAATGAATTCGTAAAAATAAGAAAGTGTATTAACTTCACATGCATTGCTATCTCCCTCTAAAAAGGAAACATAATTTGCAAGTGCTTTTTCGACATCTACTTGATCGTTTGAAATACTGTGAATTAGCACCAAATGTGAATCTTTTTCACCCTCATAAAAACATTAAACTCGAGGGCTGCAGGGGGGCCGCTTCCCTGTTCAATAAGTTATGTTGCGATAAGAATGTTGCGTTTTGTACACAGTTTTTGGCACAATTTGTAGAAAATAATGTATACAAACACATTTGGTGGAACGACGAGATGAACTTTTCAAACAATAATGTACAACATAAAAAATATGCATCATTGGATCATTAAATCATCTTCTACCAACGTGTCGTAGGCCACAACACCGCTTTTGTTTCAATGTTTGGTTTGGCACCTCTAATAATAAAATAGTTGGTCCATACTACTTTTATCGAAGTTCACTTACTGCAAAACGATATGTTGACATTCTACGATCTGTAATGGATGATTTCGTAGATAACTTAAACTTGGAAGAGAGGAATTTTTTCATTGTCAACAGGACATGGCCACAGCGCATAATTGGGCATTAACAGCAGTGGTCCTAACAGAAATTTGTGGAAATAAATAGAGTGGTTACCAGGGAACCAGTTAATTGACCTGCACGATCTCTCGACCTGTCCAGTGTTATGTTTTGTTTTTTTTCCTGTGGTGATATCTAAAAGACAAAATATACAGGAGATATCCAAATACACACGAGTTGCAAAATGCAGTAAGAGAAACAATGAGTAACATAGATCACCGTGTAGTAGGAAATGCATATCAGAAAATAGAAATTCAGTCGAACATTTATTATAATTTTTTTAATTTTTTTTTTTGTCATTGTGGAGTTTTGTGAATGCGTTGGTGCTGGATTTGTTACTTCTACGATGATGTATTTAAATAACAAAACCTTTTTTTTTTGTAATTTCATATATTTACATAACAAATGTATTGTCGCTTGAAATGTCGGAACAGAACTGCTTATTACAATATGGTTTTAAACTAGTAGTCCCTTGTTACACTGACCATTTTCCCTTGGTGGGGTTATAAAAGTGATTGCGTGTGGTGTACAAAGGAATCTAGTGGTCGTAATTTACAAATGAAGAGGGTGTCTGACAGAATAAAGAAAGAATCGAAAAAGGGAAAGATGTCTTCATTATTAACTTCTTAGAACTGAAGGAACTTAAATGTAATATATCTAATATATCTAAAAATATACAGGGGTCCATTTAAATAAAACAAACTTATCTATTATATCTCCTAAAGGTGATTTCCAATTGTTTTTTTTTTTAATTACACGATTATAATCAGTGTAAAAACCCTACATCTTTGATAATTTAACCAACATCGTAGCTGCAATATTAACAAAGTTAGCAAGAGTGCGCCGATAACTTTGAACAGCTTGTATATTTCATCTAAAAAATTAAATACTTACTGCTTTAATTGGAAATAAAAAGAAAATAATACAAATTTATGTAATCAATACATTTTTCATAAATTATACTAATTCATGTGACTTTTACTACATAGTATAGTAATTCATATGCCTTAATAAATACGAGAAATAAAATAAGTATTAATCTTCGCTATAGCCTGCACACCATCCTCTGGAAGCACTTATGTGCCAATGCAATTCAATTCATGAAGTAAACATACGGCATCAATCATAGATTTGTTTATTTGATGTTTTGTCGAAATCATCGACCATCCAAATCGGAGCACTCCATTAATTTAATCACAGCAAACGCGCCCGTCTGCTATATCGTGTGATTTATATGTATGCACGAATTGAAATATAAATAAATATATCGTGCACAGATTCTGGCATGTATACACGCCAGCTGAATATTGATAATATAAAATGAATACGGTAGTGTTAAATTGGAGGCAATTTCGCAACCAATTTATCTAGCGCGGCCCCAAACAACATCACGTGCGCGGCATGAAAACGTTTAGAAATATAACGCGACGATATGAAGAGAGAAGGAAACGGAGGTGGCAACTCCCGATAGACCGAACCGATGCGATGGTTTCCGTGGAGTTGCTTCTTGGATCGATATTTCATTCAAACCGACACGACGATGTGGCCTCGTGATAGGTGCAACCTGTCTGGTGGAATTTGGCCTGGCACCGCTTCCGACAGCACGCATTGTGGGCGTCGAAATTCTTTGTCTGGACTAGTTATCGCTCACTGGGGTATTGTGGAAAAGGATTTTCCCGGGAAAGTTTTATTGGGAGAGGAAATTAGTTTCAATTTGTTTTTGGTAACGTATTGTCTGAAATACCTACCATTTTGACATAAAATTTAATGGTTTTGACATAGCACTTTTTGAAAGCGTTGCAGTTGTAGACGGCAGCCTTTCCTGGTTTTTATATTTACGTTACTTTAATCAAGCTACTAATTGATGTTAGGACTACTTTTAATCGAACGAATTTAACTATTCTAGGGAGATTACCTACCCTAGAATAGTAGAAGTGTGGCTTTAACTTCAACTACGGGATTAACTAAACACGAAGTTAATTTAAATCTAGGAATGTATGTACACTGCCCGACTTAATTAATGTCGTCGCCTACAGCGCCGTGACTATCAAAACTACTCACTATTTGGACAGATGCGCGTTCGGCTGGCGTCCGCTGTTCCTGGTAAATGATTTATTGGGGTATACAGTTGTAAAACGCTTCGCAGTTATGCAAATCAAGTAAAAAAATGAAGATTAAAGTTTAAAAACACTCAAGTCAATGTATAGATAACAAATTAAGTTGTGTTAATTACTGGCTTATTTATATTAAATTTTATTTATTAATTAATTTAGATTTAAAATAGGAAATGTACTAGAAAACAAGAGAATAACTCTTCACAAGTTCATTACATTTAGTTTCAATAAATATTATTATTGTAATTACGGCAAAGGTAAGAAACGCCGTAAAATTGGTGTTCCTAGAAAAGTCACACATGTCTTGCAGATCATTCGTTTTGTAAAATGATGCAATTTATACGGTAATGGCTTTAAATGGAAATTTTAATAAACTACATGAATTTTTGCATTACTAAAAATAAAGCTTTTCTTTGAAATTTCAATAGCCAAATTATAAATTCATTAATACATTACTTATATTTCAATCTATGGCGATTATAAAACTCGGCCGCTTAGGACAATTAATATCAATCCTCTATGCAATGCAACGACCCAAACTTTGCTGAATAACGAGCTCATATATTTACATGGTAGGGTAATAAATTTTTTAAAACTCTTTTCAGTATTTACTAAAGGATTAACAAAACTAGATACTGCTAATGTTTCTAATTTCAGAATAAGAAAGAAATACTTGCAACACAAAATTATTAATAAAATTAGTACAAGTATAATTAAATATGAATACGGTTTACAAGTTTTATAAGTTTGAGAACGGATTCATTCTAATATTTTTATTTTGTAAAGATAGTAAGCAGTGGAAAATCTTACAAGCCAGATGTATGTATGTGAGACAGACACGAGGCGGTCAATTTGTCAAACTCCTGTTGACTCGATGAATTGAAAGACTCCAGAGTGTATTGAAAATAACGGGTACTACACCAGATATTGACGACATATTATGTGCATCATTTTTAAATTTTTCTTTTTTATTCGTATGTATGTTCTTTTTTTATATATTTAATATATTTTTTTTATATATTTAGTTTTTTATTTTTTTAGTATATATGATTTTTTTTTTTTTTTTGAGTATTTAATGACAGTTACGTAATTACATTTTTGTTTTTAGAATTTCTTTTTTTTGTTAATATTTTATATTTAAAAAAAATAATTAAAAAATTGATTAATTTTCTTATTTTCACAGAATATGTTTATTTTGTTTATTAGATTTTATATTGTTTATGTTTGGAATATGGCAGGCCAAATATAGTTTTTATTTTCTTATGAACAGCAATTGTAAAATAGTAATAGTAAATAGTAAATGCTAATAATTAAATATTATTGAAATCTCCATTTAAAAAAAAAAATAGTAATATTCATAAACGCTTGCAATTGCTAATTTTTCTTGAAGCTATAGTTTTATGAAGCCTTCCTCTGTTGTTTGCTATTTCCTACGTTTTTAAAACAATTAATACACAAGATTGGCTATGAATACCAAATAATATTTATTTCTGTGTGAGTTTAAGTTTTAAGAGTCAATTGGGCTCAAGTTATGAAAGAGATATTTCAATTTAAAGCACGTTCAAACCGCAATATACAACGTTTATTTGTGATATTAAAGAATGAAATTTTTCTACCTGATTTGCATAATTGCCAAGCATTTTACAACTGTATACCCTAATAAATTATTTACCTGGAACAGCGGACGCCGGCCGAACGCGTACCTATCCAAATGGTGAGTAGTTTTGATAGTCCCCGTGTTGTAGACGACGACATTAATTAGGTCGGGCAGTGTACAAATAGATCCAACCTTTTTTTTTCTCGTAAACTGCCACTTACTTTATAAATCCACTGTCGACTTTATAAATATATTATGTAACGTACAATAGCGTATGTACTAATGCGTATGAAATAACATGATACCAATTCACATAATCTCATTAAGCTCCATTCACATCAGACGTGGAGAATTAGGTCATATAGTGATCCCAAAGTTCACGTTATGCAATAGTAACCGAGGTCTAACACTCGTTAAACCTCATTAAAGAAGTACAAATTGCTACATTAGCGCAAAATTCCAGCAGAAAATAATATAAGAAGGTTTTACTTAATATAAAAAAAAGAAAACGTTTTAGACGGAACTTTACTGCAGAGTGAATAATTGATGCAATGAAAAACTTTTTATCTTATGAGTTAGTAATTTTTCAAACAGATTTTAACATTTATATTAAATTTAAGATTTTGTTTTATTGTGTTTATTAAATTTTTCTTTTTCTTTAGGGTTTTCTTGTAATAATCTTATAATATCTTTGCTCATTATAGGAAGTTGTCTTATAGGTAACTTTTTATGGTATGTTTACAGCGAAATAGTTATCTCTCCTAGAAGTCATTGCTTTAAGTATATTACTTGATAAATTGGATCGAGTGGATTTTTCACTACCATTACTAAATTGTTGGTATCTTATTTATTTGGAAGACAACAACATGTTCAATACCTAAACATTACGTTATGCTATAGTATTCATTCTTTGTATTCTTTATATGCGGACGACACGTCGGCCATTGTGATTAGAAGACAACCCTCCAAACTGCAGACTGAGGCAAACAAACTGCTTAGTGAACTAGCCACATGTTTTTTCACTCAACGCGTAGCGTAATTAATGTAAATGACAATGTATCATACAATGATTCAAGTTTAGAACGTCAAACGGCAGCAAAATTCTTGGGCATGATCCTCGACGAAAACTTAAGCTGGAAACTATACTGTGAGAACTCTTTAAGGAAAATTAACACATGCCAAATTAGAAAATTGAAATATATTTTGGATTTAAACCACTTATTACAATTTTATTACAGCGAGGTTTATTGAAGAATTACCCTATGGTATAGTGTTTTGGGGTTTGTCAGCGTTGTCACATGAAGTTTGTGTGGCACAAAAAAAGTGTAATCAACATTAAAAGCTTTGAAGCATGCCGTCCGCACTTTAGAGAGCTGTCTGTTTTACCTTTGCCCGGTATAATCATCATAGAATTACTTTGTTATATATTCAATAATCAAGCAACTTCCTTAAAATGCTTTGATGTCCATAAACATAATACTAGCGCAAGGGACAAGTATAGAGAATCTTTTAATCGGTTGGAGATAACCACATGTGCCCCTACTTCGATGGGAATTAGATTATTCAATCTGCTTCCTGCTAATATAAAATAATTTAAGCCTCTAATAGAGTTGCGTAAGGCACTGCATTTATGCGTTGAGTGAATTCATTGATTCAGTGTCTCGTTTTAATGTGTAACTATTTTTTAAATTGTAGCTAGATTAGATTAGATTAGGATTGGGGTGGCCTATGGGCCTGTTTCACCGCGACCTTTTCAGATCTATTGTGATCCCCTTTTTCCTAGAGAACGCTCTCTAATTTTGCCCTCTTAATTAAGCCATCTTCATCTTTAAGAGCGGCTTCTTTATGTAGCTACTAGCTGTGGAGTTCTCCTCCCCCATTACTAGAAACCTTATCCTCGCCAGGCCTCCACATTGGCGCAGCACATGAACTGGTGTTTCTTCCTCTTCTTGGCAGTATCTGCAAATTGCATCACCTGCCAGGCCTATGTTGTACATATGCCTATTCAGTCTACAGTGACCAGTCAGCAGACCCACAATCATTTTGACAGTCTTTCTGCCTTTATTCAGTAGATCTTCAATTGTAGCTAAATTAGGCTGTAAATTGATAACGTATTTTCAATTTTAGTACATACACATACAAATAAAAGCTCTATCTATCTACCTATCTTTACATCTAGATAATTTTGACCAGCATCTGGCGTCCACAAAGATCAAATCTCGGCCCACTGCTTCTCTTGGTCTTCATAGATGATATTACACAAACAATTGACTCTAGGAAACTATACTCTTTGCAGACATGAATATATAGCGTCAAATCGATTCCAATTTGTAAATAGTAGAAGTGCCAATTCACTTGAATTATGAAAAGAGATCATGGCTGGAACAACTGTCAATGAATGATCATAAGCTTTTTCAAAAAGATTTAGATTCTGTTGCTGAGTGGTATGAGGCCAATCATCTCTCCCTAGTCTTTTACTAAGAACCATAAGTGACTAACCTACAACTACAGCATTGATTATGATATTTTAATGCCGTCATGCACGGCAAAAGATTTGGGTATTTGTTTAGTTTGGTGTAAAATTAAAGTTTTATAGATCATATAAACCACTTAATTTCCAGTGTTGCTTACAAGAGCTATGGATTTATTTACTTACTTTACGACTGCAGGGACTTCAGAGGCATTGGGTGTTTGAAGATGTTTATTTTTTGTCAGTTCGAGCGAAAATTTGAATACGGTTCTTCAATATGGTATCCACTTTATATGACTCATGCTAACTCTCTAGCCTAATCTATGTAACGAATTTCTTAAGTATATTTAATTTTCTTGGGAGGATGGCGTTTATCCTGTGAGAGGATTCAATCATACATTATGTTGAATAGATATAACTATACATCTGTTAAAGATAGAAGTGATTCACATATTCACTTACATTTTTGCGAAACATCTTACATATTAACAATGACAAAATTAATTTTAACATACCTAGTTTTAACAGCCGTCAACATAATTCCTTTTATTGTTCAAAGTTCTAGAACGAATACAATGGTTACATCACCTACTTCTATTATGTATACTGGTTACAATTCATTTTGTTTAATTTACATTTTTCATGTATTAAAAAGTACTTACAGTCTCTACTTTGTACAATAATATATTTTTTTATTTTGCTTATCAATTTTTATATTTTTTTTCCGGTATTTAAGTGTATTAATCTGTTGGAAATACATTTCTATTGTTATTATTAATAGAGGTTAACCTTATTAGAGAATTAAACCAGGAAATCCCTGTTTTTGACCAATAATGTAACACAAATTTATTGCAGCAATGGGATTGTTATAGTTATGTAAAGTAGATGTTCACTCACACATTAGCACACTTGTCCCTTCTTAAAAATCACAAATGCTGCGTATGTGTACACTGCCTGACAAAATTGATGTCGTCATCAAAACTGGTCATCATTTGAACAGGCGCGCCTTCCGGGTGCCATGGCCTTATGCAGGTAGGAGATTTATTAGAGTGCCTACGTGTAAAAATCTAAAAAACCAGATACGAAAATACAAAAATTCTCTGTGGACGACATTAATTTTGTCGCGCAGTGTACATACACAACTGTAATTTACAATACTGGACAGAACGCTATCCCGTAATGTATCTATTCCATACCGGCATGTATGGCACGGTTTTCAGACATATTCTATCACCTCTCTATCTAGGATGTTGGAAAATATATTTCTTCCATTCTCGATAACTGCACCCTCAATATTGCGCCACTCCCGTTTTGATTGAAGGTAAACCGAGCTCTACACACGCTATGCAACAACTCCAACCTAGCCTTTTAATTTGAAACGTGAAGCCTTGTGCTATAGGAAAGTGGAATTAACGATTTGATTTACTAGCAATTCTAGCCGGCAAGTCAATCGATAGTTTAACAATGGTTAGTACATTCTTCCCAAGGGATTATAAATGTCACATCGAAAAATAGGTTTTTATATTTCCCGAAATCTAATCACGTTTTATCTACCTTTCTATCACCGTGAAATGAATGCAATTAACACTAAGTTACACGGTGTATTATATCCTTTTTTCGTTCCGTACAATAAACAAAACACCAATCTAGGGAATTGAAGTTAACGTAAACGAAATTACTTAATTAGGTATATGACACGGTTAAACTAATTAGATGACGGTTGAACTCCATCGTAATCGTCGGGTTTAACAATAAGTCTGATGATAGTTTGAGATTATCTACCCAATTCAGTAATTGACTCAACAACATACTTTTAATGATGATTGATGAGGGATGAGTGCAGTCTGGGGATATTACCACGTCCACAGTAATCACTTTAAACGAATTAATACATTAATTGGCCTAACAGCACCATCAGATCCCACACGTTTGCAAAATCACGACATAAATTACGCGTATATCTTCTTTTACGAATACGGCATGTATGTAGCGCATCGAGGGCGGCATTAAGAGATGGTTTTGCGGGCTTCGGAATTGGAAACAGGTCACGTTTTATTGTAAGCGACTTAGGAAGAAGCCATAAGTTATTTTAATGGCACAGTAAATACGGTTTTTATTCGGCGAGTCGCTTTAAATAGCTCGTGAAAATAAAGATGGCTTTAATTGGTAACAAACTGAGCGGTCGACGTATTTAGCAGCATGTTTACACTCACATTTTAGTTAAATGGATGTAATACGAGCGGTGAAAAGTACTAGGTTGAAACGATGTCCTAAGAAGTGAGTGGAGTGAATCCCCAATCCTCGGCAGTACAAGCAAGTACGTATTTGCTGAGCAATTAAACGAGAAGATATAAGAAAAACGACCGACACGGACTAATGTAGGTTTATGGTATTTAAGTAGAAATTACACCCACAAAAAGTCAATTAATTGCAGTCACTATCCGACTAGCCAATCACGTAGTAGAAGTAGGTACATAAAAGGCAAATTTAAATTAATTTCTGTTCATTTTCCTATGTCAAAATACCTCTCAACGTTCTCTCAACAATTCGAATTTATAGAGTTTTTGAAATTAATTGTGCTAAAAACGGCAAAATGGGGTGATAGTGATTGAAATTTTTAGTGATTAGTAAGTATGAGAAATATTCTAAGTAAATTACTTTGGCTCATGCATCAAAATAAATTTAAAGGAATAAAAAGAAAAGTTTTAATTCAATTGGAGGTAGTGCTTCTAGAAAACACTTTTAAATTAGTCAGTATGTGTCAATCATGTGGTTTATTCCAGTGTTGCTTTCATCATTTTTATGATAACCTGTACTTAGTCACAAATCTGAATGGTGGATATCAAAATCATTCAATCTGCGGGCCCCAGGCAAGCTGCACATACTGAACAGAATTAATATACTGAGCGAGACATAGAGAATCTGAGATGTTGAATTTGCCAAAGCGTTACATTGCAGGTGCAACAATTATATCTGTGATTATTTTATCCCATCTCGGATCATCTAGTCCGACAGTATACATAATCCATTGTAACTCTGTGCCAGTAGATATAATAGGCAAAGATGGATGGAATAAAAGGTCTAATTCTTTACAGAATCTGTGAGGAGTTAGACCTTTCCATCCCTTAACCATCTTCGCCTGCAATTAACATACCTACAACAAGAACCACCAATGTCTAACTTTCGATATAACAATATAACATTTGCAAGACAAGAATTGAGGGAAATGTGCAAAGATTAATAAGTCAAGCAGGAAGATTAGTAAATATGACAAAAGTAAAATATATGGAAATGAAATTCAACAATGATAATGAACATAATGACGACTTGAAAAATAAGTGAGTGAAGATACAATACACATTTAAAAGTTGATTACTTTTGTTAGCTTGGTTCAATCATCATGGACCAACAGAAAATGGAAAGAAAGTTAAAAGTCATATTGATTATTATTAATATAGAGAAAAGCCAAAATAGGAGCTTATAGAACAATAATAGAGCTAGCTGTGTGCTACAGAGAGTTTAGCTCTAACTAAAGGCAATGAAAGGATAGTGTAGCAGTGAATGCGCAGAATATTAAGAAGAATATATAAAGTATAAAGAAGATCGATAGAGAAAATGCAGTGTTGAAGAAACAACAATAGTTTTAAAAAATCTAGAATAACTCAACTCTTCACAGAACAACCGATAGCCTGGCTTGGACATACAAAACGACTATTAGAGGCCTGACTGACAAAGCAAAAGAGGAATGGAGTTGGTTTAATTATGTTCTTTTTTTTCTGTTGCTAGATCTGTATATCTAATTTGACTTTTTGGTAGCCATCAAAAATTGCTGCGAAATAAAAATCTTTGGTATGAAAAAGTTTCAAATTAAAAAATATTGAAAGCATTAATTGGAAAGTAAATATTAAAAACAATTACTGAAAGATTTGAGCTGGCATTTTAGAAGGAAAAAGAAACAATATGGTGTGTTTAGATTAAAGATTAGGAATTGAATATAGCATCGTAGATGTTCTGAAAAGAATAAAAACAAGATATAATAAAGTTGGATACAGGAAGAGGAATTAGATGCAGTAATAATAATAATAATAATAATAATAATAATAATAATTAGAATTTATTGACAACTACAATTCAAGTACATTGTCAAAAAGATTATATCACCGATTTGGTGTTCTTCTTATAACCTTGCCCTTTGGGTTATTCTTCGCCCTTCCACGTGTTAATCAACTTCTAGTCCATTATGTCACCGGCCGTTTTCGACCATTGTTTTAATACAAAACTTAGATTTTGGACAAAATTACTTAGGTACTTACAATTTTGATGTTGCTTCTGTCGTCTGGCAGATATTTTGAAAATTAAGTTTGGATTAAACAGGAGGTATTGGATGTAGCATCAAAAATTGTTTGAGTATTAACCAAATTTAGAAACAAATGGAAATGTGTATTTCAATTAAACAATATTTGAAAAAATCGTGCTTTTTATTTTTTTAAATATGTTTACAAAAATTTGCATACAGTAACAAAATTGAATTCTAAACAATTTTTTCAAATAACTTTATTATCTAACCTCACTTTCTGCAGTTTCACGGCATAATTTTTAAATTTACCGCCATACCAGTGCAGTGGTCACGTGACGTCCTAAATTAAATTTTGTACAATCTATCTCCCCCAAAAAAATTAGTAGGTATATTTTAATAATAAAAAAAATCCCATATGTTGCAATATTTATGTCGGTCATTGTATATAGATGATGTCAGCAAGTGGATCTTTCACTTTTCTTCCGAACTTTTTATTGCTCAAGGTGTTCAATTCATTCGGCATAGATGGCAGTTTTGCAGCAGAGGACATTGACACATCATCTATTCAAATAATAAACATCTAAGGATCTAATACGATACGCTGCGTACTCCAATATTTAGGTATCCTGTGTCAAATGGAGTATTCTACCACCAAACTCTGCTCCTTACCATCTATATACGGTTTTAAGATGTCCTATACTCTTCCTGTGACTCTATAATGCTAGAGTTTTTGCAGATGTCATGAGAGCCGGTTTAGAACGCCGATTCATTGCGATCCCTAGCTACGTAGATGCTCTCAACCAGCTCCAATCTTTTCGTTTCATATCTATATTATGATTCTTCGAAGATCTTCGATGTTACAAGAGGCACTATAGCTCTGTAATTCCTTATATCTTTGATATAGCAGTTTTTGTGTACCGGGGCGCCTTTAGTCAGAGGTAGTTCATGTACATGCTAATTATGGCATAATCGATATATCTGACATGTGTTAATAGATATCGGGTCTTGTAACTTTTAACGAGAATCCAAAAAC
Organism: Protaetia brevitarsis; assembly: GCA_004143645.1. Classification (NCBI taxonomy): domain Eukaryota; kingdom Metazoa; phylum Arthropoda; class Insecta; order Coleoptera; family Scarabaeidae; genus Protaetia; species Protaetia brevitarsis. The sequence goes on from RXPK01000256.1 coordinate 342,186, forward strand.
TATAAAGAAATTTTCACATTTAAAAGATTTCTATTATCGTAGTAGAAAAATATATTCAGTGTATTTATAAACGATAAAGAATGCGGTATAAACGCGTTTATATAATGCAAAATGCAAATATAAGCATTATTTAGAGAATATAATCTCTGGCCTAATGTCAAACGGTTAAATGCACACCTTAAGTACTATTATTATACCACAGGATGCTATTACACATGTATGAACTTTATATATAGATTATGAACATATATTAAAATTAAATCAAGGAAACAGCTATAACGGTATCAAATATAAAAAAAGAAATTAGTTATCTAAGCATTTCTTATTTGCATATAATGTTTCTCTTTTTAATTATATAAATAAAAGAAAAGATTAGATAAATAAAAATTTGTAATTGAAAAACACTTTTTGGTATGGCACGTTTGTAAAATTAATGGCACTTGACATTTGGACAATTCAGGTTGTTTCATAGTTATTAGATACTTAGGAAAATTATTATTACATATATGCCATTTCAGTGTTATATCAGTGCTAGTTTTTACAATAAAATTACATATTTTATCCAAGAATTAGTAATAAATGCACGCGAACTAGAAGCTTTCAAAGTAATTAAAATGACGTTACTGCTTTTCCAGGTGTCGCTGCTCTCAGTTAACTACATGCCAGTCTGCACATCAAAAAGACCACGAATCTATTAATGGTAATAGACGGTAGAACATCATCGTCAATTACATGCATTGCTGGGTTAATTGCCGTACGGCAAACGTTTCCGTCATTGTTATTTAGAGACTACCTGGAATCATAAAACGTACAGACATAAAATGTTGTACCTAATACACTAACAGAAAATAAAATCGCCTGGACATATTTTATCACTACCACATACTACGTGAGATGTGATTTTACCTTGTCACAATAGCTTGCAGGTTTTCGTTCTTGGTAAATACAGAAACAGTTGATTCCATTATTAACTCGCATATGCTTTCTATTGTGCATACGAAAAAGATTGAACTGCCCGTTAGGAATTTAGCTAAATCTGGTCTGACAAATAGAGTTCCTGAATACACATGGAGGCGCATATGTGCATAGTAGCAGATACGGGTACGGTTTGAAACATATGCCGCGATTTCGAAATGCGTAAAAGAAAATGGTAAAAAGAAAACAATGTATGGATGTGCAGACGCCGGCGATAATCCTATACGTTCTTGAGTCGTAAAACTAATTCCTGTTATAATAAAGTTAACTAGATCCAGGAAGCGGGGTCGCGTTGGAATTATATTTGAAGTATATGTATGGGATAGTGCGGGCTTTGTAATTATATTATTTGAATTTAAAAATAACGCTTTAAACTAGTGTTTTTTGGACAAATCATGGTTATTAGTAGTGGTGGGAAATGATCATTTATTATTCATTCAGTATGGTAATACATATATCGTAGAACCTTTTGTTTAGGTCCTCATCATCTCCTTTTGTACATTATTACTTCCTATTCCTAATATAATGACCTTTTCTCTTAGGTGGCCTATGATATTTCACATCTTCATCAACTACATAATCGAATGATCATTATAATCTGAGTCTAAAAAAATTCAAACTTAATGTAAATATTTTTTATAGGAAACAACAGTATTTATGCATGCATTGCAATCCAATAATATGTGACATTAGGTACTAAATTTTTGGAAACTTTTTTGTATATCGCCTTAAATTCATTAAATTTCACTCTCGCGGCTGTAAATGTTAATTGTGGTTCTTTTCACTCTTATCTTATTACATATAACACACAATAAATTTTCCCGTATTTTGAGTAGTGTTGGGCAAGTTAGGGGAAGTGGACAAATTTCTACAGCGATTAGACGTACTCGTGTTTTGTCTGCTCTCGGAAAATTGTTAGCCAACAACAGTGGCGGCCCGTGACAATATTGAGTGATGGGACCAATCTCCGGCCAACTAACTTGTTGCTGCTCTTTGTCCACCATACCAGAGATACATAAGTGAACATGACCACTGTGGTATATGTCCAGTACATCATATTTGGTCTTAGTGCCCATGTTTTAGGATAGTTAATCGAAACGTGCGTCTATTGTAGTGAAATTTGTGGTATAATATCTACAATTAATTAGATAATCAACATTCATTGGATTTACCACTATGATCTGCAAAAGTAGATGGCAGAAGTGTTAAGAAACAACAGGCGTGATTGTAATTGAGTCCTATTTTTGTAAAAATAAATTTTATAAACCTGCTTGAATAGGGATCGAAGATGTTGATAAGCGTCAACAAGCTATAAGAACAAATAAAACCAATTAAGAATTAATAATCTTGTGATAATTTAAATGGATCCACACCCCTAATAAACAAGGAAGTAATATAGTTTCTTCCTATAGAGACCGATCATCACTTATGCATGAGTAGCTTGGAGCAAAAGAACTAATCTGGCTACAGCGAGAATTAACCTCTCGAAAGTGCAAAGATTAGCATGTGTATGCATAACGGGGGCTATGAGAATCTGCCCAACAGCAGCTATCGAAGTAGTATTGGATCTTATCCCTCTCCATATTGTAGTAAGACGTGGCAAAAACAACCACACTCAGAATGGTCAAGGAAGGAATGATTGGGCATAAGCCTCCATCTCCTGACGGTGATCAAACCTGGGACATGCCCCGGGATGATATGTTAAAAAAAATTCAGCTTTGTGAAGGAATTCATCATAAAGCTCAGTAACAGGAGCGAGTGGGATCATAACACCATCTTGGACTTGAATAGAAATACCGTCAAATGGTATACTGATGGCTCCAAAACGGCAGAGGGAACTGGAATAGGAATATATGGGCCTAGAACCACCATATTTCGAAAGCTTGGGAAAATATCCAAGTATATTTCAGGCGGAAATACACGCTATTGAATGATATGTTCAGTTCATTATGGATAAAATTTATAGAAAGCAGGAGATTATCATCATGTCTGATAGTCAAGTAGCCATCAAGGCGCTGAGCTCATATGGAATCCGTTCCAAGATGGTCTGGGAATGCCTAGGGAAATTAAATGAGCTAGGCAAAAGGAATAAAGTAACCCTCCTGTGGGTTCCGGGTCACACAGGAGTGGAAGGAAACGAAATAACGGATAATCTCGCAAAAAAGGGGCTGGAATACCTTTTGTAGGGCCTCAACCCTTTTGCGGGTTAAGTAGCAGTACAATACTGAAGAAACTGAAAATAGAAATGGAGCAGAGAAAATCCAGTTACTGGGAAAATTTCCAGGGAATGAGGCAAAGTAAAATTCTTCTGGGAACTTATAACCAGAAGAGCCACTATAGGCCATTGTAGACTGAAAGGACAGCTGAGTAAGCTTGGATTGGAAAAGGAATTTGAATGTAGATTTTGTGGGGAACATGATGAAACACCCATCCATCTCCTCTCAAACTGCGTAGCACTGTGCAACTCGAGGGCGTTACGCCTCGGAGCATGTAAAATCGAAGAGGGAGACTTACCTAGACTGGGGCCCTCTGATATCCTACACTTTCTGAAAGGAATAGGATTGTAAGGCCAGCTGTAAAGCAGCAAGAATAGGGGACACAACAGATCTTTTAGGTCGCAGTGTAACATCACCCATCCATTTATATACATACATGCAACAATATAGTTTCCTTGCTGTTTTGGTTTATTACGTCAAAGAATCTCACTTTCTCTCTACACTTCTCATCTCTCTGTTTTTTCAAAACTTTACAAGGAAGCACAACACTTGATCTTTAAAAGACAATCGTACAGTTACCCAATTGAACATTGTACCTATACACAAAGCGGCCATTATTTCCAGTAATTTCACGTCGTGACCGTAGAATATGTACAGGAATCGTATTCAGTCTAGGCGGGCGTGCATCCCTAGCGCCCGTCACTATTCATGATTTTATTAAATTTACATTAATTTCCATAAATACCCGGCAAAACGTGATATCACGAGCGATGTCTGTCGGCAATACACACGTGATATGTATAGTGTGCCAGCAGATATCCAGCGGTAGCGTATTATATTGCTCAGGGGCCTACCTACAATCTCATCGCGTACTTCTGTATAGATAGAAATACATGAGTCGGACTGTCGACTTAGAAATCCGTATAAAACAAACCAAAATGACTAACATATTGCAAATTAATAATACTAATAATCAATTAATCAATGAAATATAGAGTTTCATTGAACTGCTTAATTGGAATTTTTCGAATTTGCAAAATTATAAGTATATGACTGGATTGCTTCCAACTACGAAATTGGAAAACCATCACAGTCCTTATCAAGGCTATCCTGACAACCGCAGTAGAAACGTAGTTGAAACGTCGAATTTAAACAACCTAACAGACGATTGGAATAGCCCATTAGCCATTTAATCAAAATCAACTTAGTTGATTTAAATAGAATAGCACAGTTTACACCCATTTAGTGAGTTTATTCCACAATTTTTGGTTCATTTGTACCAGGGTTTCCTATCTATAAACTCCACCATTCTTAATATATATAACTAATGTGTAGTTTTCGCGACCTGCATAATAACTTTAACAGTTTACTTTATACGGCCTGGCGAATCAAGAGTTACACATGTTAACCGTTTGCGCCTCTTGCTAGACTTTCTTGGAAAAAATAAATACTATTGGGCTGGCAAGGTTATGACAGCAAAAAGCAAAAACTCATCTCTAATGGATACTTTAAGCTAAGAAAACCTTTCCTTCTTCAAAAGGACCATATTATTTTCTATTACAGCATTGAATTACAGCGCAAAATTTTAAGTGTTTAGCACATCTGTGCTTGATAGCTTTTGAAATACTTTTTGCATAAAATTGCCCAAATATGCAAATTTCTAGGTTTAAGTAGGTTCTGTTACCTTAGGTATCTACTATTACTAGTTAGAAAATTTCGTTTAATTATCGATAATGCATATTCACTATTAGACATTACCAGAAAGAGCAACTCATATTTGGTACCCCTCTGTGAATATTACCAAGCGATGACATACAACAAAAAACAAGGGCATCTATTACTGATAATTACCAAACTGCAACGTTGAAAGCCTATATGTGGTGCTAAACGAGTTTATATTATTTATGTTTACAAAATTCTTTCTAAGCAAGGCATTATAAACCATAAGTGACAAGAAAAGAATAAAAATTACAAATAATACAAATAATATTTTGCATTTATTCTAGATTCACGAAGAATGTGACAACAGTAGATAAGTACCAGTTCCAAGCCAAAATATCAAAAGATAAAATGTCCCCTATATTAGGATCGATAGCCATTGCCTCGCAACGGATAAACCGTTCCATCGCAAGGAATAACTTTTCAATTATAACGGATAACCCCTGTGACACAATCGTTATCGGTTGACTGCTTTCAATGGATCAGTTACTGGAAATCAAGACACTAACTCTTAACCAATTGCAGTGAAAGAGCTATCGATTATAATTGAACGGTTATCTGTTGCGATAGAATGGTTTATCCGTTGCGAGGGAACGGCTATCTGCATTCCCATGCTGTCTTGATGCTAAATTTACTGACGAGCACACGTGGAGAGTCCTCTTCGCCCGCAACTGGTGGCAAGCTTTCAAGTAGGCACTCCCATCCACAAATTGGAAAACAACAAATGGGCCAGAATTTTATGGATTTTTGATCCAAAATTTCCTAGTTTATCTACTAAGATAACTAATTAATCCAATTATTAACCAACATACAAATAACAAAGGAAAGAATGAATCAGCAACAAACTGATCAAATCAGTAACGCGGATATCATTTCTTTCAGAACACATTTTAGCAGTTTCATAGTTCTTTTCCATTCTTTATTTTTAAACAATTTCTAAAAAAATTGACAATACTGATTGATAGATTTGTAATCGTATAATAATTAATTATAATTAGATAATAGGTTACTATAAAGTTATGATACAGAATGTTTTGTAAGAGAAACAAACAGTTTTACTTTTTATTGCTATACATTAGCAGTTTTGAAATATTTTAGATAATTTTATGCGAAAATGTAATAACATTTTTAAAACTATCAAGAGTAATATTAATACTACTCGATGTAGAACTTTTCGTTTCATTCAATGGAGTAATAGAAAAAAGCTTTTGTTAGTTATTTAGGAATCTGTATGGGAGGTAAGTTTTTTAGCCATCCTGGATGTAATTTGTGAATTCTAATGAATCAGTTCATTGAAACACCCTATATATACCCATACGTACTCCCACGTTGAGATTCACCCGCACTGTGTGGCTTATGTTTCTAATATGAACACTTTCAAACTCAACGATCTGTATAATCACCATAGCTTATTTACCTAATAAATGTCCGTATTCCTCTTCGACCTCTTCTCCATATATTCACGTCCATCGCTTACATTTGTCAAAGGATTAGCCGGTACATCTGCACACCATTCGGTATAGAATCGCGCATCCATAAGCACTTCGCTGCAGATGCACCTTAGCGTTATAAACGCGGATATGGTCGCCCAACCGAACCGTAGAGAAGAAGATCCAGAACGGTACCCAACGTACCGTATTCATTCAGGACCGGTTTTGGGCGATTTTCGTTTATTTATCAGTCGGCCGTACGTTCTCCTTGCGGTAACTGGATTACTTTACACCATGATCCGATTAGCGAGTCCTCAGATTACCGCTTATTAAAAAGTAGTACCTTGGAAATAATACGCTTAAGGTGCTTATCTTTGACTTTGACAAGGTATGGTTATAAAGTTTCAAAATTTTCTACTCGTACGCATATGTGCTTCCAGATAGACTGTAATCGGGAATTAACCGCAAAGGTTGATTTCAAAGAGCTTGCACTAACGTTTAATAACATTTGACGCCCTGCTATAGTAAATGCTTCGAATACCTTTGTTACCGAGAACTACATCATTTCTAAAAACGGGATTTCTCATGGTTCTTAAGTCTACGTTCTGCAAATTCTAATTATTTGCAGCTGTATGCAATCACCGATAATAAACTTATCGCATTTTGCACACCTCCCTCTTCACTTGATACTTGAGCCACGCGTCGCTATTAGAGGGGGGGTTATCTATCACCGAAAGGTATAGAGGGGCGTTATTTTTGCTCGTGCAAATATTAGATTACGATTCGCTCATCGATCGATGACTGATCGCCAAAATTCTTCAGGCGCGCAACCCTTCTGCACCTCAATTTGCCGTCTGGCATAGCACTTCTGAGTGATTCTTTGGTATAGAAAATTCTTCTCACCCATCACTGCTTTTATTTGCAGTTATTTTTGGAAGTTGAGTCGATTTACCGTTGCTTTCATTTCTGGAAAACACCGTCCTATAACGTATCGTGTATCACTAAGTTAGCATTAAGTTTTTTCTTGTTTTTTTTTGACAAAATTGATAGCTATGTAACATTATAATTCACTGCGATTTTTTTTTCAAAGTAATGAACTTATTTGGATAATCACACCAACCGACAAGATTTTTTTTACCATATTCTAACATAGAGTGCCATGTCACATTATAAAAATAATATTTGTGTCTGTTTATAAGATTAAATTTTAAATTACAAAAAAAAATATTGTAACAAGCTGGAGAATGTTCGCGGCTATTCCGTGAAGGCCAGCAGCAACTACAAAAGATACGACGTCAAGGATTCCAGAGTGAAGTTAGAGAATTCTAATAGATTAGTCATCGCGGAATATACTAAAATGAAAACTTCTGCAATCGATGCGTGCAGATGTAAAGGTTGCAGCCAGCGGAGTGATTCATTTATTGTTTAGTGGTTGACGCGGTCTGACAAGACACAAACAAAATGTCACCGAAGTGTCACTTAATTCAAGAAGTTTGAAGCAGCGTTTCACAAGTTGTGTTGCGTGTTATTTTCAAGTGTGGAAAGTGTGCAACAGACTGTAAAAATTTTGCGGACAGTTTTTGTTATATTTGTAGATTATATGCTATAATATTACAAAACAAGCCTTAAAATTAATTAATTCAAATATATTATGAACAATATTTTGGTTTCAAAATTAAAAATAAGGAGAAAACATAAGTACCAAATATATTCTCTATTTCGTGTTTTGTCAAATTGATTCAGTGGAACGAGAACAGGAATTCTTCTCAAGTCTTGCCAGAAAGGCTAATGATTTGGCGTGAACCAATCACGTCATGGGTTGTTACTTCTGTCTTGTAAAAATTGAAGGGTTTTCAAAAGAAATAAACACAAAGTCACGTATCGAGATACTCCATCTGCAAGCAAAGCGTTGAAGAGAACTGATTGCAAACTCCCAACTCCAATGCATTAAAATTCTTTCGCAAATTGCACGCAGGAGGAATATATAAACGAATATGTAATTTTCAATTTCTTCTAACAAACTAGATCTCATTACTCATTCAGATCTCAATGACCTAATACGAGATTTGAGTTTAATCCAAAAAAAAACACAAATTTTGGGATCTCGATTAAAAGAATGGAATCTTTCACATTCCACTACAAGAATCTCTGTATTAAGGAATCGTCAAGAAAAAAATCAGTTCTTTTTAGAAAGTTGGGAGAAATTTCTGTTACTGCACTGATGCGAATGTACTTTTGTATAAAATAAGTATTGAGTATAACCAGGCAGAAAGGCGATTGTTCTCACTTTATAATGGTAACTCGAAACCTTCAATTCCATTGGTTCTTTCTACAAATACAAAAGAAACGTATGTCAGTATGTCAACTATATTAAATCTCTTTCAATATTCAAATCATCTTCGGCAAATGTCGATCAAAAAAGGGAGAAATAACTTTATTTATACAAAACCTTGATATCAGCAATTTTTCTTTGTGTATTGTTGTAAACTTCCCCTAAACCCCTCACCACAAACTGCACTAAACTGGACATACGTTTGGATAGCATGGTTTACAGTTTAGTTTAGTGTTTCTGCTAATGATGATAGCTTTGCTATCGAAACGTACGTCCAGTTTAGTGCAGTTTGCGGTGAGGGGTTTAGGAGAAGTTTACAACATTACCAGTACCACAGTTTGGAGTATTTTTATTATCCTTTGTGTATATTTAAGTGTTTTTGTATTCCTGATACTAATTAAACATTTGTTATGTTAAGATTTTTGTAGTTATCTATTTTTTTTTAATTGCTGTTCAACAAGATCTGTAAACACAATTATTATTGATCTACTAGGGGAATATGATTATAGCTTTAAAGCTGGACGTGGTGAAAAGATATGATTTTGGTTACGTCTTTAGTTAAGACTGTAAGATACATAAATGATAAACATTTACAAAGTATGGAAAAATACTAACAAATACGTACTGGTAGAGCTTTAAGAAAGTAAATTAATTTTGTTACAAAGTTACAAAACACTAATAATAATAAATTTTATCTTTTGTTAACATTTATTCTTAAACTTAAAAAAAAAAATTACATCTACAAACAAATATAACTAGAACTTAATATAACTTAAATGCCTATCGAATATACATACTGTAGGAAGAAGAATATAAAAATTGATTTTGCATTCGCAGAACCGTCTAAATTAACACCATACAAGCACAGAAAAAAAAGTAAATTAGCTCCGAAAACCTCATCACTCGACCACTTAAGATTAATAGCACGATGCTAATGAAAACATAAATATAACCATTAATTCGGTTGTTATAATAACAGCTTTTATCGCCTATCATGGTGGATAATACTTGGGCTAAATTATTTACTACTAAAAAAGGAAATGGCTCCGAGGAGATATGAACATAATTAGCATATTTCTCTTTTTTTATATATTGCTTTCATAAAACATCAAACGAAGGCACAGATATAAAAAATATTGAGAATATCTCGGAGAAAAATAATGGTATTTAGACGCCAATGTAATTGAAAATACAGATAAAAAAATATAGCCCCAGGTTAATGGAATTTATGCTAATATTATATCTTCATTATTTGATGAAATTGTGAGACATTTCAAATTAGAACAAATTCAATTTTGTATCCGCGTCAGCGTGAGATCATATAGTAATGCATATACATTCTGCATACGGACATTACATACAAATATAAGAGAAGTGGATAAAGTTATTGAACTCGAAATGTTTATGCTGCCAGCGTCGGTTTCAAACATTTCAACTTACACGACGATACTCCCATTTTAAGTGCAAGCGGATGACTTCATAGCGAAATTTACATGGGGATTCAATTACAATAAAATTCTTGCTTCGTAGCTGCGTCAAGTTTATGTAAGCACAAATCGTATAGAGCCCATAACACTAACGCACAACAACAGTGTAAAACTAACTGCAAATGTTATTTACATAGAATTTGCAAGCAATTTTGAACAAAATAAAAAATGACATTCCCACTCGTCCTTATAATAAATGCACTAGGCTTAAAATACGATGGGTGCAACAAAATTTATTAATTCTTGGTTAATATTTACCATTTAGATTTTTCGTAGCCATCGTAAAGTTATCTCTCTTTTTTGATAGATTTTGGTGGAATATTGATTGAATGATAATAGAATACTAATTAATTAAAATACTTGTAAACTTTTATATGTTATTGTTGTTGTCCCATACACAATTTTATTTTATTTATACTAAAATTTTAATATATTGTGACGTTTTTATTAGTAATTTGACATAATAACGCAATGTTGTGAAAAACTTTAAAACAATAAAATAACCAAGTAATTGAAAACGATTTATTGAAATAGTCGAAACGTTTTACAAGATTTAAGAAACTGTTTTATTATCATCTAGCCAATAATTCCACTAAACCTATTAAAAAAAAGAGACAACCAAATGTATTTGAACGTCACAATGCTGAGAATAGCTTAATTCGCTGAAAATGTTAGAAAAAATGGTGATATTTGGTAATGTAGATGTAGATAATATTTTTAATATTAAAAGTGTTAATAGTATATATAAATAAGAATATTAATAACGCTGATGATGGCGATAACTTACAAAGTTAACATTTGCAGCAGCTCATAACCATTTATAAGTTTCAAGTAAAAAATTGTGTATTTTTTAAAGAACAGATGCAAAATCACGTTTGAATCTTTTTATTGTATATTCCATTATTTCTGTTAGCTCCATCTAACGGAAAGTTGCTGAATTATAATTTTGCTACGTAGAATTATAGATGACGCTTTATTAATAAAATATTAAGTATTTTAGCATAATTTAACGTATGAAATATAATTAGTTAGTGCTTATTAATGTATTTAAATCTTTATTAACAGTACGGTAGCATAATAAAAGAATACTGTCAGAAAATATTACAACTATCGTATTAATTGCACAAAACCTAATATAATTAATCTTCTAAACTCATTACTTTGGATGTGAGTTATAAACTGATGGCTCAAATCGGAAGGAGATGTCCGCAGGGTGCAGTTTTGTCTCCTCTACTATGGAACATAGACGAATTGCTAGTAAAACTAGAGAACGAAAGGCATAAAATTTTGAGGTACGGAGATGATCTCGTCATTCTAACCCAGAATAAATTTAGACCGCTCTAGAAGTTGACCAAGAATCAACTGAAGAGGAGGTTCTCAATATAAGCCTCCCCAAAACGCCACATAATAGCATTCACGAGAAGAGGAAAATTAGATGGTCTTTGAACCCCAAAATTCCAGAGTGAAGGAAGCAAAATATCTTGACGTCATTCTTGACTTTAAATTAACTTTGAATCGACACCTTCAGAGAATTAAAATCAGGGATAAGGCCAGCCCCACGGTTATATCTGCATCTCTGGTATGTGGACAAAGATGCAGTAGTAGATTGCTATAAATGAATTTAGCAAAGTACAAAGGCTTGTGTATTTAGGAATAACAGGCGCAGCAGTGATGCAATGCCTTCTAGATCTCTCTTCTCAGCATTTGGTGAGAGTGGGTAAGGCAATCTCAGGTTGCAAAAGCTACTAACTGGCAGATATATACCATTAGAACACAATAACTGTATTTATTTATTTATTTATTTATCTATTTATTTATTTATTTATTTATTTATTTATTTATTATCCAACAGCAGAAAATCTGCTAATTACAGGATAAACTTAAACTAATTAAAAATAAATCTAAAGAAATCAAACATGTTACTGAACAAAAGAAAGAAGAAAACATTATGTTAAATTTCATTACGAGGAAGCTAACCTTTTAGGAATGAGATTAGACCACATAATTTTTATACATCCATTCAACAGAAAGTTCCAGATGGAAATCATCGATGGGATAACCTGAATATATCCAACAACAGAGACATGTTCAAGAAATTGATCTGGTTTACAAACACATCAAAAAGCGAGAACGGAATTGGAGCTGAAATTTACAGTAAGGTGAGAAACACAATAATCACTCTTCCACGAAATTAATTAGAGGGCTTACAAAACAAGCAGATCTGGATTACCGCAAAGAGCTTATTAGGCGATACTGAGGGAACTAATAACAAAATGGGAGATTAAATACAAAACGTCAAAAAAAAACATGAATTATAAACAAAACAAAAGAGTTTTTTATATTTCCCATATTTTTCTGTAACTAACGAAATAAAACTGTTTAATTATCACAATAAAGTTGATGCTTAAATTCCAGATTTATTTTTTTTTTACATTTACACACAGTTTTTCATATTGTTTAATGACACTAAATAAATCAGTCTTTTTGGCAAAAAAGTCGCATGGAACGGCTCTCGAAGCACCTGTCCTTCATAAACAGGGGCTACATAAATGTCTTCTGAATATTCACTATTGGTATTGCCTTTTTGCATTCTTCATTGTTATCCATGTTTTGACAAAATATAAGCAACATTTTGTGGGCCAAAATCCCTTTTTTAAGTGTACAAGATTGCGATTTAGTTTTCAGTCTAAATCGCTGTACTGTACGATCGTATTTCTGGAAGCATTCTAGATCATATTTTTATAAGTATGATAAGATACTATTGTAACTTACTTTATCTTACGACATTCGTCTCTAAATAAAACTGGATGTTATGATGATACCTATGCCACTGGCAAAAAAATAAAGCACGTTTATTGAAATTTAAAACAATACCATAATCTTTTTATTATAACTTCCTCACCGTGTAGCAATAAAATTGCAATTAATAATAACGATAGATAGTGATAATAACATTCTCTTATAACTGGAAATTTTGTTCTCCAACAATAAACAGAAAAGAATACATAATCCTTAAATCTTTTATTACAAAATATAAAATGAAAAGAAAAAAACCAAGTTTATTCAAAGACTTTCTGAACATATTACAGGAAACAGATATTAATTTCACAGTCGTCTTAAATTCGTAGCCACCATGCAGTTTTTATTACACGTCAGACAATTAACCAAAGACGAATGGAATCCAGTTTCATTTTATTGGATTCGCGTGGGAACACCAAATGGTAACAGTTGCTCTCTTATCATCTAGGTTTACGCATACAACCAGCTTACCAGTGCGGAAATTCTATGAAGTAAAAGAAATAGAAGAATGTTTCTAACATTACAACCAAAATATTCTATAAATTATTCTCGAGTTAATGAATAAATAATTGATATTCCTTTAAGCACCTAGGGATAACGAAAATTATTAAAAATGACAGAATGGAGATGTGGATTATTTTCACTTATCGGCTTCCAATTTATATATAGTCGCTGTCCTTATATTATTTTACTAAGTGTTTCTCATATATAAATAAAAGATAAAAGGGATTTGCTATGCCTTAAAAATGACAAATTATCAATGTATGGAGTAAAATTTATGAATACACAGATTATTCTACCCAACTGGCACAATAGAATGTTTTTGAACTTCTAGTATTACCGAATATTTAAGGGATATATTTCCAACTTTACAGAATTTGCGGTACAAAGGGTATTAATCAGTGTTATTCCTTATTTTCCTTAATTTATTTGTAATAGAATTTTGTTAGAAAAAAGTAATAGATTAATTGATATCATAAATGTGTAACTACAAAAAGTCAATATATAATATAGATTTTGCAGAAAAGTAATGTATCTATTACAAAAGTAATAGACGCGATAACACTAGCGTTAGTATCAACTTATTTTAAATGCTATCGTGCATTTTTTGATCTAGTATATTTAACGCATCATTTGTGACCACTTTGTATCAGGGATCCTTATTCTTAAACTCAACCGTTTCTGCAATATTTGCAATTTTGATAAATTTTTGATGTTTGCACTCTTTTGAAAAAGTAAAAGATTTCATATGTGGACATTACACTATAAAAGTTTTTTGAGGACTTGAATCAATTATCAATATCTTTCACTTAAAAGAATAAACTTTTTCAAAGAAAAATATATTATTTCCGAAGAAATGCATGAATTTAAAATGATCTAATGTTTCAAGGAAACATCAAATCATGTTGACCATATAGAAAACGCAAAAACTTTTGGTTTAATGCAATTCCTTTTAAATGAAAAGGATATTTCTCTCAGTGGACTATAATGTAAGCGACTTCCCGTTCAACGATCATGGCTGTTAAATTCTCTATAAATGTAGAACAAATCTAAAATATTGTTCGTATATGGAACTTTAGTCACTGTAGACTAAATAGGCATATGTACAACATAGGCCTGGCAGATGATGCAACCTGCAGATACTGCCTAAGAGGACGAAGAAACACCAGTTCATGTGCTGTGCCAATGTGAAGGCCTGGCGAGGACAAGGTTTCTAGTAATGGGGGAGGAGAACCCCACAGCTAGTAGCTACATAAAGAAGCCGCTCTCAAAGATGATAGGCCTAATTAAGACGGCAAAATTAGAGAGCGTCCTCTAGGAAAAAGAGGATCACAATAGATGTGAAAAGGTCGCGGTGAAACAGGTCGATAGGCCACCCCAATCCTAATCTAATCTAATCTAATATGGAACTTTCACGGCTTGTATTTCTTTCGATATACAATGTTTTATTTAACAAAAATTGAAGTTGACAGCATTCACACTTAATGTAAAAAATGCAAGTTGTTAACACTGCGTGACCTCATCACCGTGCAGATTGGTAGTTTTCAATGGGCATCAGGATATTGTTGTATGTTTATTCGCCTCATGAGTGGGGATTCGTGTAGTCTATCGATTTCCCAAGAGCCGATAAAACAAGAGTACGTCTAATACTTGTAAAATATTACTATCTCTATCTTGCCCATCCCTACTACAGTAGATGATCAATGAATTAGAAAATTCTATGAAAAACTAATTTAAAACTTATTTTCTTTCTGTATATTTAGTACATAATAAAATTTCTGGAAATTTGGATGAACATACTTTATTATATAGTTCACAAATAACATTGCTTACCATAATAAGTCTTTTTTTACCTCTTCTAAGCAGGTAGAAATATAAAAATCGCAATGCACCCTCACTTATCGTCAATTGCGTGCTGACAACAGTTCTTGCGTTGTTGGTTTTTTGCAAAATTAATATAAATAAATTATTGTATTGTGTGTATAGTGCAAACATACAGATCAAATAGTCCACCTACAGCCAGGGTATCATTATGTCAGTACCATTCGGCAAGACAAGAGTAGGGATGCGTTGTGATGCCTGGTGATGTACAGCGCTTCACTCGACACTCGACAACGCGCATTTGGCGAAATAGAGTAATTTATGCTACCTCCCTTCCCGAATAGTTTTGACCTGCGATGCCCCGACTATAGGTCGACTGTTTGATCTGTATAGATTTTAGTTGTTAGTATAAGATATACAACTGCTATTAAGTCACTTTTGTATATATTCAGTATAGTTAATTTTATACGTCGTGATTTATCGACATGGGCCGTAAAAAAGATATTAGTAATGCAAATAAAGATACAATTGCTTCATTACTGATTGAAGGCAAGCTAACTCAGCGAGAAATAGCGAAAAGGGTTGAAGTTTCGTTTGCAACTGTCTCGCGAATCTCGAAACGGGTAACAGAGAACTTGTCACAACCACGTCAAATTGAAGAAACTGTCGCAAAATTTCTACGCGAACGGACCCAATAATTATTTTAACGGCCTTACAAAGCCGGAGGACATCGGCGAGAACAATTCACCGCACCTTTGCACAAGAAGGCATAAAAATATCACACATGACGCTGTATCGTCGGTTCTACGAGGTTGGCCTAAAATGCAGACGTCCGATTAAGAAGCCAAAACTGATTATTAGGATGAAGAAAACAAGGCTCCAGTGAGCCAAACAGCATCGACATTATACTGTGGACGACTGGAAAAGCGTTCGTATTTTTTTTTGTTTTTACAATTTTTTTTCGCAATGCAATATGATGTTTCGTTACTCCAGTTTGTGTATTCGTTTAATAGGTAATCTTCAGTGATGAATGTCGAATAGAAGCTGTAACGGATGGCGCTCTGTATGTGAGAAGAAGAGCTTCTGAGAAGTATAAAGACGAGTGTCTCGTTAAAACTGTCAAGCATCTACCAGCAGTGTTAATATTTCAGAAATTGGCAAGAACAGCTATACGCAACACGTATACTAATCCATATAGAATTTTTTGTTGCAATCAATGCTGTAATACACAAATCATGTTCCATTTGAAAAAAAAATGTTAACATAAATATATTCATATTGGATACGGATTTTCTGAATATCCTGTATATGATTTGATGATAATTGCTACAACACAGAGCTCCTACGTCCTAAATTCAACAGATCCATTAAAATTATACTACCATATTTAAAAAGTTGATACTGATATCAACTTTATCCGATATACAGAATGTTGTCTACAACATTCTATATATCGAATCTTGTATAAGCTGGAAATATTTTCCTCAAGTAGATGATGGTCGACCATGTCTAGGGAAGACTGGGGCTGGATGTGACAGGGGTAGATACCTACAGCGGCAATTGTGGCTAAACAGAGAACGCTACATTAACATTAGGAAATGGCAAATGATAGTCCGATGGTGGTGTGATTATTTGCCACTTCCTAACGTTAATATAGCGTTCTCTGTTTAACAACAGTCGCCGCTGTAACTACCTACCCGTGTCACAATCAGCTCCAGTCTCCTCTACTCCACAAATCTCAAAATTAAATTCATACTAGTAATGTAAAAATGTAAAAATATGCAGGGAGTTCCATTTAAAAAGACACAACTTTGACACTTTTAAGACTTAAAAATTATATATTAGACAGAGTAACATATATTTCGCGTATTTCGGCTACAATATTCCGTGTCGTATAGCGTGAATAACCCTGTATGTTTTATGTCAAAAGCGATATCGGAATGCTCTTATAGCGAATGAAACTTGTCAGGATTTCTTTTAACAAGGCAAGTAATAACTTAAATTGCGGCCAACCATCAGGCCAAGCTTCAAAATTTCCCTTCAGCTCCGATATTCATCAGTGATAAATTACATAACACGATGGTTTCTCAAGATACATCAACGTAAAATACGGTGTTGGACACATGCTGCGGTTACATACATAGTATTTATTGGGTTTGATACGTATCGTGTTTATAGACGGGTCGGCGACAATATCGATGTTAAACGTGCGAGTAGGTAATATAGAACTAAGTAACACGAAGAAGTGGGTATATAACATTGCAAGTATCGCGCTACGCTCTCTTGTTCTGTCTCGATATCGAATTACGATTTTCAAAGCGATGCCAAGGAGTGCGTGAGTTTTAGTTGCTTATATATTCAGAAATAAAATTTCAAAAATATTGCCTAGCAGCCTCGCGGGTATTGGTAGGCTTGCCAATGAAAAATAGGTTTACATCGACTATAAAGTAAACGCCAATATGTACGAGAGCTGAAAATGAAAGTATGTATGGCGTATTTTAAGCCGTTGTGAATAATGGGATATATTCTAAGGCGACACTCTAATATACTACACACTTGCAGCATTATACGAACACGCCTAATCATGTGCTTATTGAACCAATCGTTTGTTGCTGCTGCGATATAAGATTGCAAATTTAAATCCACAAAAGACAAAGTTAACGTTAGATAATAAGCCAAACAATCGACTAAAAAGAGAAGCGTCCATAGTTAAGTGTTGCAAAACTCACAACTTCGAAATTTCTACAAAATTGAATTCCATATTCTGTTAGAAATTATTGTTTTTCAAAATGAGTTCAAAGTTTGTTTTACTTGGATTTACCAAAGGCAATTACAAAAGTAAAAGGATGACCCATTAAATACTTAACACATTAAATTACCATATCTTTAACTTCGTGCATTCATTAGGAATGTCAAATGTTACACATACAGCATACACACACACTTCCATACGACAAAAGTGCCTAGAGTATTAATGTATGCTACATTTTTTAGATGACGTTGAAAATAATGAGACTAATAGTGATTGTGATAGTTCAGTTATTTTTTAAATATAATTGCTTTTGGTCTCGTCAGAAATTTTTGGAATTCACACGAGATACATAATAAATAAATATTTCGGAAAGTTCCTGTGCTCTGATAAACCTGACGGGTACACATTAGCATACTTTGTCCTCAGAAAAGCAGCAACTTATTTCATTTCTGGGAGACGTTTAAAGAAAAAAATATATTAGCCACAAGTTATAAGAAATGGTAAGATACAAACAATTTTTGAGATGATATTAATAATTAATGTTCTTAGTAGCAGTTGCTCTTTTTTATTCTCTAGCTTCTTTACGCCATTGCTATTAGATTTGGTCGAAGATCTTGAAATCATCTAGAATCTCTCTTAGACTCCTACAGATCTTCAGCAAATCCTGTTTTTTTTTTCCTTGAGAGGAAAAGGAAAGTAGGTACAGCTCCTACCAATAAAAAGTTAACGACCTACGTGAAAATATATGTGGCGAGCGCATTTAGGATGGACTACAGCTTTTACTACGACTGCGGCTTATCGGTGTAAACAGATGTTATGTATGATTCGTTGTGTATTTATCCGATACAGAATTTCTTGTTTTTATAATTTTTTGTTATTAAGACGTAAACAAGCACGCCTTGAAATAATATTTTTATGTATTCCTTGTTAAGATAGATTTTCTGCTTCTGAATGTTCTTATTGATTTTAGAATACCTTATTTCACATATATACGGCCAATATGGAATATAGTGGATAAACAAGTTTCTTTCTTTCATTTTTCGTATTTTTTTTAATTGTAGCATTTAGCAATAAGTGAACTTGAGTATAAATAAAATATATAGTTTTCAATAGTAAATGCAAGGACATACTTTGCTAGTAACGTATCATACATATATACATGCGATACTGTAATAACAAAATTTTCTCACTATAAATTTATTTTATTGTTTTATCTAATTATAACATTTGCATAAATTCATTCTTTCAATCTTGAAGCATCCAATGTCTCCAGTCCCCATTATTTTCGATTACTTCCTAAAAGTTTCTCATAGTTTATCTGCATTTTCTGGAATGAAATCTTTATATATGTATAAATATATATTCTGCTTTAATGGAGCTGAAAAAAATTCAATAGGACTTAAGTAGAGACTATTTAGAGGCTAGGTCAATACTTGTTAAATAAATGTTTGCGGACCGTATCCATTCATGCACAGTTTGCGATTTCTGCACGGGACAGTTATCGTGCTGAAACACAAAATTGTCCCCATATTTACCGATGGCATCATCAGATTTATAAGGATGCCTTTGTAAAAATTCGAAATTCCATCCTGTATAATGCAAGTATTTAAATTCATTTTATTAATACGTAGTTGATAGGTACCGTGGCATTTGCTGAGTAGCGTCTGCCTCACAGGAAACAATAATCTATTTTCGTTTAAAGACTCGCGTAATTAAAATAATATGGTATTACTTTGTATGTTATCTGCTTCTTTGTTTATTGTACGTTAGATTTGCCGTTCAGCAATTCGCACGGTCCTCTCAAGTAGGACGTCTGAAAGTCAGAAAAATAACGCCTTCGGTCATACTTGCGCCCTCCTATAAAGAGAACCGAAACTAGTTTGACGTCACAATCAAAGTTTATAAAAACCCTTAACATAGCTGTTTTCAATTAATTAATTTCGTGGACTTCGTTACAGCTAAAGTAAAAGCACGCGTCTCTAATTTCGTATCGGGCGTTTCCAAAACTTGAAATTAAAACTTCCTTTTTTAGAAATTGTAATCAAAATACGCTTAAAAAAAACAGGAAGCAAAAACTTTAAAAGAGGCGTTTAGTGATTTTGTGTTAAACACGTTTAAAATCCCCCATTTCTTGGCTTAAATTTTTGTGGGTGTTGTGCAAAGTTTTGTGCCTTAAAATTTGGATTACGAGAAGAATTATTTTTCCCACATCGACTGGTAAGATGTTCAAAATTTCTGCTTAAAACTAACCAATGCAATTACGTGAAAACCGTAACTCGTTCGCTCTCTCTCTCTCTCTCCCTTAATAAATAAATGTATAAGAAAAAATAATTGAGCTTATGTTAATCAACAGTATAAAATTATAAAATATTCAACAATACAAAATTTGTGTTTTGTTTCCTTTTGTTCACTTGTTATTTTATTTAATTGTGTAGTTTGTTAGATTATTTCCAATGTCTCAAATATTCAATATATAATTGTTAAAAAATATAAGTCGTTCTATTATTTCGCCATTTAAAAGAAGCTCAGTTTGAACCCTTTGAAAGGGGTTGGAGAGGAAGTTATCATCGGTAAGAGAAAGCCGACGAGAAGAGTAAGTCGACAATCATTAGGCTAACTAACGGTCCTGCTTCGACTGACGGTGGAAAACACAGTTGGGAAACATCTTTGGCTAAAATTACTAAAACCATTCGCTACCGAACAAAAAGTTTGTTTCCCAGCAGTGGCTCGCCGGTTTACCTGTAAACGAGGCTAGGTCTTGCTCGATTGAATTTGGGCTGACCACCCCCCAAAAGTTTCCAAGTAAGAAAACCCGTTCCGTTACACCTTGATTTCTGCAACACCTTCTGCTTTCATTTCAACTATTCAGTGTTCTAATTTTTTTACTGTTAAAAATAAAAGAGACACCTAATATTAGTGTCGAGATATACAATCGCAAACAAGAGTTAATTGCAATTTATTTTTTAGTATTATGTTGTAATAAAGCAATGAAAAGCTAACTATTTAGGAAGTATTGAGAGATAATCAAAAAATTAAAGTTATGCAAAATTTTAAATTGAAATGCTTTATTAATTTTATTATGAAAGAATATGCGTATAACATTTGTCCGTAACTGTATGTATTTTAGCTATGCCAGGTTTCAATGAAATTATGTTTATACATATGTTATAAGAGACGAATATTAGATAAACACAAATGCTTTCCTTTGTGGTTTTTGCCGCAAGTTGCACCTTAAACTGAATGGATACCCTTATTTCAAAACTAATAATAATAAATCAAGATGGTCAAAACAACTTTCATAGACAATTTACCAAATGAATAGAGGACATAAAATATGAATTTATCAAATACGAGTAAACATTACGCATGTGGGCTACTCTTCGGCTGGCACGAATAAAATTACCTCCAATAAACACAGTTGTATATATAGTTCAACCTGAGAATATATAATCAAAATCGCCATTCAGATTGTTAACCTTTTTGTGGGAGGAGCTGTACTTGTTCAAGAAAACTAGAACACGCTGCAGCCTTTTGCAGTATTCTGGAATATATGAGAAATGGTTGTACTAGATTACTTCATAGTTTAAATTGATTCAATTCAAAACAACAATTCTTAATACAAGTAATTTCGTGCGATAACTTTTTTATCATGTCAATAATAACAATTTTCTTCTCTCTTTTTCAGCTGTAATAATAAGTTTACTTTGTACGAAGTATTAATTATAATAAAGCATTATAAAATAGCTTCTATACAATTTTATTTCATATAAAATAATTTGCCATTGTACACACCCACAGAAAAGTTAACAAGCACAACCCAAGTTGCACATACTGAAAGGACACTTGCAAAAAATGGTATCAACACTAGAGATACCAACTACAAACTATGTAATGGGACGACAGAGAACGCTTAATACATTCTGTGTGAATGCGAAGCTCTGGACGCAAAAAGACAGGCAATTTTGCCATACCAAAAATGAACTCAGAGGATTACTTTGATCAACCAACCAGAGCCATGTACAGATTAGCGCACTAGGATGCTGGAATGGCTGATATTATTTAATGTACAAAAAACTGGGAGACTAAATATAAAAAGCCAAGAGACTGCAGTGATTTCGGAGTTGGAGCCACTTCTTTTCAATAATTTCTGATAACTACCTATCTGTCATTACAGTAAAAAAGTGGGAGTAAATATAGAAATAGAGTAACAAAGAAACGATGGAAAATGCATTTTTTTTGTAATTAAAATCTTCAATAATTGCCTCTATTGGTAACTTCTTTCGCATTTCATTGTGCAAATTCCGGTACGATGTTATGCTATTCATACTACTAGTTCCTTCGTAATAAATAGCTCAAGTATCATGAAGAAGCTGCCAGATCTACAGACTCTTTGTTAAATTAATATAAATTATTGATAAATTGGCACGTAAGACGTACATAAAATAAGCAGAAATTATAGTTAAATTCATACCTAAGTAAAGTTAAAAAAATAAAAATTATTGTTAAATTGATTGCGTATTTAATATAGCTCTTAATATCAAGTGTTTTAGAATCAAAGAGTTATTTAATTTAGATTTAAAATGATAGTAATTTGAATAATAAGGGAATGTCAATTTGAATGAAATTTTTAACAAAAATATTATATTTGATATAAAAACATATTTAAATATAAAAGTTATCTGATCCTAATATGTCTATTTAATTTCTATAGACCAAAATCTTTTCTCAGTCGCCTACAATCCAAATAAAACGCAAGGAGATGTCAAAATTGATAATATTTCTGGTAAAATTGGAAATTATAAGAAATTACGACGTAGATTAAATAACTACAAATAAGCAGTGAATACTATATTTCGAATATGAGAAAAGAAAACCCATAAATAAAAAGGTTATGGGCAGGAACCTATAAGCTGAGACGCAATGGTGATGATAATATTCGAATTACAATAATTAAGTCTAAAAGCTCTTACAAACTCAAGTTACTAATATTTCTACAAACAAACTAATAACCAGATAAGTGTAATTTTACCGTATATACACAAACAATGCTCGCCTAATATCACGTTCGGTAATGAACGGAAGAGGTGCGGAATAGTAAACAGCTGAAGGTCAAATTTAGCTAGGTCAGGGGTACCGTCATACGCGGAGGTAGAAGCAGCAGCTATTGATCGTGTACAGCAGCTGGTTCCCCGTAGAGGGAGCGACCCATTCTTCGTCACAATTTTCTCAGCTTACCCCTCAACACCACGGAATTGCGCTTCTTTATCAATTGCGTCTCGTTGGTATGACGATGGTGCGCTCGTCAATCTAAACGCGCCCAATTATCGCATCACGTCCTAATAACAACAAGAGGGCCGTATACTATAAAAGAAGCGGTAGCAAACAAATTGCTGTCACTGTTCCGATACGTCACAGTGGTACATTTCAATAACAATTGCGTCTGGCTCCGATTGAATCGTGTTGAAATACGTACACAAAGCCTTGCATTCAGATTGATCGTGTACGGTGGGTTTCGCCATTCATTTATTCCGACCTGTCGTTCCGTGATGATGGAAATAATCGTTTCGGTATTTAGACGAGCGAAAGTTAATGTTATTGTAATAGATTGCAAAATGCGGTAAATAGCCTATAGTTTGACCACACAACATTTGTTCATAATCGCTTGAAATAACAGAAACTGTTTGACACAAGTGTTGGTGCAAATCAAATAGAATTTGTAAAGGTACCCGCGATTATTGCTACTTAATGATAATAACAATACAATAATAATAAAAACTTTACTTTGTTAAATGTTGTATGCATGTATATATGTGGGAAGGGTGATGTTACACTGCGACTCAAGAGATCTATCGTGTCCCCTATTCTTGCTGTTTGCCAGTTGGTCTTCCAATATTATTCCTTTCAGAAAGTGTAAGATGGATATCAGAAAGCCCCAGGTTAGGTAAATCTCCCTGTTCGATTTCACATGCTCCCAGGTGCAACGCCCTTGAGTTGAAGAGTGCTATGCAATTTGAAAGGAGATGGATGGGTGTTTCATCCTGTTCCCTACAAAATCTACATTCAGATTCCTTTGCGAATCCAAACATACTCATATGTCCTTCCAGTTTGCTATAGCCTGAAACTATTCCTGTTAATATGCGAACATTGTTCTTACTAAGGTTGATGCTTTCTGTAAACCTCTTCTGGTTCTAGTTTCCCAGAAGAGTTTCCCCTCTCAATAATCAGATTTTCTCTGCTACATTCCTCTTTTCAGTTTCTTCAGTATTGTGCTGCTACTTATCTCACAAAAGGGTTCAGGCCCTACAAAAAGTATTCTACCCCCTTTTTTGCGAGATTATCCGTTATGTGACCCGGAACCCACAGGAGGGTTACTTTAATCCTTTTGCCTAGCTCGTTTAATTTCCCTAGGCATTTCCAGACCATCCTGGAACTGATTTCAGGTAAGCTCAACGCCTTGATGGCTGCTTGACTATCAGACATGATGATAATCTCCTGCTTTCGAAAATATTTGGATATTTGCCCAAGCTTCCGAAGTATTTGGTTCTAGGACCATATATTCCTCTACCAGTTCGCTCTGCCGTTTTAGAGCCATCAGTGTACCATTTGATGCCATCTCTAGTCAATTTCAAGATGGTGTTATGAGCACACTCGCTCTTGTTACTAAGCTTTGTGGTGAATTCCTTCACAAACGTGATTTTTCAAACCTGGCATGCTCCAGGTTTGAACACCGCACACATCCAGGAGATTCCTTCTTTGACCATTCTGAGTGTGGTTCTTTTTGCTACGCTCTCTACCACAATGTGGAGAGAGGTAAGATCTAATACTACCTCGACAGCTGTTGTTGGGTAAGTTCTCATAGCCCCAGTTATGCATACGCATACTAAGCTTTGCACTTTCGAGGGGTTAATTCTCCCGGTGGCCAGATTAGTTCTTTTACTCCAAGCTACTGATGCATAAGTGATGATCGGTCTCACTATAGCTGTATACATCCAAAGCAGTATTTTTGGTTGCATCCCCAATTTTTCCCTGCAAAGTTTTTGCACATCATAACGGCTTTTTTTGGCCTTATTGGTTACTTCAAGTTCATATTTGTTCCATAGAAGTTTATTGTCTAGGGTACGGCCTAGGTATTTAACCTCCGTTCTTCAATCCATATTTTTTTTTATGGTTTTGAGATTGGATTTTCTTTTCCTAGTGAATGCTAGCCTTAGTGGGGTTAACATTGAGTCCCACCGATTGACATCATATTCTCGTGAAATTCAATTCTCTTTGACCTCTGTCACAGAGGATATTCTCAAATTGGTTGAAACAACCTTCACAGACCTTAGGCGCCAGTTAAATTGTTCTTATTGCACTTATTCTTTATTCGCTTGTGATTTCTGCAGATGTTTCGTTTAATAAAATTAAATTATTATTATCATATGGTATTGTCTATACATTACTACATCTAATTAATTATTATTTATATTATAACGTCCATTCAATTAGCTTGATTATTGCATCAAATTCTTTTAATAGAAATAGAAAAATTCAAAAATTAAAAAAAATAGTGATGGGAACTGAACCGAGAAAAACGATTCGGGCTCTGATCTCTTTTACTTTTTAAGTTTTTTGAGATTTAAGCAATATTTGAAAGACGAACAATGTAAAAATAGATAATATATCATTCTAAAAAATAAAATGCAGGTTGTTTTGCTTGAAATTAGGAGCTTTGACATATCTTTGCAAGAAGTTCTAATATTCCAAAAAGAGCTCTACCAAATATTTATACCTATTGATGTAAAATTTTACGCTGTAGGTAGTACGCAATACTACAGCAACAGTTTGTGCAACAGTATCCATATTGAAAATGCCTGTTTCAACACCTTGTATGTGATGTGGTGATTATTATATAATATCAGTGGCTATAACATGAATATCCCTGTACTTGCATCGACATACCTAAAGTAGAATACCTAAATGTGTAATAGACTGCGAAGTATTCCATCTTATTCTAAAGAGTACAAACGTCAGCAATTTAACAAAATTGCAAATAATTCAAAAATAATCAAGTTTAACTATACGGAACCCTAATGCGACCTAGCCATAAATTAAATTCATTAAATCGATCAAAAATGAATTTACCAACACCCCGTGATTTCGATACATTAAATAGCGACATTTTTGTGTTTACATCCGTATTTATAAAACGCTTAAATATCTCATTAACCAGTTCGGTAAGACATTTAGCATATTACTATAGATGATATTACATAAAAATGAAAACGAAAGCTTGTTTTAAATGTATTAATTTTGTCACAAAATGGTTGGCATAAATTTAACATAAAACCGATAAGGACTGGGAATATGACAATTTCCTTTTTCATTATATGTATTCCTATAAGTATTTACATCAGAGATATTAAACGCTTAAAACCACAAAGAAAAATGTTTTTCTTTAATAATAGCAAATATGTCTCATGCTTTTTTCCAAATAATATTTATATATTTTCTGTCACATAGAAAATATGTATTATACGTAAAAATATATGGGTAAATACACTACATAACGTCTACCAGATTTAGTTCTTGTATGTCTGCCAAACTATTAAATATTGGCAATGTGCAACAGACCTTGAAATTACTTTAAAATCACGTTACGGCGGATGGGAAATTTATATATGTATTGCGAATAAAATTTTAAAGCAAATCTGTAAGTTGAGTTCCTGATGTGATTTTTACATTATGATACATTATAGATAAGCTCTTTCTAAAAATTAGATTTAAAGCCAATCACGAACATTAGTTAATTTCTCATTGCCCGAGATAAAGCTTAATGCTAGGTTAGGTTGTATATACGCAAGCATGATTATAAATTGTGTACTTCTAAATTAATTAAATACTAAGAATTATTGCCTTACCCATTTATTATTGTAAGTTCTAATTAAATTACTTATACAGTTTCTTGTTGGAATTTTTGTTAAAATTGTATGATATCGAATCGATTTTATTAACATCACAGTTATAAATAAAATAATTGTTTGCTTAATTTTTCAGCAATAATCACAACAACATATAATCTTCGAAAGCACAGAAATAAATTTTAACATCACCGTAAAATAAAACGCGCACGTCAAGAGCGAATTTACGATAATTGCGGGCGAATTAACCCATGACTTCTATTATCAGTCGTCAAACGTCGTTCATGTCAATTACGGGTAATCAGTCAGCACGTTAATCGCCGACCAACACAGCCGGTTTCGAGGAGTAACTCTTCACAACAGATCCTGTCATCATTATGTTATGATCGCGCTTTTTTCTAATGCTTTTTCCACTACGAGAGGATTATTATTAGCAACCAGCGTCGCATTTTCTGACGACGCTACACGGAATTGCACACTTCCAATTGGAAAATTGTTAAGTTTCCTGCATTTACACAGCGAACAACTTAATAGCACTAGATAATACCCATATCACGATAGAAAACATGAAAATGATCGCGGGTACCTTCTGGAGATGATTATCCTGGTATTTTGCCATAATTACAGGAGAAGCAATTATGTTGTACTATATAATAATGGGTGGATTATCATTAGACTGTAAATTTAAGTTGTGTAGGTGTTCTATTTACATGGTATCAGGGGCGCCCTTACAAAGAGCTACGGGGCCATGCCCCACCATTGCAAATCACAAAAAATTAACCATTAATTATTTATACAATTATCTCCCACTATCACGGTAGGCAAGCATATGAGTCAGACGGCCGTCGAAGATCGCCTATTGAAAGTAGAAACCAGTGTAGAGAGCCATCGCATACGGACTTTGATTTAGACACTTCCTCGCAGTAAGAATTGGGTGAAAATATGAAATAATAAATATAACAAGTATAATAGTGTTTTAAGTAAAAAAAAAACAAGCTATTTGCTTAGATAAACTAACAATGAAAATAAACATTTTGTGTCCCATTCTTTGTAAGAAATGCGTCCGCTTATACTTAGAGTATCCATTATATTTTACTCGACGATCTTGGCTTAAATGACTCATGTGCTCTGTGTTGTGTTATGTTTTCGTTGATACAGAATCACAAAAACATCAAATCTGAATAATTTTTCATTAGTTAAGTGGGAGAATGTAAGCAAGTGACCCATGTATGTACGTGCAGTTTAAAAATTAAATATATGCAATTCTGAAAGAAATCGTTAGTATTTATATTTAGGTATTCCCGATAAGAAGCGTCTTTTTCATTTTAAAATGCCTTCTAAATTTGTGTACATTACTTTTTTTATGTCGATATTATTTTAGTTTAACTTCACTCAAAACTTACAATCGATATAAATAAAAAAAAAATAAACTCGACCTTGCCATGTTTAATCCTTAAATCGCGATTGTAATAATGGCCCTTAGCAATAGATGAGGTAATAAGTTACTGCAAGCTGGCTAAACTAATTTAAAGCTTTGTAAAATTAATAAAATAGAGGGGGATCACTCAATATTGTCACGAGCTGACACTGCATGGTATTATCAACATATTAATAAACCAACAGAGGGATGCAACAAACAACAAACCAAATACACTTATAGTGTAATATATGCATATGTAGCTTCATTAAATATTGCTAAACAATGTATTTTGTTCGAGTTATATATGAAAACTCTAAGTAGTAACTTCTCTCGTGTTATTTGGACATAGCAATTTGAAGGAGTAGGTATATTTAATACATAGGTAAAATACAATGTGAGCAAAAAAATAAGGAATAAATTCGATAAAAAATAATAACAGATTTTTTTGAAAAATTCTAAAAACGAGTGAATTTTTATTTTTAATTCTACGTCTTTTGATATAGCAACCGAATATGGAGGGCGATTTATGTAATTGTGATGACGTCATTCTTTTTTTTCAAAAGGCATGCTTACTTTTTCTTCGATATCGAAATGACGGTATCTATCAACATATTGACAGCTTTTGAAAACAACAGCACTTACGAAACGATTATCTCCGCAGTTGGGTAATAGTAAAAGTTCATAAACCATTCCAATTTATATATTATTCAAAATCAGACGATTACATCAGATTCAGATCTACGTCAGTTTCGATAATGTGTTAGTAATCATTTCTTTACAATCGAATCGAACTCTACATGCCTTCTTGGACTGGAAGCAGCACAGGAAAATTAAATGACATAGCTACTCTTCTTTGCACAAATCAAAGGGAAGGCTTTAAAACTAGCAATTTTATTCAAAATAAATAAGTCAACTTCGTAAAAGTTGAAAAGTCGATAGAATCAAGAAACATCTAACTAAGGTTTTTGGTAGTGTTAGAGAAATAGAAAGATGGACGAGTTAGATAAAAGCATCGCTATCTTCTCTGACAGCCAGTCCGAAGTTAAAAAGATTAGTTCTTTAAGTGTGGACTCTAAGCTGATTTGAGACTGCGCAAGTGCCTTAAATGAGGTGGGCATTCAATGGAAATTAACTTTGGCCTCGCTCCTAGGCATTCGGACGTGAGGGGAAATGAGGGGGTGGACGATCTAGTCAGACACGGTTCCTCAAGGTCATTCGTTGGAGCTAGGCTTTCTTTTGGCATTACCAAATCGCAAATTAAAAAATCCATCAATAAATGGATACATAAATAGTCCAGCAAGTGGTGACAAAGGTCACTGGGACAAAGAGAGGCAAAAGGGTTTCTAAAGGAACAGAAGCCTGGATTTTCTTAAAGACGTACTGAGTAAAGATGAAAGACTGTCAAAATGATAGTCTGCTGAGTGGTCATTGCAGACTAAATAGGCATATGTACAACGCAGGCATGGTAGACAACACTAGTTGCAGATTCTGCCAAGAGGAGAAACAAACATCAGTTCTTGTGCTGTGCCAATGCGATGGCCTGGTGAGGGCAAGATTTTTAGTAATGGGCGTGGAGAACCCTGCAGCTAGCAGCTACACAAAGAAGCCGCTCTCAAGGATGATCTCACTCTTTATTCATGAAAACTAAATTATTACAACTCATTCCAACCCCGTGTTCCACCTAAAAAAAGGTACTACACGAGGCTACCTATTCTAAGTACTATATGGGTTCCATAACAATTGAAATGTTCCTACTCTAACTAGATAATTTCCCTATGATTCTTAATAACAAAAATATAATACAGTAGCCTCGCGACCATATGAATACTACTTTTGTGAAATGATGAAATAACAAGGATGATAGGCTAATTAAGAGAACAAAATTAGAGAGCGTCTCCTAGGAAAAAGGAGAGTACTATAGATCTGAAAAGGTCGCGGTGAAATAGATTCGTAAGGGTTTTGGTCTCCTACAGATTTTCAAATCTGGGATTATTAAAACGCTATCTTTTCGTGTATTCACGAATTCCATTAATTCTTGAGTGAAAAGAGAAAAAATTAAAATTTCTTAAGCCAAAAACAAACATCTTTCGTCAATTTTGCTGAACGAATCTTTATCACATCTTTAAGAAATTTCTTTTGTTCAATAGTAATTTATTGCGAATTTTTTAGGAGGGAAAGTTATAACAAAAATTGAAAAAAAAGTCAAAAAATAGCACTGCGTATTAATTATCTAATCTGAACAAATACTACACATAAGTAATTTCATACCGGGATCAAAGACTTCCCAAGTCCTCAATGTAGGTCACGCAGGTCAAGATGCGGGAGTCGTCTGTATGTATATGTATGGCACCAAGCCAAACATTGACGTTGAAATACGCTCGATTGCCTTAAAATTCATGTCGTGGTGAATGCAAAACTTCCTACTCGAATGTTCAGTTGTACCACACCGCCAGTTAAATTAAATGCTGCCGCAAATATAAATTCTAAGAATCATTAATTCCTGGAATAAGAATGCTCACCTACATATTCTAAATTCATATTTCGCTAACGTAGTCCCTATATTGTGATCTCTATCGTTGTTTCTTTATATTTATTACTTTGAAAATGTTGTGTGACTTCTGCTTAAGTATGCAATAAACAAACAATAGCGATTGGAAAAACAAACTCGGGAATTGAACGGGAACAACATATTTACATATAAAATCAATGACTTTTGAATTAAAATAGCTTTGTGCATATAATTTTGTTGGTGCCAAGGCAAATTTTCTGCACCTACTGTTTAATTTTACTGACATTGAATTTGGCAGAATAAATATATCTGACTACATATCATGGCAGCTGAAAACTTGGCAATATTCGTGTATAGGCAGATATATATTTTTCTTATATATTGTAAATTGTTTACAAATATTCCTCCAAAGTCATTAACCTCAAAAATATGATTTTTTTTTTAGTTTTAACTACAGGTTTGCAATGTTAATAGAAAGCTTTAAAAAATGAAAGGGAAAATTGTTGGGTCTAAAAAATAGGACATTGCATGTTTTATACTTGAGCCAACACAGTTAAGTTAAGGATAGATATGGATTAGCTAATTAAGGCATACCCTGTATATATGCTAATGATGTAGTCATATTTGTAAGAGCAAATTTGGGCATCAGTGATGTAGTTCAAAGAAGGCCCAACTTTACAAAAAGACGATGTCAATAAGTGTGATTTGTCATTAAAGGTACCTTAGCAATCTTTACAAAAAAAAAGTTCAATATCAAGATCATAAGATACTCTGATAGTGTTTTTCAGGCAGACGCGCATGCTATTAAAATATGCGTCCAGTTCAATATTGACAGAAACTAGTGAAAGCAAAAGATTATCACAATGTTTGTCAAACAACTGTTAAGACACTCAGCTTATTCGTGATTAGTTTTAAGGCAGCCCAGAAAACTGAACTAGAGGTGCAAAAGCAATAAAATTACCTTTTTGTGGGTGCCAAGACATGTAGGAGCAGCAGGAACATTTAGGAATTGTAAGTACGAATACATATATGCAGGGTGATTACCGGGAAACGCATGTTTTTAAATAATGAGTACTCAGGCAATTATGAACGAAATTTTTATTTATTATTACCAATATATATGCATAAGGTATGCAATCAACTTTAATTTCAATTTTAAAAAATTACGTCTGCAAGATGGCCGCTTTTACTTGAGCACTTGAGCTAGGAATGCCGTTGATTTCTTAGCAAATTACTTCTTTATGTTGGGGTATAATGTGTGGTTTGGTAATGTAAACTCAATATTTTAAATGGCCCCAAAGAAAAAATCTGGAATTGTAAGATCTGGTGAACAAGAGGGCCAACTAACATCTCCAAAATTAGAGGTTACTTTTCCAGGAAAAATGTCCATAGAAATGCGAGCAGTAGGGGCTGTTGCATTTTGCTGAAGCCATACAATACGTATACACTGTAGAAGCCTATTCTACTAGAAAACATCTAAAGACAAAAATTTTTTGAACGTATTTGAGGTAGTAAATTTAGGATTTGCGTTTACCCCATACGTGACCCTAGTATCAATAACAATTGAGCAATGCCATTTGTGATAGGATAGAAAACGGCATTAAGCCTAATAATATCCACAAACATTTTGTCACAGAATTAATCCTAGAATTATAAAAATACTTCTGCACATTGTTATTTAGATGGCCTATTCAGCAAATAAATATATAGTTCTCGCGGTTACCTGATTTATCGTTCTTAACAGTTTTATTTTTCTTTTATTTTTTATATTTCAATATACCTACTGCTGTGGACACCTTGTTTTCACGAGAGTTTTGTTTTAAGTTGCACAGATGTTTTCTTGTTTTATACGATTTGCCTTTATCAATGTTTCGTGGGAGTTTATTTTTAAATAGATTTTGTTTATTGTTTGATTGTTTGATTTATTTATGTAAATGTTCAGTTGTTTTAAATTAATTTCATTTATTAATATGTTTTGTTTTCACTAGTTTTGCTTATGCTATTCTGTTTTGAGATTACGTCCGTTGGCGGACTGTTCTCCGTGCGACTTTGCTGTACGCAGCGGTCGTGTTTGTCACTCAGTTCTTTGGTAGATGCCGGCGTAAGTAGATGTAAATTTGTAATTGTTTGCTGCCATTTTGTGAGTTCATTTGATTTGATTCGTTTAATTTGATTTTATTTCGTCCATCAAGGAACTCGTTTAATAATAATTGTTATTATATTGGATTGATTGTTATACGAAGGATTATCTTCTTGAACAAATTTAGTTTTGTTAGAGGATTTAGCACTGTCCTTTTGTAATTTAGAATCTCGAGCAGTTTTTTGATTTAAGCCAGGACTCTCTGTCCAGGGTTTTTGTTTTCTGCATAATTGTAATTAACAATTTTTTTTTCCTTTTTTTTTATATAATAAATTTCTGATTGTGAATTAACGTCATTCTAAATTCTGTTCTTTTATTTTTCATTAAACCTTTTCAATTTTTGGGGTAATTTAAAGAAAGTCAGTTTTCATTCACCCACAATTTACTTTTCGTGATTAGTTTTAATTTGCGAGGGTAACCCTGAGTTTAATTGTTCTCTTGCGCCCTTTTAATTTTTTTTTTTTATCCGTTGAGCTGGCTAATTTAATTTTCATTTTGCATTTTTCATTAGTACCTTCAGTACACAGCACTACGTAAACTCTTTCATAACACCTTAAGTCACCATTTCTGGAATATATACAATCAACTTAAAAAATAAGTAAGTAAGGACAGAAAGATAAAAATTACCCTTTGCGGTATGCCGCAGTATTTATGGCTTTCTCCGAGATTTACATTCACGAAATTTTACTTTTGTAGTTTCCGCCAAAGGATAAAATGTAAAAATAATTTTGATTTTGAATTCCCTTATTTAGGTTAGAATTTTATTGCAATCAACTGCTTGTATTTTTTTTTATATTTTAGTTATCATTGACTTTAGTTGTATTGTTTAATTGTGTCCATTATATTTCTATTTATGGAAACAATGATTTGTATTTGTAAGTGGTTTTAGTTTCAATGGGTTTTACTTCAATTATATTAGGGTAGGTATATATTGTTATATCAAGGAACACATGTCTAAAATCCTTACATTTTTTTATACATTTACAAATTTCAATACCAGTTTACTGATTTAGTTGTTTACGATATAAGTATTAAAGGTGAGAAAATTGTAAAACGAGTGATTTACTTGCTTATTTCTTATTCAATTCAACCGGTAAGCTTCCTATGAAAAATTCCCTAGAAGAATAAAATAGTTACAACTACATATTTGGTAAGGTTTAAGGTTTACAAAAACACTTTCATGTATAATAGGTCTTTCTTATTCGTATTTTTGATAATATTATTAAGTCGAAGCGACTCAATTCTTAATAAAGTTTCAATGTCAAAACATCCAATCCACGTTTTATGCAAAAATTGCAAAAACTGCAAATCGACTTTATCTGCGTGGAATGCAAATGTAACAGCAAAAGACTGTTGTTATCGCATTCTCACACTTGAAAATGCAATGTCATCGCAATCTGTGACGGAGCAGCCAATCAGTTTGTAACAACATTCGCAGATTTTGATGTTTATAAGCAGTTTCCGCCAAACGATTAAATGTAAACATATTTTTACAAACTGCACATACGCAATCGTTGGTAGATTATATAAAATATATCTTTCCTTATGGCTCACGTTTCCTGTGTCATTATTTTTTGAGTTGAGTACACCTATACAAAGAAATTAAGCAAATGGGCGAGAAACCTCAAAAATTAATTAATTTAACTCAAAAAATTATTAAATCAACATGTTAACAATATTGTGTGCAATCACTAAGAAAATTATCTAAAATAAATGCAGGCAAGATAAAAGTGGCACTTGCTGATGGTACATTTTTATTTACTACATTTGTCGAAGCTTTCTATACATTTCCTTACGTTTTAACATTTAATATCGGAGGGCGAACCCTCCCTAAAAGAATAATTATGCTACTTAATGATAATTCTTCTTTTGACTGTTATGTTTCATCGATGTCGTTCGTGGTTTGGTAATTTTCGATATTTCTTTTTGGAATGCTAAATCTATTGTTTAATATATCATTTAACTGAACCGATTCGATTGGTTGACTAAGACGTACACACAGAGAACTAATTTCTAGAATCAAGTGAGAATTTCTCAACTGAAGTACCTCTCGTTCTTATATATAAGCAAATGAATAATTTCTTGGACGAAGAAAATTATTTTCTGAATATCCCAAGAAATTAATTCCTGTTTGAAGAAATTAATGTCTTAGACAAAGGAAACTGGTTACTTGAAACAAATAAAAAAAAACTGGTTTCAAGAATATTATGTATTTAATTCGAACTTATGAGAATTTTGAATTGAGAAAAAATAATTTTGATATTAAAGCAGGCCTCTCCTTAAAATAATTGCAAAGCGGCTTAATATTTATTGTCGTTTTTCTAGTGGTAAACATCTAATACCTTTAAATCAAGCGTTATTTTATTAAACACGAAAACGGTACTTACTTGAACTTAAGGATTCCTTTCTTTAAATCAAGAAACAAAATGGTGTTTTTTATTCTTAAGTTATCGCACATTAGCCCGTCACAGCACGGCACGGTGTGCCCATCACAAAACCAATAGCATTGCGCTGAGCTTATATGCTGGTATAATGGGCGCTTGTTTATTCATTTGCATTGCTTTAATTCTATCCGTCTTTTTACGAGGCGCACCGTGTTGTTTTGTGACGGACTAATGAGCGATAACCTTTACTCTAGTACTGCTGGTTGCAAAAAAACTGATTAAAGTTTCGTCAAAAATAACTGAACTGTTGGTTATTCTGAAAAAGCCAGCAGCATGACGAAATGTTACTCAATTGTTTGCAAACAGCAAGACCAAACCCAATATATTAATATATTTTATTATGCTGGCAGAGGACCCTATGCAGGATTAGTTGCTTGATAATAATTTTCGTTGGCTAAATATACATATTTGTCTTACTTAATAATATCCGTGTTTCTTACATAGATTTGTATTGTTACCATGTAACACCACATACTTTAAGGTAAAAGTCGAACTAAATTACAAGTATAATTAGTAAATTGTTAAATCATAGGTAAATTAAATTTAAAGGAATAAAAATAAGTGATATAATTAGACTAAATGTATTTATTTAATACTACATTACAGTATATTATATTATTATTTTATTCGCTTTCTATCCCCGCGCCAATGCTACACCACTCAAAATTGCCTTTGTATTGAAGCCAAATATAAAATTGTTCTTCAGACATATCTATTTATAAAAATATCCGTAACTATATATGTATATTTTTTTTGTTTACTAGTATATATACGCATTATATTATAAGAATACTTGCCGTTATTCAAACCACTATAAACAGGTGACAAACAGATTTAGGTAACGCACAGGGCAAATATAATCGAAATACTGCGAAATATCTAATACCGAAATGCAAACTCGATCATACTGGATAAAACCAAGTTTCAGCGTATATCAACCCCTCCACATTCCAACTTTTTTTCCATTCTAAATACAAGAAACTTATGTTACTTGCGTCAAGGAAATATCACTCAATATTAGAAAAATCGTAAGAGAGTGAATTATTCCTTATAAAAATTATATGTACTTGTTTTAAGAGAGATAACATTTGCCACAAATAAATTTTGTTTTGATATTAGTAAAATTTCAAGAAAATAATTTATTATATTTAAGGACACCTATTAACTCGGATCTAGTAAATTCTCTAAAATAAAGAAAATACTATCTTACATTTAGTGAAAATGTGTAAGAACACAGATGTACTTGACAATAGAAAATGTTTTTCTGTGTGTATGTTTTATTACCAATTTGAAAATGTGATTGAATAATTGATTGTTTTAACATTTTTGTTAATTAATATAATTAATTAATTGATTGATGTACATTATTGTTCGCTTAGCAATTATATACTGAAAGCAATAATTCAAATCTGAACACTTTAAAAACTGTTAGGTGATGCATTTAATTTTTGTTAACGTCTGTAAAAAAATATTGCAAAATTACAAATTCACACTAGAAAATTTATTAATTGGCGCTTAAGGGAAATCGCAATATATTATGTCACTTAACAAATATGATTCAAATAGGCTCAAATCAAGTTAGAACAATTACATGATCGATGTATCAACTTCGTCATTATACCGAAAGCAATTGTTGTTGGCGTACACAACTAAATTGATGATTGAAATAGATAATGGTCACTTCCTGCAATTTTACGTAATACTGAAAATTGCCAGGCTCGAAGAGGAAATGAGCTAGAGTAACAATTTTAAAGCTAGGGAACGCAATTACCAGCTTTAAAATTTTCACGGCGACGGTAATAAAAACATTACGAGATACTCGGCCTACGAACCGAAAATGTAATTTCATAACTACGAGATCGGCTCCGGCGTTACTTCAGTTAATCTGTGTAATACTATTACGTTGTTAATCTATCTCTCTGAACAGTCGCAGTTTAGCAGGTACGAAATTAAACGAAAAATGCAATCGTTAGCAGGGTCTTGTGCGCATGTACACCGAACACATTACACACGCATAGCTGCATTTAAGTGCTCGCTTTTCCTCATAACTTAACGGAGACCATTTATCAAAACCTACATCAAATATTAATTAAATAGCACTGGTGATTAATGATTTTCCATTAAAGGGGCATCAAGCTTTTTATAGAGGTCGGGAGAATACCATACCAAATACGTGAGTTCGGGCACACGACCGTGAATGATATAATCGACACCATTACAGCACGTACATACCTGAAACAAAAGATAATTGGCGTTAAAATAGGTATAGCATATTAAAAAGATGATTTATGGATTAACACAACATATATAAAAGTATGTATTCGTATCTATTAGAGTGTTTTATCTTATTTTTTGGTATGCTCTAACAATATTTAAGCTGAAGAATGAAATGCTAAAGAATGAGAACTTTAAAAAGAAGAAATTGGAAAATCGTATTTTAAAGGAAGAATAAATCCATACAGAATATATATCCAAAAAAGTAATTTTATTAGACACGTTTTAAGCGCAAATTCACGAGCTTTTCAAAGAATGATTGCTTTAATTTTTTTTTTTAGGAACAATTGAAGAAATATCAACCTATCCAATTATTTAGCAGCATTACTAAAAAAAATCACACCATTCTACCGATTCATTATCTTTAATATCTATTTTGCGTCACAGCCAATTTAATCCCTTAGCTAATTCCCTAACTTCCATACTCGACCGGCACTCATCAGTGAGTAAACATTCAAATAAAACATGCCCCTTTGTATCTACCCCACCACTTTCACAATACGAATCATTAACCCTCCTAATTCTATCTAACATGATTTGAAATTACCGTGAACCGTTATTAGTTCTATCGCCTGATACGACAAATTAACTCTTATTTCTCCAAAACGTGTAACGTTACCGATAAATTTCCTAATCCACCTCTCATTTAAAGTAATATCCCACCTACTCCACTAATCATACTTATACTTATACTTATCGCACTATGCTCCTAGACACTGTCTCTTTCACTAATCGATCCGCCCTCTCATTAGCGATTCTACCTACGTGAGCCCTAGCCCAAAAAAGTTTTGCACCCCCGCGTAACATGTTCTAAGTATCCAACAACAAATCGGTCGAATAAACTATCAGTTATAATTCGTAAGTCCCGTATAAATTCCTACTCGTAGGTAATATACCATACTGTCTGATTTATTGCAACTAATTCTGCCTAAAAATTATTGCAATGATCCCCGAATTTAAACTTTCGATTATATATTTTAATACCACTACTATAAACAACAAAAGCCGTCCTGTACCACCCTCACCCTTCGACACATCTGTAAAAAATTCTACACTCTCTCCAAAAGTGTCTATAAATTTGTGATCAGTAATACTTTTTAATTTCGCGGCTCTGTATTAGTCTTTCTAAATCGCCCGGTTCTAATCTAATTCCCAATGCCGTAATTAAACCCTCAAACCCGATTTTATTCGCGTCCCTACGAAATTTTATTTCCCTCAAACGATCTACTGGTAATATACTCGAAGTAACGCACGCCGTGTTTGCCGAAATAGATGAATACGCTGTCACAGCACTAACCGTTAACAATCTTTGTGTCCCGGCCGAAAACGTACAATAAATTCTATCGTTATGTCGCGATTGTACACTCATATTCATAAGAAAAGCATATACTTAATATTTTATTGTTAAATTGGGGAACGTTAACTTCGCTAATATGCATTAAATGTGCGAACTTTATTTTACAATGTCAAAATATTCTGTTTGCTTATAATAGTTGTACGCTTTATTATGAGTGTGAGTGTACATATGGAGAAAATTGAGAGACAGACACAAAAAATATGAAACGTAGATGGTACAAATATATAATCAACAGTTACTGCTTAAAACGATTTGTTCGTATAAGAAATGTGCGTAAATACTGTTATATTCTCTCAATGAAAGTATTAATAAAATATAAAATTTATGACATTTTCACATGTAAGCCCATAATAAAAAATCTTTTATCTCCGTTAACTGTGGTTGTTAAATCAGTATGAACTTTCTGCTCACTTTCGCACTAACTTTCACACTCTTTAACTTTTACTTACGTAACCATAGTTTCATACAATATGCATAACTGCAATTCTGGTGCGGTTGCACTTTACTCTTTAATGTACTTAATATAGCACAGTGTTTACAACAGGTATTTAATTAACATAAGTGTAGACAATCACATTTATTTATTTGCCAATACACAATTACATTTATTTCTATTATTAACAAATTAACATACTTGTAATTAAAAAAGTCTAAATTAATTAAACGTCGACTTTGCTTCCTTATTCTTCCAGCAAGTAAGTGAAATTAAATGAGAATATAGTTAAGATACAACAATTCAGACGGAAATAAATTCTGAAAAAATAAATTGTTTTTAGAACTAGTGTGTTTAATAGCTTGTAATTAATATTGCCTGTTACGTGTAAATATTCTGATTACTGACCACAATAATTTTAGCTCGTGTTTTGCTCCAGAGAAAGTGCAAATATTTCAGGCATAAAACACTTCCGGAAATAAATGAGAATCAGTATATTAATTTATCAAATTTATTTGAAGTGACATAACTAAATAATATCCAGGGAACTTTTCGATTTTATTTAAAAAGATGTAATGTCACAGGAATCTGGTACCTACCTTATTAGCTTTTAAAGCAGTATTAAATTTAGAACACAAAAAATAAATTATGTTCACTTAAATTAATATTAAATAAGATATGTATGTAGCTTAACGAGAAATAAAAATTTAAAAAAAATGATATTTATGACTACTGGCCGAAAGTTTGGATTATTTTAATAATAATAATAGTAATTTAATAATCTGCTCAACAGAAAAAAATCCATTTACAGGACAACAGTAACAAAAAAGTAGGTGTAAGTAATATTCTAAATCATTCATTAAGCAAAATATAATGTGAAGAATAACATACATAACAAATACATGTTCTCACAGAAATAGCATATTTTATTTAAAAAAAAAACCAAGTTAATTCTTGTCAACTGTGCTGATAGAAGTTCCGATAATTTTCCTTTTTTTTTAATTTATTCAATTAGATATAACTGTCTTAGAATCTAATAGTAAGCTATTGCACCGTAATTAAACTCCCTGTATATATTTCCCGTGAAATTTTTCTATGTTATGATATGGGACACGTCGATTCCATTTTGAAGTACTTGACGTCCTGTATCTAAATTCAAGTTTAATAATTAAATTTTTGTATAAAATTGTATAGACCATTAATTTATTAAAAATGCATGCTTAAGCAATATGTGTAAAGTGATTATATGAAAAGACGATAAAATGCTATAGGTTTACATATCTAAAACTAAATTAAATCACAAACAACAGTATTGAAGCAATACAATTAGCCCGCTCCAATTCCAACCTAACCGAGCGAGGTATCTTGTAGGTTATGATATGATCATTTTGTCCACCGAATTATTTTTTTAACTAGAAGTGGCGTCCAGTACATATTCTTTTTGTTAAATAAACAATCTGAATGTGAACAATATTTATTATTTAAAAAGGCAGTGGTTAATATCTATGCAATTTTAGATGTATAATTAGGGTTTGTGGCTTGGATTACCAAAATTAATGGTAACATTTAAGCCATCTTTAAACTAACCATGTGAAAAATTTATTTGTGCTGCTTGGGATGTCGATGGATCAAAAATCGTGGAAGTTGCCTCTGTGCTGACAACATATGGGCAGTCTCTATTTGAGCGTCTAAGAAACTTTCTATACGTAACTCTCAGCAACTGCACTTGACTTCCACCTTCACACTCTTTTTAATTGTAAAAATGTCTGCATCGCTGTAACAAATAACGTAGTAGTGTTGACATTACTTGATTTTAAATAAAATGTGATTCTTTTAGGAAATTGCCTACTAACATTGTGACCTAAGGGTTGTTGTTTTACCAAATCGTAACTAGATGAATCATCTGTCATTGTCTATGTCTTTCCGAAGAAGCAATATATTCCCGGATTATGCATGTTTGCATTTTGGAAAAGTGTGCGAAATTATTAATTGACATAAACCAAGGAGAAGGGAACATGGATAAGGAAGCAGGGACAAGGTAACAGAAAAAAAAACAAGGAAAAAGAGGTTAGGAAAAGGCAACAAGAAAAGGGAGTTAGAAAAAGAGAATAAAGAAAAAGGAATGAGGGAAACATAGAGAAGAGAAAATAAAGAAAATGGAAGGAAACATGAAAAAAGGCAAAAAGGAATAAGGAATGAAGGAAAGGGGAACGGAAAAAGGTACTCTAAGGGTTGTTATTTTGCCAAATCGTAACAAACATAAAAAATTTACATTGTCCATATCTTTCCGAAGGAGCAACGTATTCACAGATTATCGCAACTTATTGAAGCTTGGTCGCAACAAATTGTAGTGTCGGTA
Source organism: Protaetia brevitarsis (assembly GCA_004143645.1). Classification (NCBI taxonomy): domain Eukaryota; kingdom Metazoa; phylum Arthropoda; class Insecta; order Coleoptera; family Scarabaeidae; genus Protaetia; species Protaetia brevitarsis. The sequence goes on from RXPK01000256.1 coordinate 384,054, forward strand.
AGTTTTTATTTCGGAATCACAATGACTTCTAAAATGGTTAAACCTGATATTTTCCTTCTCAGCAGGTCTTTGCTTCAACAAGCACTCAATCTAGCAATTATCAGAGTAACCTAAAATAGTTTATGTATTAGCATCAACCCACGAGAATCCAATGGAACTTCGTTAAAAAATGTATCTATGTGTGCAGGTGAGAATATGCTTGACTTTTTAGCCAAGTATAATGTTTCGAATTATAGCGAAATAGCAATGTTTTCTTTAATATATCTTGTTCCAAATGTTGAACAGAAAAATCTCTTGCACACTCATTTTAATAAAGCAATTGACATGTAACAACGCTCAGTTTGACTGTTATAATTAAATTGTGAGTTCAGTTTTTCAATGACAATTGAAAACCATTCAATTTACGTTTTGGACAAAAATGAAAGATTGTGAATAAAATAGTATACAAAACCTCGAAGAAACGCTTTATTACAGCCCCGCGTCTTAACATACCATATATTTTTTTTTTTGTTGTTTTATTTACAGGTTAATTTATTAAGTTGAATCAAAATTTATCCTCGTTTTATATGCCATCGGACATAATACATATACACATAGCAACGCGCATAGAGTAATTTTATTTTCAGTTTAAGAACATAATTACTAACTTAAGACCTACTCCATGCTGTAATGTAAAAGGACGAAATAAATTATTATCATAAATTTTCCTAAACCTGTTTATGAAGGACGCTAAATGACTATGAAAGGAAATGATTAACTGCGAAAGGAAACGAAAAAAGAATAATCACTAGTATATACTTCAAAACTTCTTCACTCTTCCGCGTATTCTCTTTCGCCTCTATTCCATTAACAATGCCGGTGAAGCGGTATCCTTGCGTGGCACCATGTAAAACGTACAACTATTGACATTTAGACGGGATCCAAATTATATTTTTTACACGCTCATTATGGTGGGAATTACGTTAACAATTATGTGCTGCTACGAATCGGTCTCCGAATATTTAACATCAGCCTGTACTAGGTATACGAATTTCGAACCTATTTTTACGCAGATTAATTGCCAACTGTGCTATCTTTAGACGAGAATAATCTGGAAAGAATCCCGGAATAGTAACTACAAACCGAAATTACGTGGAATCATTCGATACACAGACGCATCGGATGTCTCTGGTCTTCAAAGCAGATCGAGCAGACACAACATATTCAGTACTTAAAAAAATTAATCAAAAGATTTAATGTTATATCCGATTGTAATAAAAGTGTCTGAAAACGTTTACGTCGTCACGTTTAGGAGCTATTTTAGGAACATACCTAATTTTGTTAGCTCTAGCCGTTCAAAATGTGAAAAATATATTTAATTATGCTATTTTCTAAAATAAATTATAGGAAAAAACTTCTACTTCAAATGTGCTTATATATCACTTGAAATATTGTCTCCATTTATTGTTAGTTCGATAGTTACCTACTCTATATGACATTGAGAACAAAAATCTTTAAAGCAAAGAAATATTTATTGTCGCTATTTAAAAGAATCTTTGTTCTTTCAATTAAAACGTATTTCTTTCATTGAAATAATATTGTTTTCAGCATCAGCAATATGTATTAACTAAAAGAAATGCTCTTTTAAATAGAGACAAAGAAATATTACTTTGATTTAAGGAATTTTTTTATCTGTTATCCTTATTGTAATTCCCTACGTAAAAAATTATCAGAAAAAATAAACTCTATATTAAAACCTTTTAAAATTACTATAGCACATAAAAATAACAATAATTTAAAATGTTGTTTCACTAAATCAAAACCAAAAACTCAATTTGAAAAAACTCGCACTTGGTTTATTTTATTCCACAGAATTAAATATGAGCCTTTCTTAAGATGGATAGCATACAGATCATTTGTGTTATTTGATGAAAGACGAGAAAAATAAACAAACAGAAATTATTATTTTAAACCAAGAAAAGGGCTATTAATTTAAAAGCTGCTGTAGGAAGTAACCTAAAACCTAGCTTATTCACCATTCATTCAACCTTTTCACCGTGGTCCTAAGAATAGATTGGAGAAACTTATAAACATATGTAACAATGAGACGTTTTTAAAACAAAAATAAAGCGTATACGCTTGCTATCATTCAACCGTGAACCAAGTTTATGGGCCCATGCACACTTTCAATGAGTTTCAAACGTAATACCTATAAATACAGAGATAGTCAACATATCAGTGGCGTCAAAAATCATTACTGAATTACTAAATTTAACACTAGAATATTCGTCTACTCCTCTCGACCGATTTAATTTACGTAATTCAACAATATTCCCAAATGATTCCTGTGCCTAACAAAACATTATATCGAATCCAACCAAATCACATTCGAAATTCGAATACACATATATCTTTAACCTATACACTTGCACATCTTGGCAAGATTTATTTTCGTCTGGAAATTTGGCGAAAATTAATTCATCGCCGCTTTTATTTTTAAATGGGCCCCGAAACGTATTCAAACAAACAGACATGGACTACGTGTACGTAAGTAAAACCGCGATTAAGCTCGACAGACAGAAGTCAACCACAGATGATTTGCGTACGAATTTATTGTTGTAAGAGGCACTAATTCTTTTCCTAAGAGCGAAATATTATTAAAACGGTGACATTTAAGACGCGAGGATCCTTAGTTTACGCATTTTATCGCCGAAATAACTGACGCTTATACGTTTTGGCTAACATTAAACAAATAACTCGTCAGCTAAAACAGACTGTGATATTGTAAGATATAAAAGCTGTGCTTTGACAGAGTAAAAATACATGTATCTTTCTACGATCATGACAGGTAGCATTAAAGTTTACCTTATTATATACACTATAAATCTCCCTGAAAAACTGATTTTTAAGAAAAAAAAAACGATATATGTAGATAAATATAAAGAAGTTAACAACCTCTTGCTGCACAATTTTTTTTATTACGTTTGCATATTTCTTTATATTACGTAATATGTAGATATAAAACTGTACCACCTTCACATATTTTCTGAAAAGTTTTGAAGTAGCTATTTTATTGCTACCTAAATTTTAATGTTTCTGAAAATTAAAACTCTTAAAATGTAACAATTTATGGATGATATAATTACGTTGCTTCATAAAAACACACCGTAGGAACCATATCGTCAAATATTCTTTATGATTAATATTTTAAAAATATTTTTTTTTATCTTCCACGTGCTGAAAAAACGAAAAAAAATGAATTTACTTTGAAAAGAGCTTTCTTGCAATATTTAGGGAGCAATAAAATCCGTCTATCAACGATGATTGTTCATGTGTTAAGGTTCGTTCACGTCTGCAGACATTGGACGAGACCAGAATTGGGCATTATTAGAATAAAATTGTTCAAGATGGCACCGATAAAGATAATAGATACTTTCATATATGACCCACGGATAAAGATACTTTTATCTATCGCCCTTGGATAAAGATAATATAGTTAAATTATCTTTATCCGTCAGTTTATCTAAATAAATCTTTGCTCAAGTCTGGACGAGACACGATACATGTCTGTCATGTGCAATGCCTGCAGATATATGACTTTTATATAAATCTGTTTGTAAATGTTACTTATTAACCAAAGGAAAATACAAAAAAAAAGACAAAACATTCAAATATCTTTCGACAAAATGTTTAGCCGTGTTGTGTAATATTTTTCGACATTTGACTACTACGTCAAACTACTATCCGTTACTTAAAGATGTTTTAACTTGCGGTAAAATGTTGAACCTGCAAACTTAGTGATTGTAGATCGATTGCTATGTAACGTTTTGGAGTTCTTAATTATTAACACAGGCAATATATTTAATAAAAAGTATTTATTTCAACACTGAAAGTCCATAAAAATAAAATTAGTCTACCAAAACACTAATAATAAATAACTAAATAAAAACACTTATTGTGTGAATTCACTTAAGGCGAATCTAGACGGCCTTTTAATGAGATTCTCTTCCAGGAGATGACGCGGATCTTTTTCCGCTGTTTTTAGACGTACCAATCAATATATTTTAAATTTGATAAAGAGATTGTTTTGAAAACAGTATTTAAAATTGCGCCAACGTTTTATTTTTTTAAATTTTCTTTTTTTTAATTTTTTATTTGGTTTTATTTGGCTTCCAAAAAGGAAAAATAAAAAAGTGGTTAAGGGCGACGGTTCAGCGGTCCTTACTAATACTAAAACATTTTTTTTCATTTCCTTCTGATAGCAAATAGCGGCCGAAAGAGGAAAATGCATTTTCTCTTTGAACTCGTCCGCCGGGACAACCATAACTAGGACAGTAGCACACTCGTTGAATTGAGTGCGCTACAGAAATGATACCGGTTCGAGTAATCACATCTTTTCAAAACATTAGTTAGTCTGTCATATGAACTTGAATGTATAGGGTAACACTATTTCATATGGTTTCTTTAGAAAAATCAAAATTAAAATGCAAATAAATAAGATACTATCAGCAATTTTATTTGATTTACTAGGCTACAAAAAATACTATTAATTCAGAAATACATAATTATAGCACTGATAATATAATCCGTACTATGAATCAGTAGAATCAGTGACTTATTTTGTAAATTGAGTAACTGCTGTTTCCCGAAAACTGAATTATCTCGAGGTATGCACAAATGTGAAGAGCATTTGTAGAACACGTGATTGCAGGAATAAACCTCAAGCGATAGTCAGATCGAAAAGAAAGATACCTCTTGTCTTTTTGAATGGTGTGAATTGTTTGCTTTCTATATTACATATGCCCAAAATCAATTGCTAAGATTGTGTAGAGTATTCGCTACGTTTCATTGAGTGTTATTCTATACCTGTATCTACGATTTTACAATACAACTTCCTATAGGGTAACTTGTGATAAATGAGTCAGGTGCCACACACTGTCACAAACATACAAACCTCACTCAACACACATACACAGACATCGCACACCTGTAGTCAAGTACCTCTAAAGTTTTTTCTCTGGAACTGACTTAGCCCTGCAGTTATTGTATGAAGAATATTTACTTTCTTACAAGTAGCAAACAGCATTATCTAAAAAAAAGGTTAAAAGATACTCGTCAAAAGGCGAAAGCATCTTCGTATCAGCGCGAAAAGAAAAAAGACTTCTTCTAAGATTTAATATTCTATTGTACAAAATGTAAGTTCCATATCTACTTACCTAGACATTTTATTACTTTGTCATTGCGTATTTCAGTGCGCCAAAATCCAAAAATAATTCTAGGGCGGTCAATACAAATGACTATGATACAAGGTATGTAATCTAAGCAGATATAAAAGAAATTGTAATTTATAGGTACATTTTACCCAGTCAAAAAATGGCTGTATGCATTTTTTTATTTGCATTTTATTGATGTTCTGTTTCGTAATACCATTGGCATCAAGGAAATTATTGAAGTGGTTTAGTATTTATAATTATGACTCGTTAATAAAAAGTAGATACATTATCTATTATTAACATTTACACATTTTAAGAATTTCCCACTTACTTAAAACATAGGTAGGAAGTAGGTTGGGTTGTGTAAAATACAGAAAAAGACAGAACTGAAAGCAGAATTGAATATCCTTATATTTATGCCTTACGTGATGCCATAGCAGACCATCTGTACGTAGATACGTCCTCAAAACAAACATCGGTCTGTGCGTTAGGTTACGATAGAAGCCGGCGGCCTGTCGGCATTTGATGGAAAAAAGAAAAATGAATATTTCTGTTTCGGGCGTTATTATTAGTCCAAATTCAAAAATTAAAAAAGTTTTGTCATTAAGACATTGGTCTTCACATGCGCCGTTGAGCCGATTTTAGAAATTGTTTTTAATAACAAACTTACAACATTTAAAAATTTAAATACATAGAAAATAAAACGTTGGCGCAAATTCAAACATTATTTTAAGACAAATACAGTTTAAAATTTCAAAATCGGTCGTACCGTTTTCCCAAAAAGCGCGAAATACTTTTCCGATATATTTATCTCTGTCGCACACTTGGACGTCCAGATTCGCCTTAAATACTATGATTCATATACCATTTATTTTCACTATTATTTATTTAAATTGATTTATTTTTCCGCTCGTTCACTCGCTTCGTTTTTTTTTCTGTTAGCGCTTTCTAATAGATACGAATTGATTGGTTCCCGCTCGCGCGCGTGTTCATATTTGCCGCGCCACGGTCTGGAGAACCCACTTGTTTCTTGAATGTTCCAATGGATTCGCACCCAGAAATTTCCATTGCGAATTGACGCGGTAAACAATAGCGCCCTCTATGAGCAGTTTCGTGATCGACGCTCTAAAGAGGTGGCGCCATCTAACTGCGCAGTAGGAACACTAAAATTCATAATTAAAAATAGGCGGCCGTGTGATACTTATAATAATTAACTAGCCTTTCTTCTTACAATAATAAATAAAAATAAAATGTATTGTATTTATCCTACAGTCGAAGTGCCTGAAGCTTAACACCGTTATAAGTTTTACTTTAGAGAGTACGGTAACACTAAACGTTAAATTGTGTTTATGCGCGTGCGCGTAACGCTATTTGGATACCGAGCCACGTTATTGGGACGTGTTTAGCGTGCGCTTGACGGTTTGGTGAATTTAGGGACTTTCACGTCATTTATTTGGTGAGTCCGAATAAAAAAACGAAAAATGCCATCCATATGCATTTTAGTGTATCAACTTATGTCCGCGCTCGTTTACAAATTAGAAGGTATTTATGTATTTATTACCTACGCAAATTAGATCTGTTAACGTGCACACCTACAATCAGTGTTATTTATTCTTTATATTGATTTTGTCAGAATCTATTAATCTCGCGCTTATCTTATGGAAATATAATGCATTAATTCTTTGTAATCGATGTTTTAAAAGAGTTAACATTTTTTTAGCCATATATTTTACCATACTACCAGAAAAAGGATCGATGATATCAATCAATCTGTTTCCTTTTTTAGTAATTCAGTACCTTTCTAACAAAATTGTAATATTGAACCCTGGACATGCCCAGGAATAACTGTTAGTGCAAATAGCGCCCTCTCGCAACAATATATGAATATGATGTTTTAAATAAACGCGAAAACATTCCATATTTGTCGCTAATTCTTGGTATTTCGCAGAAAAAGCACTAAAATAAAATAAGATCTTTCTTATTTTTATGGAATTCATTCCGTCTTCAGTTGATAATGGGAACCCACGTAATCCCGAAACAATTGTCCTGAATTAATAGAATCAAATGTAGCGCGGAGTGATCGGATATTTATGTATCTATTACTACGCTACAATACTGTGACATCTTTGCATAAACAAATAAATTTGTTACAAGCATTACCTACAGCATGTTGTGTATTTCTGTCGTTAAATTTACGAATGCGAATACTAAATTCATTGATTGACAACTTGCAATTTCATAGCCACACCATGCATTGTCACGCACTGACACGAATGACACAATACCTACTACCAAACAAGCTTCAGTCGAGAATAAATCATCCGGTAAGATAAGATCCTTTCATTTAGAGAAATGCACGTTCGGTGACCGTTTGATAAATGCCACATCATAAATCAAAATCATTCTCAGTGTGAACAATGAGATCGCAGTGTTTTTTTTTGATCTGCGCCTCCCTTTCCTGGAAATATAAAGTAATCGCCCGACAATCAAAATAAAATTTAAATATAACGGCAATAGAGGCGATAATTATTACGGCCATTATTGTTATTGTGTGAAGTGCAGTCTTGTGTCTTGGGCGAGGTTGATTTTCATGGTGCGTTCTCATTCGACTGTATCAACCTTACTTAGAAGTGCATTGTGTGATTGTGACTCACTCTTGCATAAGTTATAGTCGCGTATTCGAAGAACAAAACAAAAAAGAAGCGGTATACCTACTTGTATACATGCATGCACTATAGGTAAAGCAAAAGTAGGGCCATAAATTTGAATTAATTTGCATAGCTACACACTGTTGCGAATATATAACTGCGTTTCAGCATTTGTTTTGTCTAACGTTCGGGTATTATCGCATCGTTATTTCTGAATAAAAATCAAAAATACTGAAGAAGAAAGGAGAAAATATAGGATTAATGCAGAGAGAAATATCGCTTTTAATGTACAAACTAACGCTGAGCAGAATCCAGAACTTTTAAGGATCGAATACATGAGGTTTGTTCGAACATGCAGTTTGTAACGGTTCACGATCATGTGAACCAATCAGACAACGCATTTCACTTCGCGAGAACTCCAATCTGTTCTCTCATTGGTTCACGTGATCACGAACTGTTCACAAATTGCATGTTCGAACAGCCCTATGATAATCTGAATTCGAGACCCAAAAATGCAAATAAAATCACTCCCAATATGACTGGTTTTGAAGGTACATACGGTCTAAATGCTTCCAAGTTTTTATCGATAGTTATATATGATCCTGCGCTGTAATAACTTTTGCAATTATTTAGAAGCTGATTGGTGCAAGATTGTTGATAGATTTCTGTCCTTGTATATTTATTATCAAAATGAATATGAGGAAACTGAAAACTAAATTTACGTACACTACAGATTTATAAAAGCCAATCCCTATTATATTTACAGTCCAAACACGTGTGATCTTTACACACCTAATATTTTTTTGGCTTCCTATAATATTCCAAACAGTAATACTGTCTAAAACGTTTCTTTCTTTTGAATAAATTCCATTTTGCAATTTGTAGTGTGAATAAGTTCTTCAAAAACACCTATCAAAAGCAAGATCTAACTTCAGAAAGGAGTTCTACTGTTTTATCAGCTCCTTTTACCTTTCGCAACAATATTTTATAATGCACCTGTTCTTTTTTTAAGTTAGTTTTGTACATTAAATATTATAAATATGCTCAACTGTCCCCTCGTCCTCTAAACACAGTCGGCATTCAATCTCATCAGAGAGTCCGATTCTGTGTAGATGCTTTCTGAATTTGCAATTACCTGTAAAGACAGAGACAATCACCTTGACAGTTTTGCGGTCAAGTTCTAGCAGTTCCTTTGTTCTAGCATGACTAGGTGTAATACACTCTTTCGCATGCAACCAGAACAGTTATTCCAACAATGGAGGATTTTCTGGTTTGCCCAGAACTTGATATGCTGGTTGGGTATGCCAATGCCAGGTTCTAGACCCTAAAATTGCTCCGCAGCACCCTTTTTGGCAAGGATGTCTGCTTCCTAATTTCCAAGAATGAGAGTGCCCAAGTACCCAGATTAGGGATAGATTATTAGCTATCCCCAAAGTGTTTAAGGTGTGTTTATAGCTCCGGATCAGTTTCGAGCTGAGGTAGATGCTAGATGCAAGCTTATAACTTCACAACAGCAATTTTAGTAGCAAAAATTTTTACTTGCCGAGTCTGCCAGACCCACGCGTATTTTGAAGGATTAAGGGATGGAAGTCTATAACCTAATAAATTCGTTCCTAACCATTCTGTGTATGCGACATTCTTGACCAAAATGTGGAAAGCAGTTATATACCCTTGCAGTGTAGGAAAATTCGTTGTAGTGGTAAGCTGGTTAGTTCTTTTTAATAAGTCATACCACTGGCGCTGAAGTTTGGTTTTGCAAATTACAGTTGTTTAGTCTGTTTTTTTTTCAAGCCCCTGTTTACTCCAGCGAAGTTAATTATCTAGAATACCCTTGCAGTGTAGGAAAATTCGTTGTAGTGGTAGGCTAGTTAGTTCTTTTGCTTCATGCCACATGATGCTTATGTTTGGTTTTACAATATTACAGTTGTTTAGTCTTGTTGGTTTCTTTAAGCCTCTACTTATTGCAGCGAAGTTTATTATCCACAATAAGGTTTAAATATTTTAACCCCCATCTTCCAATCCATATCCTGTCCATTTATTTTTATATCTTAGTAAACAATCACGGCGTTTAATTAACAATATCAAGCAATATGTGCACGCCTGCTAAAATTACACGAGAAGTCTTTCAGAAAAAAAGAATAGTAATATTATAGTCATTATTTTTATTTAGCATTAGGATACTTTAACTTCCATCTTAAAAACGTTCATATCTGTAACTTTGTTTGACATGTTCACATTGCGAGGTTTCCAAGTGTTTGAAAGAAGCAGTTGTTTATAAATCAAATATAAACATGAGAAAATTTCAACATATCCAAACTAATCATTAGAATTCTATTAATTTGTGGTGATCCCATCTAAGAGGAAAATTATGGGTTCTCGACATTTTAATCAAATTCATTTACTATAATTAATGAAATAACATCTATAGATCTTACGGCAGGACTTCTAGGACAACAGTGATAAGAACGTGTTTTTGGTTTTTTTGGCATGGCTGATGTGCTAATGTTTTGAAGTGCATTCTAACCTTTGCAAATTTTGGTGACGTATAATATAATAAACACACCCAACTCCATCTAACTATAAGTATTCCAACTTTTGCAAGAATCTAATATTCACCCGACAACCTAAAATAGGAATACCATGCCATCGCCCACAATAGCTAACACACCTTGCGCATCGACTGATCGATTCATCGACTTTTTTACGTAATATTTAGGTGAGCGCACCACGTAACGCGGTTACATGTTTATTATGCTTCGTCGCACAACCGCGATCCGTTGAAACACCACTAATCAACATGTAAAATACGTAAGTACGTATGTACATGATGTGGAGCGAATAACGGTGATTATTGACGGCGACGGTGTCACGTGTTGTGATTTAATCCCAGAGACAATTCGACGGTAATCGCCCAGAAATGTCGCTTATTACGACTGGTCTCGCAAAAATAACGAGAACGACACAAAGCGGTTGTTATGCTCTTCAATTTAGACGATGTTTAGATTGCTGATTAGAAATGAGCTGGAAATTGAATGAAATAAGAACCTTTTCGATGAATAATCAAGAATATTAGCATTTCTTAGTTTCTTGAGGTGAATGCGAAACTGAAACTATTTTAGAAACTAAATTGCATACTGTTGTATGGCGCAGAAACATGGACAACACTTGGCTAAATAAGGTATGTACCAAGATACACCAAAAACCAATCGATTAGATTAGGAACGGCGTGGATAGATAACATACATGGTATATATTCTCCATCCTTCAGGTGTTTAGTCATCAGTCATCATATTGCGTGCTTCGCAACAGTACGTTGAAGTCTGCAAACAAGGAGAGACCATTTTCGTGTTTAAAAGGCGAAAAATGATAGGATTTTACTGAATTACACATCAGGTAATTCAATACAATTCAGGTATTGATTGTCAAGTCTAATTGCTTATTATTACATTTATTTACAGTTTTATTTTAGAAAATGTTGTGTTTTTTATGCAAAAGAAAATTTGAAGCTATAACAATTCTTATTAGTCATTTCAAGCGAATGCATAATTTACGTTCTGATGACATGCATGTATAGATGTTGCGAGCCCGAATGTAATCAGATTTTTACAACTCAGGGTAGTTTGAAAAATCACATGAATCGTAAACATATTAATGATGCATTAAGAAATCTTGGTACTGATCATAATTTTAATAACTGAAACTCAGTTACCTGGAACTAGCTTTATAAATAACCTTAAGAAAATATTAGAAACAAAATAATCCACCATCAAGAAATACTATTAAAGCACACCCAACCTAAAATAATAAATATAAATTATTTGTAACAAAAAAGGAAAACAAACAAATTAGAAAGAAATATACAATTAGGAATTCACAAGAAGGATTTATGTTCATTAGCAAGTCCCTTCAATAAGTGGAAGACCAGTTTCGCCACATCAATGTTACTAAGCTGTTCATTCACCCATTTGTATATTGTGTAGGGCAGGATATTCTAAATATTAAGGACATTAGGGTATACACTAATTACATACGATATAATTTCAGAAATATATTGAGAGCTGGAGATGTTTGTTTCAAGATAATTTATTCATTCAACCCGGAGTTTTCTCCAGAATGTTCAATGTTTTACAGCTTTATAGAAACTTACTTTTATAACTTTAAATCAAAGAATTCAACACCAAAACTCCATATTTTATATGAACATTTAAGAGAAATACAGCAAGAGAAAGGTATCTAAAAATAAGTACCTAACTTTACATATATATTTATAACGGAACATCCCAAATTGAAAGCGTAAAGCGTCAATGCCAAAAGTGTCTTATAGGACGTGTCAAACGTCCTTGTCGGCTTGACGCCGTCTAGATTTCTTGCCGGCTTAATACCATCTGGCACTCCTGCCGGCTCGCCGCTGTCTGGCGTTGTTGTCGGCTTCACGCCGTCTGGAGTTTTTGCCGGTTTAACACCGTCGGGCTCCCTTGGCAGCTTTGCGCCGATGACGCTAGGCGCTTCTCTTGCTTTCTGGGCGGCACTATTGTCCACATGTATGTTAGAAAAATATTTTTGCTATGGGCGTAGTATTTTGTTGAAAGTTTCTATTACCCCATTTTGCTTCAGACTTACAATTCACTTTTTTTGTGCAATTAGTTAGATTAGTTTTTTTTTTCTTTAGCGATTATAGTTTTCTATCTAAAAGATATCTTTGTATAGTCCGAAAAATACTATTTTTTTTTTAAACAACTGTATCTGTCTCGTACGTTCACGTAAGCTATTTAGATTTTTTTTAGAATTTTATTACCCCTAAAAAATTATTTAACCATAGATTTGATAGATATTATTGTAATTTCTATTATAGATTTGCTTGGCTAATGTTTAAAAAAAAAACTTTATAATTAAATCTGTTTTTCTTTACAGATACCTATTTTTATACATTTATGATATTACAATATACAATGCCACTTCAGTAGATGGCTGTAAATTTCTTTATACGCCCAATATATCTAGAGTTCACCACTGCAGATCATGCGCACTAGTAATCTCCCTTCTTATTATTGCAGTTGTGGGTATGTCGCCGAGGTGCTTTTACATCTTGATCTCGTAAATTATTAACTTGTATTATTTGTTTTTACTTTGTTAAATATGAATTTATAGTTTAATTTTTAATTGTTCAATGTATTAAATGAATTTTTATTAGTAAAACAGTGTAATTTTTAATAACATGTATAATTTATTAACACATTTATTTCAAAAAAAAACAATATAAAGAGTATGAGAACTTTTACCCAGGGTGAGTATAATTATTTCGAATATTCAAATCAAATATTAACTACTGTCCAGTATATTTTGTTTTCTAAAAGTCTCAAAATAACTTTTAGGTATCCCGCTATCATAAGAGAAAAAAAACCACCAACCACGTCTACAACTTTATATATATATATTAAAATTTCTATCTCAACTATCATCTTGCAAATAGTAACAATAACCTCAAAATGTTTGAAATGTTATATACTCATTTATACAAAAATTTAAACAATGAGATACCTCGTATATCAGCTGCAACACACCCCAGAGTACTTCAGAATGGAGATCCCCCGCAGTGACAAACCAAAGTTGTTGCAGAAAGGATCCAAATAAGGATAACACCGTCGATATCTATAAAAAATCCAATGGAAAGTCTCCTTCACAGCATCCCAAAGTGTTTCAATGTACTCAATACAGCAGAGACATGTACAATTCCACAAAATAAAAATACTAAAGGTATGTTAAAACAGCAAATTTCTCCTAATGTTATAAAATTTTGACATTTCTTCCATATATTTTAGACCGATGATAAAGACATCAATTCACAAAGGAAATTGCTCTTCGATGTTGGACATATTACAGAAATATGATTTAATTCATTTACTTCACGAAAAATAAAACAGTTCTCTCAAAAAGATTTTTTATCCACAACCCTTGGTCTTCATGGACCCAGCTTATTTATTTTATACGAATTACATACATTGAGTTTCTACGCCTTTGAAATAAAGTCGAATCCTAGGACATTAGAATATCATACTATTGCCAGACGATAAATTATATATTCAATTTCCACGGCTACTAATGCGAATTAACCCAAATTATGCTGGACTTATAAACAGGTGTGTACATAAAATAGTTACATTTACTGTGGTTGATGGCTTTCCTCTTATGTACCGCAACAATATATACATTTTAATTAGAGCTTAGTATTGAATATTGAATGTGGTATAATAGTTGAAGATATGTGTGCTTGTATTTTTGTTTCGTTTTCAAACTAAAATACGTTTTTCTCTAAATTTACTGTTATTTGAATTACACTTATTGCGTATTAAAATAAGAACTGCATCATTTATTGAATTTATGATATTAATACATTATGAGGAATAACAAAATTGTTAATGTGACTAATTTTAATTGTAGTAATAAATTAGATTTGGTAATCAATCAGAAAACTACATTGCAAAAAAAAATACCATAGTTTTTGACATTATGAATGTTGTTGTTTGTTAGTTAAAAGAACACCAACAACAAATGTTTGCTGAATCAGAAAATAATCTTTATTAAATAAGCAATGCAAACACTTGCACTAATAGACATTAAATAAAATCTATAAACCAAAATAATACATTAATTTACACTGGACAAACTATTATATTCGTTGTCTTGATGTAATTTTTCATTAGTATTACGTACCTTTTTGGTTGAGTACAGTATTTTTCTAGGTCTTTGCTTATGGTATTTCTTTTTTTTTTTTTGGTAAATAGACGTAATAAAAATAAATATTGAAGTTTTTGAAGTGAGTTCAAAACTACGTGATGGATTTTAAGAATTTTTTGGGCTTCTTGAAATTCATGTTTTTTTAAGGCAATTTTATCAAAAACAAAAATTGATACGAACGAGAGACGTAGGCAAAAGTTGGTGATTTACAAATAAAACAAAAGCAAACAGAAAATCTTAATGTCCCAAGATTTTTGTGTACCCGAATTTATCAAAATAATAAAAAAAAAATATTTCAAAAAGCTCATTTTTAATCGAAAAAGTTTATTGTTGACGCATTCTGAAAATGATAAAATGTGGAAATGGCACCATTGAATTTTTACAACTGTGAACAACGATCTTACCAGGTTTATGATTTCTTTTCCATAAAAACATACAAACAAATATATGTATACATCTTATTACCGCCATTTGTTATTACCCCATACAGGGGCTATTAGTGCAAACCCGAAAGTAATTTTAGAAAATCCGTTTCATAAACAAAACATATTACTTCAACTCGACGTTTTCAAGTTTTAAAGAAATCCTAAAGAAGTTTTCCATTATAAGGAAACTCTGCCTAATTCAATTATCACCATATCCCAGTTTAACTCTTTAGGTAAAATACGTATGTCACCATGTCTAGAGGTTCACAACGAGGTATATTGAAATGCATACGCCATTTCATTAAGCCTATTAGTATCACTCTAAAACCTACTGCATTCACATGCAGATGTGAACTACCTAACTGTAAAAATTTTTGCTCGTGTGAATGTCTGTGGATAAAAGATTAAATTGAAAACATGGGCAGTTCAACATTTTTAATTACCGTGGTAAAGTTACAATTATTGTAGTTGTTTAAAAGCAGAGACCAATTATTATTAAATCAGCCTAAAGAAAATAAAACAATCGATTCCTTGCACCAAAGAACCACATATTACATCTCTTATATAAGTTTTAACCTATAATTCCCTAGTGTACTGCTATTATTTATTACCAACATAACTGATATTTATTATATAAACAACGATACAGCAGCAGTTTTACCACAGTACTTTAATCAGAACTTACTGGAAAATAAAATCAATACTAAATGGATAATTACGTGACATTACTTATAACGACATCAATTTAGAACGCCCAGAATGAAGTTAATTAAATATAATCATCATGAGCGGTAATTATTTTAACGAACCATACGTTCTATATTTAATAAAATAACTTTGTTTAGAGATCTAGATCTAAGTAGTTCACGCGGTCGTTGTATGTAGGTACACCTAATTGTGTTTGTTTTGTTGTCCTTTTTTTCTGTTTCTACAAGGCTGGATTGATGGAAACAAGAAATTATAGGCGCAGAAATTTAATACGAATAAAATAAAAGTTTTATGAGCCCATTCTAAAATGCTATTTTAGTTATTGTGCTATGGGAATAAGTCGCCATTTGTTCCACGTTTGTTTAGTCTGACGGGATGAATTGTGAGGTGTTTTTGTAATACGCTGAGCGAAGGTTGACATCTAGAGAAAATAATACTTGCAAACAGTCGCTCCATTATTTCGTATTTCACGAAGCAAAAACTAAAACACTTTTTGTTATTATTGTGCTCAAGGTGCCACTCAAATTTGTCTCTTCACTTTGAACCATTGTGTGATGCGCTTTATGATTTATCTCTCCCAAACAGGATGCGTCGAATACGAATGGAGGTACGCAGACTTATCAGGCTATATGCGTCATGCCTACCTTTTGGATCCATTTTGCCGAACCATCAGACCGAAGAATCTCCCAGCTCTTTAATCGCAATAACACGGTGATATTATCCGCTCAAGTTCATTGTAACTGGCTAAAAGCGACGAGAAGGCAATAAGTTTTCGTACGCAGTGTCGCAGGACCGGAACGCTCTTTTGTGCCGTTCCGTCCAATCTGCGCCAATCTCGTGCATTTTTAATTAACGTGGAAATTCGCGTCCGCTTCGATATATATTCATGTGTGCGTTGAGTATCTTGTGAACGGACGATAATAATTAATGCTGGTACAAACATACGTAAAGTGCTATTAGTTACAAGCGGAATATTCGCTTAATTAATTTATCCTGGTAGCGCAGAATTACACTAACAAAACAAGCTAAATATATTTTATTGTTTTCTTCCAAGCGCGAAGTTACCACGTCTGAATGAGACTTGCGCGAACTTGACCTTTCTCTTAAATTGGCCCCGCGAGAATGCGATTATTATTTTTTTCCTTTTCTTTTATTGTCCAAGTTGCTATAAATAGAAACTTTATGCACATATTTATGTTAAAATGAAAATAAAAAAAACCGGAAACGATGGAATAATAATAAAGGTAGAAGCCTCACCTAAAAAACAAGGGACAAGGACACTCATAAATGGAAATACATGACACAATTTACAATGCAGCGAAATAGTTATTCTAAATTAAAAAGATTTATAAGAGATTTCAACGACAAATAGTAGAGATCATCTAGATATCACATTTAATATTCGTATCTAAAAGGTTAAAGGTAAACACTAGTTATTGCCAAATATATAAATTTATCTTTTTTGTGAGGAAATGAGTTTTGACGCGAACACTTATGGAACCGATGTTTCTGCATCATAAAGTGTGGGAAAAATACAGCATTGAAGCCAGCTAAATTAGTTCTTAAAAAACTGGATTTACAAAAGAATATGTAAGGACACGAAGACGTATTTCTTAAATAAAGTTGGCTCGTGAATATTTGAATGATGAAAATATGCGAATACATCTATTTTGTGCTATATAGATTCTTTTATTTTATATAACACAATTTATGCACCAACGTTTCGATTAAAGTTGGTCCTCTTCAGGCTAATATTTAGACAGTATTTACCTGCTAAATTAATATGGAATTATCATTAAAACGTTTGATATAAAACTAAATACACACTGAAGTCAATATTAATCGATACAAACAAAATGTACATTTAATTAGTGCTTAGTTATTCATAATTATCAATTTATTTCTCTATTTGGCATTTTAAAATCAATCCCATATTTCACAAAATTAAATTAATCAATGGCAAATACCACTTCCTTTCTTTCCCTACTGATTATTAATTATTCTAGATTATAACTGAAGAACTAGGCGACATCGACGGATGGGGTAAAGCTCCACATTAAAAGAGAAATCCAGTGCCGTCCAAACATAACATCTACAAGCTCTAACGCTTTACCGGCCTCCAACGACATAGCGATTTTCACAGTCGCTAGCATGGAGGGAAATAAAATAGAATAAATTTGTTTTATTTATTTCTCTCTCCCCCTCCCCTGGTACAGTGCAAGTTCTTTCATTTCTTTTTAGTTTCTTTGCTTATTTATTTGTTAATAATTTTTTTTTGGAGTCTTACGCTTGAAACTTGTTATACCGCCCTGAGAAAGGTGAATATGTAACAAGACTTATACGCTCTAAAAACATTTGTAATCAACACAAGTCCTGCATGTGACATAGCATCCTGGATACGTATGACGAAACAAAAATTTCGCCCAATGGCGGTATATACTGCTGTATATATACAAGTGTATTTACGATACGTTGTGTAAAAAATAAAATAATAATAATAATATTTATTGGCCTAGTCGTATGTTAGGCAGGTTAAATATAGATATTGTTGTAATACATTACATTGTAGTACATTACACATAACAGATTAAAATTTAAAATAAAATAAAACAAGCCCAATTGTTGAACACGCTAACAAATTCGTCCATGGAATATACACAATTTTGCATTAGTAACTTTTTTAGTTTTAACTTAAATACGTTTTCTTCAGTACATGATTTTAAAGATTCTGGCAAGAGATTAAAGAGTGTGACTCCCACTGAGGATGGTGCCTGCCTGGGTTATATTAAGCTTGTTGAAGGGGTGTCCGTAGTTGTCCTTTCCCCTGGTATTATAGTCGTGATTTTTACTGTTCCTTACAAATTCGTCTTTATTTTTAAATATGTAAGTGAGAATTTCGAGAATATAAACCGCTGGAGCAGGAAGTAATTTAAATCTAAGGAAAAAAGGTCGACAGGAAGCTGTCGTATGAATATTAGCGATACATCCGACAATTTTTTTTTTCTGAGCTAGAAAAACACCAGGTGCATGACTCAAGAACTCCCAGAAGGCAATGCCATATTTCAGCCTAGAATACACCTCACCATAGTAAAAAGACAGTATTGCCTCTAAGGGCAATAAACTTTTTAAGTTCCCAATTTAATAGCATTCATTTTAGTAATAACATCGGTACAATGTTTCCCCCAGCTCTAAGCTACTCTTAAGCGTTAAAGAAAAGTTGTTAACAGAAATATTGACATCCAAGTTTAACTTAGATCTCGCCGTGTGAACAAACATATAATTAGTCTTTGAAAGATTTAGGTGCAGTCTATTAGTTGTAAACTATTGATTGAGTTCCGACAATAATGTATTTGCCCTATCCTGTACATTGATAGGATCATTTCCTGCAACAACTGCAGAGGTATCGTCTGCATAAATAAACAAAGAATAATTAATGAAGTCAACGATGTCATTAATAAAAATTAAAAACAAAACAGGATCCAAAATTGAGCCCTGTGGCACACCTAAAGTAACAGGTAAATATAGAGAAGAAAACTGATTTAAAACGATGATTTGTGTGAAATTTGTGTGCTTTTTGAAATGTTAGTTTATGTTAAAATAAAAAAACACAAAATCATGTTTGCTTGCTTCTCTTTTTTGTGTATTTTTTTCTAGACGTTCACAATCATGTTTTTTTGCGATTACAGCGCAATCTGTTAAGAATCGAAAAAAGTTTTAAACAAAAACTACATATTTGATGGCGTAGAATCCAAATCTGCAATATAAAATCGGGGTTCCATTTAAATTTCAAAGTTGTCCCCCCTTCTACTCTGGGGTGTGAGGTGGGGGATCGAGTTCGGCACCATTCAGTGAGCCCCCTACATTTTAACAATTTTTTTTTGATTTGATGCAGTGTTTTAGAGATATTCCGTTGTCTCAAGATAAAAAACTCACCCTGTAAACATATTTTACGTGTTTTTGCAATTACTAAACACCACTCAACAGAAATTCACACACACATGTCAGAAGCACGAGTCAAACATGGAATGACAGAATAGATGAAGGTGTGTGCCCAAATTTGGGTAAAACGGGGGATTACAGAGCTTGTTATGGATTCTGAAAGAATGCTCTGAAAATGTTACCATTACATAACTACTTCTGAATCACTCACGGTGTAAGTTATACATCCATCGCAAATTACAAACTCTTTGTGAATTAAAGCATAGATTATATAAACGCTTCCAGTAAATACTATGTACTTTTCCATAAATTTTTCAGAGTGCAGCCGAATAAAAATCTATGGCGATAGTAAAATAGGCTACAAAATAGGGTGATCGGTAAAAATAAAGAGAAATGATTAGTAACAAGAATCATGCTCTCAATAATCAAAATTTCTTAAAACTTTTATTAGTCTTGTACCACCAACGGAAACTACTTACTAACAACCTGTTACCGCCACTTCGCTTAACAGTTACTTCGCGATAAAACGAAGTTGTGTATTCGCTGCCAAACGAGAACCCCGAAGCCAAAAGCCGCTGACGTAAGTTCTCTCACGCGGATCTCGACGGACAAAGGTTCCGAAATGTCACGGCTTAGAACTCCACAGAGCCAGTTTTCCCGTGGAGTCGAGATGCATCGCCATCGGCTGTCCGATCGCCACACACGAATTACACCACTATACTACCGGACGACCGTCTGACAAGTAAATCCTCCACAGATATCCGCGATATCTTGAGTGGCCGGTAATGGGCGACCATCTAATAGATTCCTGCGGTAATGCAAATCACCGGTAATAATAATTGTATGTATACGGAGCCGTGCCGTAATCTTGTCGGTACCATCGTTTGTGGGATCCTAATGATCGCAGATGAATAGTTGTTCGGCTTTTGCGTGGTTGTACGAAGTGTATACGACGGCGCAGAGATTTATGGAAATACAATTCGTGTTCTTTTCGATGATCTTATTGATAAATGATCGCGGTGGAATATATTTTACGATAATTGCGTTCGCAAAAGCCTTTAAGCAAATATGTCAAATCGTCTGACAGTTATCTGGACTAAAAAGCGTAATACAAAACACGGTGAGAATGTCTTCTGTTGGTTCAGTTCCTCCAGGGCCGGCTATAACGGGGTACCACGGATGTATAACACTCGGGCTCCGCCTTTATAAAGACATCGAAAACGTGAAATAATGAAATAGAAGACAATATATCCATCGAAATTGATGGTAGAATAGGTGGGATGTAAAATTCAACACTGTTGAAAATTTTCTCGGTGTACACGAAATTGCCAGCCAGGAGAAACAGCAGACAGGTACCCACACGTATTCAGTGTTAATTATCTCTATTTGAGGGTTGTCTTGACTTCATGAGTATTAGTTTTTTCCAAACGAAATACATACATTCAAATATCGTTTAGGTAATAATAATTACAGCTGCATGCCCCTGTTGTAATTTTTCGCAATTTCTCTATTATTAATTCATACGTACCCTTTCTCAATTATCTTCACACTGTTTTTGTTTTAAATAGGAGCAATGGGTCCCAAACTTTAAATTAACATTACAAAATTTTTCACAGAATCAATTTAAATTATTATTGAAATGTTTAATTAATTTATTATTATTAATACTTAGGTTTTACTGTTGGCTGGTTCGTTGCAAATGTTAATTGTTTTTATACGTCTATCAAGAGTTATCATCCATTTTCTTATCCAAGCAAGATTTCACTTTCACCTCTACGTGATTCTTGCTACAAAATAAATTATATTTTATTTTAATCTCTTTTTTTTCAATTTTTATTCTGCATTTAGAATGTTGCAATAATAACTATAAAAAAAATTCATTGACCGAGGAGAATTGCCTAGGTTACAATGTTACAGTAGCCTCCCTTGCACAAAAAGTCACAAGCCGCCACTGGAATATGACTAAAAAAAGGTCCTACAATATATTACCATACTAAATGAATGATACATCCGATTATGCCCATCACTACTATGTATGCACCATAATGAACAAGCACACTTGAGTTCGACGTTTCGGCAATAGACGAACTGCCAAAACTTCGGATCATCAAAATTCTAAAAACAAAACGATAGAAATAGCCCAAACAACAACTCAGGTATTCATCTACCGTCAACAATCTCTCGTCATGAATGAACAAGAAGTTTATGCAAAATTATAAAGCTTCAATATAGAAAGGTTTAATGGTTAGCTATGATGCGTTGAGGAAGCGTCATGCTTTGCAAATGTGACGATTCATTTAAAACCAGAAAATTGAGAAGGCCAATAGATGCTGGGAGAGGAAACTTAATGCTTTACTTCTTCGACAAGGTCATCCGCCGCCGAGCGCGGCACAAAGAACTACAACTAATCTGGCGGTACATTCAAATGGGTGGTTTTAAATACTTTTGGTATTTGAGAGTTCTATTTGTGTATATACCAAATATTTCATGACTATAATAGTACAATTTTGTAATAATTATACTATTATAGTAATGAAATATTTGGTATATACACATACATATGATAAAATGTGAATATATAAATACAACACTAAAATAATATATAATATAAAGATATTTTATTTATAAAAGTTATAGTATCTGAACAAAGTTATACACAACGACGTGTCTTTCACAGTGTTAGGGCAGTTGAATACAGCAGAATTAATGGATCTTTGACATCGAGTGTGGAAATATTATTTTTGTAAATTCAAGAGTTCGCCGTTTTACAGCACTGACCTTTGTTCACAATAAATCGTTAACCACTTTAATACAACAAAAACAAATGCCACTGAGGTTCTATAGTAGTCGTAATGACAACCAAATAACGCACAAAGTTAAACTAAAAACGAACTATAACCACAATAATAACTATAAGACTTGGACTATAACAACAAAATAATCTTCAACGTAAAACATGGACGGCATGACTGCATGGACATCATCGCGCAGTGCATTAAGCTTTGTCCACATGAGCATAAACATGCGTAAAATAAATATGAGCACGTCAAGTTCCGGAGATATTTAAAAATATTTGTGACTTTAAAATATTCTCTATGTTGGTCTATCCATATCCTTTCGACCGTTTATGATAAGAAACACATTGAAATCCCTCAACAACATTAGATTTTGTTGTTGTTGGTTTGACTCAACGCAGTTTAAGCGCAGGTAAATGAGGTGTTATAAGTTATTCACAATTCAAAGCTACATCGATAATGTAGCATTCTAATTGCATACAGCGCACCATCGGCAGCACTATAATAAAATTTACCACGTGATTACAGTAACCAATCGGAAATTTGACGAAGTTTCTCCTATTAAGATTCTACCCCCAGATTAATGTCTACATTATGCAGATCTCTATAGCTATATTTGTTGTGGTTTTAAATAATATCAGTTTACAACACGCTGCAACATGCACACATAACTTTTAATTATACAATGTTACATTAACCAAATAAATTTTAGGACTTTTGTTCAAACTTCAATTTTGTTACTTTAAACACAGAGACATTAACAAAAATTAACTGCTTATTTTAACCATATCCGTACTGCATTATTTTCTCCATTTCACAGTTAGATTAATCCATAAATATAATAAAATTACAAGTAGATGATAAAGGAAACAACTAGGTCTAGTTCCTCACAGATTCTTTAATAAGTCACAAGCGACCGGTTTCGTCCCTAAGAGGAGATTCCCCTCAACTTTACTTAAATTTCTCTTTTAATATTACTTGTATAACTGGTAATTCATTTCTATTATATTTTTGGATGCTTAATTAATTTTGGAATGAATTGTACCGTTACTTTATTGAACTGCCTTTTACACTTTAAATTTCATATCTAATACTTTATTTTATTTTAAAATTTAACATAGTGCTTTTTTACTACAACTAATACTTTTTTAGTAGAACTCATTTCTTAGATTGTTTCTTAGCTGGCCTGAGGATGTCCTCTTAGGTACGAAACCGGTCGCTTGTTTTTTATTAAAGAATCTGTGAGGAACTAGATCTAGTTGTTTTCTTTACCATCCACTTGTAATCCATAAATATTTGACACTGCAAAAATCGTTGAAATGACATTTTCATGTCTCTCAGTGAATCACTTTTTTTTTTAATTTTAACCAAATTTAACAGTGATAAGTAAGCATGTGTCAAACAAATGCCCTACAAACGTATGTCAAATTTTTCGTCGAATAAATTAAAATTAAAGGAGTTGCTCAATTTAATGTTTACCGTAAAATTGTACTGAGTATTCTAAAAATTATGTCTACTATCAATCTAGATATCTTTCCATTTTGTAAACTCTCTATAGATGAGACTAGAGAGTATTGGATCCATTAGAATATTACAGTTACCTTTTCTCAAATCTAATCCTCCTCATTTTCCAAAACACGTGTCTAATCTAAACGTGATTATCCGTTCTGCCACCGTGATAACAAATACGCTGAATATATTGTATGAGTACAGAAATATGCATGACAGATATGACCAAAAATATTTATTTATTTACTAAGTAAATATCTTATAGGAACTGTGATCATCAGAACGGCGACTCGAATAACACCACCTGCACTTGCGAATTAACCCCAAGAAGCCTACACTAACAAACTGAAATCCAGTTTAATAAATCATTAGATGTTTATACAATAAATATATTTATTTAAAGCTATAAGTACCTACTAATATACAGTGAAGATGAAAATAACCTGCTTTAGCTGGTAGTCAACTGAAAGCAATGAAGTGCAATGAATTAAGGCAATAAAGTATTTGGTGGTTTTAAATTATTATAATATTTCGGTAATTATAGCAGTAATGGATAGATAGTTATTTAATATAAACAAACGGTTAACTTAAAATAACTAGTTTATATAGATAATTGACAAATAGTAAAGCATATTTAATCCAATTTTCTACAATATTTAATTTAATCCAGTTTACTTGTTATCAAATAGATATTTGAATCTAATATCTGGTACTATTTATTTGTTTGCCCATTTATAAACAAGTCACCCACTTGCGTCAATGAATATTTTATTGATTTAACCATTTGCTTTTCTTCGCGTGCTAACATATAACTATATATAAATCAATTAGAAAAAGTAATGATGTAATTGCGATATCATGACAACTTTTTCATGACGAACAGAACTGCATCTAGAGGAACTCGTTATCTGCAGACTTTATCGCTTTTATTGAGATTGACCGTTAACCTTGCCGCTGCAATAACATAATCGGAAAATTATTAACGATACGAGGTGGTATAAAAGGCACGAACTAATCCAATGCCGCAATCACGCAGTATGATGGCTGCTATTAATATTAATTACGTCCAGGCGGTGGTACTTAGCCAGCGGCTCCACTTTGTCCAAACGGGTGTCGAAGCAGCTACCATCAGCATTAGGTATATACATGTGTTAGTTTATTTAACAACGCATCATAATTAGGACTAATTTTTAATGTCGATATGGTTTCGTAACGCGGATTCATTCCCAGTTCCCGGTAGTAGTATTTACATCAACTGTTGCCCGGTGTTTTAACTGTTACGGACAGATGGTTAAAACCATAAATATTGGTGTATAGGCAACACGGACGAAGAAGACGGTTGTAGCAACTTCATAATTTATGTGTGTACACGCATACACCTTTAACAGCAAGTTACACCTGCTATTATTAACATTTATTTACATATCTCCGCTTTAAATCAATTTAAAGCACGTGGTATTAGTATAATAATAATAACAATGAAATTATATATTCGCACACGGAGTATATTATTATAGGAAACACGTGCTTTGTTATTATAAGGTAACCTTAGTTGTTCCGCAACGTAATTATAGGAAAGGGAATAGAGTTTATGCGCTAAAACAATAATAAAAGTTGCTCCTGTCATTAATCGCACTTCTTACTGCAATAAAAACAATGCATGGAAAGGTTGGATGGAATGTTGTATCATAATGGTCATCTCGTTTCTTCAGTGAACTACGTCAAAGAATGAAAAGGAAATAATATAATCTCAATTTTTTATTAGAGAACAATTTAACCCATAAATGTGGCTCAATTTGGACCCATTGGCAATGTGATTCAAGAGTAGGTACATATGATTAGTTGCATAATTTTCAATTGTTATAAAATATTGTTTTATGTAACTAATATCGAACATTTAATAGTGGGTTTTGAACGCTAAAGAAAACATAATTTCCCTGTACCCACTTAGATTTTGGATTAAGAATTATAAAACAGCATTAACA
Source organism: Protaetia brevitarsis (assembly GCA_004143645.1). Taxonomy (NCBI): domain Eukaryota; kingdom Metazoa; phylum Arthropoda; class Insecta; order Coleoptera; family Scarabaeidae; genus Protaetia; species Protaetia brevitarsis. Next base: position 409,990 of record RXPK01000256.1, read on the forward strand.
CAAAGAACGTAACTGAGCTACATATAAAAGTGTAACAAATATCCAAAAAGATCAATCGCGTTTTCGTAGGTGTGCACATAAGGTTTGTTTTGGTTCCTATAATACTAGGACAGTTCTATTACTGTTCCAAGATTACGTAGTAATTATTGTGCTGCAACAAAAAATCTGGATAATTATGGAACTATCTTGTTTAGAAAACCAAAACATTTAGAGTTCTCGTTTCAGACATCAATCGTTGATTAAATTGGAGACCAGTTGCATACAATTTGATAGGATCTTATTATATTTGCCACTGATAAAAATGACAAAATCGGCAACGTAATCTTGAATGTTCTACGTGCAACTTCTTGTGGAGATCATTGACAATCAGGGACCACAACAGGGGCAAGGATTCCTTCCAAAATCTCTACCAGATTTTTCTACAACCGTCATGACAATGGATTTATCTTTTTGGTAGGTATATTGATGCCGGTAGAGTGGCATTCGCGTAAGATGGACAATGGTCTTAAATACGATAGGATTTTGGTTCCTCCGATGTCCTGAGACCAGCCTTTGGAATAAAAACCAGATTTACGTCTCGTAGCTGTAAGTTTAAAAATAAGCTGGGCATTATTTAAAAAAAAATAGTTTGAAACTGTATATTTTTTTTAAAAGAGGAAATCGCTAAATAATATAGCGCGCGACATGATGTTGGTGAAGTGACGTCAGAAGATTGGAGGCGCAGTCGACGCAAATTGGAAAGCTATGTTTCAAGTTGGAAAAGGAAGATAATGAAACCTTTGATGAGGACGTGGGCCAAACGTTATTCCTCTGATTTATCCAACAACTCGAAAATGCAGTCCCAATTTCTGAACCAATTCTCCAAGAAAAGGCAAATCTTTTAGTCAACAATCTTAAGGTGAAAATGGATTAGAATTTTCTGTAAGTGTAAGGTGACTTTATTGGTGGAAAACAAGAAACAAAGTGCGTCAAGTGATCATAGCAAAGGAAATATTATCTGCAGATGCGGAGGCTGTTGTTGGTTTTAAGAAAAGAATTAAAGCTATTTTGGAGGAAGAAGGATACGTTTCTGAGCAAATATACAATTGCGAGAAACTGGCTAAAATTACAAAATGTTACTAACGAAAACTTTGGCATCAAGAAATGAAGAGAGGATCACTACTCTGTTATGTGCTAACGCATCAGGTGAACATAAATTGCCTTGAACATTTGTAAGAAAATCTGCTAAACCTAGAGCATTTACAAAACATTGGTAGGTTTTTGACTTTGCCGGTTATATCAACCAGACGCTTTTTAAAGAATGGTTCGTTGAAAAATTCATTCTGGAGGTAACATCGTATCTCTAGAAGCTGCTCTCAAAGATGATAGGCATTATTAAGAAAGCAAAACAAAGAATATCACAATAGACCTAAAAAAGGCGCAGTGATATAAGTCCGTAGGTCACCCCAATCCTAATCTAATCTAACATCGTATCTCAAACAAAAAAAATATATAGCCAAGGCGATTTTATTAAATGACAATGCTCCTTTCCATCCGAGTCCTAACGAATTAGACACTCAAAACTTTAAGGCTCTATTTTTACCAACTGCTGTCACTTCTTTAATTCAGCTCCTCGATTAAAGGGGTGATTGAAAGCTATAAACTACATTGCCGGCGATATCTCTTAACATCGATTTTGGAAAACTGTGACGCCTCGTCTGTAAGCGAGTGTTAAAAAGAAATAATTTAAAAAAGTCGTATATTGGTCAACTATTTATAGCATAGAATCAAGTTTCTTCATCTAATATTCAACGTTCGTGAAACCAAATTTTACAAAAAGAAAATCAAATGCTTGGAGATTGGAGAGTATTGGAAAAATCTTGAAACAGGTCCGGGAGTTGGGACATTAATCAAACAGAAAAAGATAAGTGGATCTATTGCGAGAAAAAAAATATAATTCAGTGATGACGACATTATTGATCCAGTTCTTGAGAAAAATTGAAGTCGTATGGAAGAATTCTTTCATGATGACGAAATTTCAACACTTCGGGTAACGCATGCAGATGGAATAAACATCTTAGAGCTAGCTTTACAGTATATTGAGTAGCAACCGGAGGCTGAGACTCACGACCTGCATCTGCTAAAAAGATGGAGAGGGAATTTAATAAAAACAATCACTGATTTTTTTATGAATAAAATTAATCAATAATGTATGTAAATATAATTTAAAAAAAAAACAGTTTATTATTTCAAAATTTACCTGTTTTTAATCTTTTTTTCCGATTATGTGAATTTTCGATTATCCCAGATGACCTCAGTCCCGACCTGCTTGGATAATCGTTAATATAAGTTGTTACACATTTGTTATAGTATAACAACAATGGAGTATATCAAGTCCAATTTTGTATGATATGTCAAATGACTCGAATCTATTGCTGGAGAAAATATATCCAGGTGATTTGTAGAATCCGAATGAGTTGACTGCCCATTTTACCCTTTCTAAAGCAAAAATAGTGAGGGGCAAATTCTGGCATGATATTTTTCGATTTAACGCGCGCTTTTGACTGTGTTGACTTGAATATATTGCCTGAAAAACTGTATTCTATGGGCTTTAGGGGCGTGCCGGTGGATTAGTTGGCATCTTTTTCGAACGATAGGTCTATGACTGTCAAAGTAGGCAACGTGTATTCGCAGGAGTATGCGCGTGACATGGGAGTAGCTCAAGGGTCGGTGTTGGGCCCCCTATGGTTCTTATTATTAATAAACGATCTACCGCAATACTTTAATTATGGTCACACGATTTTGTTTGCTGATGATGTAACGGTAATAGTAACGGGTGAAAATTCTGCGGACCTTTCATTTATGATAACGCGTACATTGCAAGATATGGCAGAGTGGTGCAAAACAAACCGATTAATTTTAAATAAAAATAAAACTAAAATATTAAATTTCCATAGACGCAAAACCCCAGATATTACTACAAATATTCCTTGTACGGATGGTGCATCAATATTAGGTGTTAGCATAGATAAGCTGGAATGGAAAAAAACAAATAGCAAACGTGTGCACACAATTGAATAAAGCGTATTATATTATTAATCAATTGAAATACACATTGGAAAGAAAAGACCTAGTAGATATTTACTACGCGTTGGCATACTCTGCTCTTCCGTACAATGTTATTATACGGGGCGCAGCAACTGGTTGGGAGAGAGTATTCATTACACAAAAGCGGCTCATAAGACTGATTTTTTACATTAATAACCGCGACAGTTGCAAGGATGTTTTTAAAGAAAAGATTTTAAACTTTTCCCGGCATTTTAATTTATAAATCAAGCACTATACCTATCAGCTACAAGGAGATCGCCTATAATTCAATGCCTAAGAGTATATAATGGCTTGCCAGATACAATAACTAGCACAGATTGCATTAAACAATTTAAAAAACACGTTAGAGCGATCCTAATAGAAAAATCTTATTACTCCATTAGTGAATATTTTTGTTCTTGACTATACACATTTTTTGTCGTTTTTGTTTGTTCTACTTGTTTTCCTGTAAATTATTTTTTTCTAAAATTTTGTTTGTTGTATTTTACATTTGTATTTTGACACATTGCATCCAGTGTTACTGACCCAAACAATATGAAAATAAACTAAACCAAACTAATTAAATAACCCAAAATGCTATCTCCATTTCTCGCACATGTTCGAGATTCACATTTTTCTTTGCTCCTTTAATTTTTAACATAAATAGTCTGGAAGATGCGAATGGATTCTCGTTTGCGTATGTGGCTTAAAATAAAATAAAAAAAAAACACGTTTAACGTCTAAAGCAATATTAATGCTAACAAGTAGTAGTAAAATATTTATTAGAGGTTCCTTGTATTATATGAGTTTTTCATTATATAATAAATTATCTACTTCTTCAACTAATTCGCTAACTCAAAAAATGTTCCAGCGCCAACTAAGGGCCGTACTGTTGGAACAAGCATTTTATTCCATTGACGAATTTTTAACATATGACTTTAATACATAATTCTTACCTATCTTACACTCCCGCTTGTAAACATTTGTTTTCTATTTTAAAAAGTAACACAGCTAATACTAATCTATCAAATTACATTATTATCAATTTCATTACTTTATCTACACTGATATTATTATTATATGTTTATTTATGTCTGCTATATGTATTGCCAAACAACACCTAGTGTTTTTATGCGCAAATAAAGTATCTAAAGTATATTAACAACAAGATACTAACGTAATATGGAACGAAGATGAGTGCGAAATCGTGAAGTAACAAACCAGGAAGTAAACATCCTAAGACGCCGAGAAACCCAGACATTGACAAAGAGAAAACGTAGTTACTCCTGTCAGCAAACACGGTGTATACGAATGAAAGATAATGAAATGATGTGAAATGAAATTGAAATCTCGCCGGTGCTATATCTGCTATCTCTGTGTATCCATACACATACGTCTCACGTAATGTACCTACATATTCGCGGTGACGTGTATATGTGAGTACTATATGTGCGAATGTTTTCCACTCTTGCACTACGGTGGAGAACATAAACATTTACATCGCCGGAAGGCACGCACCTTCCAGTCATTTCACGAGTCACATCCATGCGGAAACGATACAGCACTCGACGCGATTATCTTGATTGGCATGTGGCAGCGAGGGCCTTAATACGACTCCAATTCTTTTGTTGTCCGTTTTTTCTTCGGTTGCCATTCCATCTATGCAAAGGCGGCGCGCGTTCATATGACCGAACATAATGCACTCGTCGACCGTCACAAAAGATATGTCACCGTTTTGTCGTTCCGAGAAAGTCATTGTATTCTGGAACGGATTCTATTCCGACGTCGTACGTACAGCAAGAGAAAAAAGGTACCGCGTAGCTTGGTAGTGAAAAAAAATATGACGTGAACACAATATTTACGGAATATATTGTAACATCCGGTCCTACTCAATAAAATAAATGAAAATAATTTAGATATTTCTTTTCGGCTATCGGCAATAGACACCGCCGGCTGTTACGTTTCTTTGCGGTTTTGAAATAAGATCGTAAAGACATGTAAACACTCGACTATGGAAAAGGCTAAAATAAATCTGTTTACCGCTACTTGGAAAGTACCTGGGGGTTGGGAGTAAGGCCATCTTATCAGGGTTCACTCAAGACGAGATGGTTAGTGGCGGTTATAAGTTCGTCCTCTCTGCTTAAAACCGGAGCAGAATGACTTAAAGACCGTTACCGTGAACCACTCCCCCTCGCCCGAGCTGTCGTGTCGTGGCTAAGGGCTTGCACAGGGTTCTACAACGATGCCAGTTGTTGCTTTCGGCTACCGAACGCCCAACTGTTAAACCAGGTCCGGAAAGGGATGGGGGGTCTTAGCTTAACTGCACAGACCGAGTGGAGACAACCTCAACAAAAACCTAAATCCTAAGGTGTGTATTAAATAACCCTAGGCTGATGGGATGCGTGGCTGGATAGAAGACCAGTCTATTAGTCCAATCTTGGGTCACCTGGCGCATCCCATTGTATTTAGCCTTACCTCTGCATGCGGGGCTCTGTGGAGGTGGACCTTTTCTTTCCTAGCTACTCGTGGAATCAACATGTAGGAAGGACGTGTATTAGCAGGACGACACCGCTAATAAACAGGAATTGGAGCAGAACCTCCATAAGAAGCCTTCCAAAGTGAGAGTACCTCACAAGGAAGGAACAAAGGGAGAAGCAAAACGACTGGAGCAGATTGGGGAACAGGATGGCATCCATCCCCTCTCAAATTGCGTAGCATTGTGCAACTCAAGAACGTTGCACCTGGGAGCACGTGAAATCGAAGAGGGAGATTTACTTATCTTGGGGTCTTATGATATCCTACAGTTTTTGAAAGGAATAGGATTGGAAGGTCAGTTGTAAAACAGCAAGAACAGGGGACACAATACATCTTTTAGGCCGCAGTATAATATCACCCTTGCAATATATATACTGTAACGCTACAGAGTAGCATACAGCCCGGTACAAAAAAAAAAAATTAAAATGATATTTTAATTAAATTAGTAAAAATCCAATTTTTAACATCCCAGTGTCATCTATATTAAGTAGTTTTAAAACATAAGTGTGCTCTCACCCATGCCAGATGGCTGCAGGGCGAGTATTTCCGATTGAAACACCTTAGCATCAAAAAAAAATAACGAATAGCTAGTTATCCCCTTTACTTTCCTTCAGCACGTGGGCAGGTGGTGTGGAAGACTGTTGCCAAAATGTCCTCTCCTTCAATTTGCATGTTTAATAGCCAGTTTACACGATATCATACGCAAAAGAGTCTTGTACCTTAATTATGATCAAATTTGTATGATAAAAAAAAACATTTAAGTGTGAATAAAAGTGATTTTGATTCATAACAAAGTTCGAAATGTGAACCTATGTAAAATAAGATATAAATAAAGATATTATTATCTCAGGTAAGTTACGTGAGTCCGCTTATTCAATAACAATTACGTTTTGTTAGTAATTCCACTTTTTGCTCACCTTACAATCAAAATATAATAAAAGTAGGTGTCTCAAATCATGAGAAAAATATATTTAAAAATTTTCAACACTTATTACTCTGTAGAATTAACAATCTTAAAATTAATTACTGTACAAAGAGTACGCAATCCCGCACACATGTCAATTCTTAACCAAACCGAATCCAGCAATTTTCCATGTCTTTCTGTTGACATATGAATGCAATTGAAATGCCAATCCATATAAAAACATTATTAGACTAAGATTAAATAAAATAAGTGCAGTATAAAAAAAAAATGTTCATTTGAATTGAACTTGGATCCAACTTTGATCTGTCAATATCTGTTGTGAAAATATACTATTCAAATTCTAATATTCGATTTCGATGTGTAGGTATATCACTGCTGTTCATCTACATTTCCTGAAGGGAACATTCTAAAGGAAAATTCCTTGAAGGACTTGCCAAATACATTTCCTACATCACCTGGACATCGTCTGGCTGTCTGCTGCTACATTTTATATCCTTTTCTTGTTAGATCAAATTATTTTTAAAATATATATAAGTAAAACTAGTAACTTTACACTTAAATAATATCAAGTACACATTCCATAATAATACATATGAAGGGTGCACGGGAATAACGATCAAAGTCCATATTCATACATTAAGAGATACATGAATTTTAAAGTTTGCGACTTAAAGGTTCAAAACGAAAGTTCATTATAGCAACTTTGATTTCTACGGACTACGACCGTTTTTGAAACAGTTTGAACGGGCATTATTATAATACTCAGAATTTCCTACAAAATGGCACCCTTATCTCATTTTCACAAAAAAATGGACTTTGATCGTTATTCCCGTGCACCCTTCATATACATACTTGGTAGGTAGCTACTATCTTAAATTGCCAAATTATAGCTAAGAATTTGTGACGAATCAAACCTTTTATTTGTTTTCTTTTCCTCTTCTTTATATAGGTAATTTAACTTAATACTTAATAATCCACAATATAAAAATACTTCGACCAAGTAGGGGTAAATAGATTTATTTTAACGTTTTCCATAGTCAGGTGTTTACATTTCTTTACGATCTTATCTCAAAATCACAAGCAAACAACAGCTGGCGGTGTCTATTGCAGGCAGCCGAAAAGAAATATCTAAATTCTTTTTATTTATTTTATTAACTAGAGCCGGATGTTACAATATATCCCGTAAAAATTGTGTTCACGTCATATTTTCTTTACTACCAAGCTACGGGGAAACTTTTTTCTCTTGCTGTACGTACATAGGCTGGATAAGCGAATTGGAGGGAAGGTTTTAAAGGTCAAAGTCACGAGTGCTTATTGTATACTAATAAACGATGTATGGATAATAGGAGGAAAGCTTTGAGATGCTAATGAAAATGCTTTTAAATTCACAACTAGGCGAAATAAGTTGCGTAAGGATTTAACTTCGATATGCTTTCGTAAATTTATTTTATAAAATAATAAAATACGAATCTATAATCGATTTTATTTGATTGGAACCTGTGTAATCAATTATGATAGTTAAAATAAGGATTTCAAAAGAAGATTACCTAATTCACTTGAAACTCTCCGTGCAAGTTGTAGTCAGAGGTTCATTAGTGATGCGAATTTATAATATATAAGACGGGAGGTCCGTCGTTTAATCTATTAAGCACATACGGCCTGTCCATCTTCTCCGAGCAGTGTTGTTCTTATAATCGATGGTACACGTTGATTTAATCTGTGTTTAAAACTTTAAGGACAAAATAGTTTCGTATTTTATTGAAACTTTTTAAAATTATCGTCTTGTTGTTGAAATATGTTTATCCCATCTTATTTTATTTTTTAAATCTGATATTTGCCTAATCTATACTTTCTTTTACTAAATACATGTTTCGACTGCCTGCCATCATCAGATCTTTGTCAGTATCAGAAGGTTGTCACAAAATAGTCGTGGATGAATAATCACGTTCAAATAAATTCAAAACAATAAGTAAAATAATATACATTTACAATAACTAAATCTAACCAAAAATTAAATTTTATTGGGAGTGCTGTGAATGGAAATCGGTTTTATGTGAAGCCGTTTTGGTTTAATCGCCTCCAAAACAAAAACCGTAACGGGTTTTGAAACCGGTTTTAAAATTGAGTTTTTAAAATGTTTTGAAACGGTTACAATTTTTTTCATTATGACATATAGTACTTAATAATTCAAGCAATTCTGAAAAGTATAACGTTTTCGGATATGATGGTGAATAATGTGTATGTTAAAAGAGTAATATTAACAACAATATGTTTTTGTATTTAATTACTACTTACCTACTTTAAGACTACAGACGCTAATAATTATTATCTCAGAAAACGGAGAAATGTTCATTAAATAATTTACGACATTATAGTTAACCTTCTCAACATTGCATAGCAAATATATAAATATTGAATATCGTTATATGTTACATTGCAAAAATTTGTTACTGTTTCAAAATCCTCATTCTAATAAATCACTTCAAAACCGATTTTATCTAAATAAAGATTACATTTACCATGAATTATAGATACATATTGAACTGCATGTTGCTATACGTACTAATAAAAAGTTTCATCCTAACACTATTTCTGCGCTTTTATTAAATTTTGTACCTCCATATCAATTTAATATACCCATAACATTAACTTTATCAAGGTTGCTACAAAACAGTCATTTGAGTATAAAGATCATTCTCCGATGTGTGACTTGAGAAGCCATTACTTCCGCACTGTGCTACGAATTTCAAAATGGAAAAACGCAAGTAGGTTTAAATAGTGCCTTTTTCTTCATTAATAACAATATGAAACGTTGCATGTCCTTAAAGTCTTTAACTGTATAAACACAATGGGCATCTTCGTCACAAAAATTTAAAACAAGCTGTGTAGTAGTAAAGATAGCAAGCATAATTAATGAGGAAGTATTGAATTGCATTTTTATGCTAGCTGCGTACTGTTAAACATATTATCTACAAATGTAGATCTAGAAACCGTTCAGCCAGCGGATTTTATGCAAATGCAAGCCTCCTACGCCCGCTCTTCCTCGATATAATGTATACGGTATCCAAGAGTAATGTTGCATAGTATGCATAGAATGCTCTCATCTATTTCCACCCTCACGACATGAATATTTGATTACAATCAACCCGTAATCTAAACAAGATAACATTACAAAATATAATAAACACTACAAATCATCAATTAATCTCGAAATGTAGCTACCTCGCCGAGTTTGACGAAGCTAGTAATACGATTTTGCCCCTTTAGAAATGCAGCGCAGGGCAGTGTGTACTTAAATTTTAATCACCGCGCGCCAAAACGAATTAACGGCCCCCACGAGTTGTCGACCGTCGTCTGTCTCCTTTTATAACGGTATCGTGCGAAGCGGAAACAACCAGAGAGAGTCCTTTACCCTCCTCCCTATATTAGGATCCCTTTGCAAACGCTAGCTGTTTATTCTCCTTTGTTTTTCGGGCTTGAAAGGGAAGGGAACGCGCCCCGATTGCTGCCGTCATAGAAGGCCGTGAAATGGAAATCTCGCGAGATGAATGCTGTATGTAGCATTGACACGTCACAGGGTGGTGAATGGAGTAGCGGCCTATTCATGCATTCATAGGCATATTGCGTTACGATTCATTGACTTTTGTTGCCGGTGAATTGGATGTACGAACTCACATGACAACAAATCTTCTCAAGAATGTTTTGCTGTTTTGCCATTCACATATAAGTCAAAATAACGTTTGCCACATTTGTCATTACTGTAAACCGAAAATGACAAGAAAACTTTCTCGAGGCAAAAAAATATTGATATTATTAAAGTTGGAAAATGGTTATATACACGGTTGAAGAGGCGTCTGAACGACCATATTTGAATAAACCTTATTTCTTATTAAATATAAATAGTGTTTGACCTGATCTTTTTTCACTGAAAAATTTACCAATAGAACAACGTTTACATTAGGCAATATCAGGAATGTTTGATACAATGTTAAACTTAGGTTGTACTAGATTTATGGGAACATAACAGTATGTGCCATGTTTCTGAACATTAAAGCAGAAAAGTGATTGTAGTGCACTATCTGACAAAATTAATGTGCGCAATGACTATCAAAACTACTGATCACCATTAAAGTTTATTAGATTAAAAAACTTGTAAAATACTTCACGAATATGCAAATCAGCTAGAACAATTGAAATTATTTAATATTGAAATATCTGTTTCACAACTTGGGCTTAAAACTTAAACTCTCCATATTTACGTTTGATGATAATTAAGTAACTAAATGTATGGACAATATGATTTATATTCATTACTTTACAAATCATGTAATCTTCAAAACTGTAGAAAGTACGAAACAACAAACTAACACTTCAGAAATTCACTATATATTCAACAAACATTAGCTATTACAATAATTAATTAACTTTTTAGATTCAGATTTGAAAAAATGTTTTATTATTAGCATTTGCTAGTGCGTTATTTGCCTACACTTAACGCGGCAAAATTAATGTTCTTAAGAAAACAAAAAACAACGTGTAACCCATTCTTTTTTTGGTTTGCTTTGTGGTTACTTTCTTAAATATAATAAGCAACCAAAATAAAAAAAATATATTATTTATTAATTCTATGATTCAATGAACAATTTTAACAAGATTAATAAAAGAAATATATATCAGGTAAATATGTTCAAATTCTATCTAAACATTTATTATAAACAGCTGTTTAACTCCTTTGCCCCTAACCCATTTGAAAATATAACTATTTAATATATAAATTATTTTACATCTTCCACGATATAAATATAAAGAAAGTCTCTATATATAAACGAAAATCAGATCAAAACAGATACTAATAAATTTCTATATAAACCATACCAAACAAACCAAAATAAATACCAATTTATATACAGTAGCGCGCGCACCTATTTTTAAATTTTGAATTTAAACTCCTCATTGCCCCACCAGGTTGCGCCACCTCTTGAGCGGAGATCACGCAGATAAGAAACTGCTTAGAGAGGGCGCTATTGCATGCTGCATAGATTCGCAATGAAAATTTCTAGCACGAATTCACTCAAAATATCAGGAAAAACGTAAATTTCTCCAAAATCAAATATAAATACGCGCGCGATCGAAGACGAGTCAATTTATATTGGAGAATGCCATTAAAAAACCCGAAGCGAGAGTTGCGAGCGAAGCAAGCGATGAAGATAGATAACTAGTATTTAAATAAATTTAGTTTAATCAGTGTTTTAGTTATATTAAGTGAAGAAATAAATAGTTTTTTTTTTATTAACTATAAAAGCTTGTGTTAATAATTTGAACAGTTAAAACGTTACAATATCATTTAAATATGGTATACTATATTATAATTATTAATAGATCAAGAAAATTTGTACTATTGACATAATGAATATTTCATCTAATATTTTTAGCTTTCTATATTTTTAAAACAACTAGAAACAAGTTAAATTACACAGAATTTAATGTAAATATTAGACGTTTATGTATGTAAAGCAATAATTACATCTTAATTTGCCATCTATACATTTATTTAATTATTGTTAAATGTAAATATTAACCAATAGCCTCCTAGCTATGAAGAAAGATATTTCAATCAAAGCATATTGAAATCACAATACACACATCTATCTCTCATTGGATAGTCAATGATTTCAATTTTTTCCACTAGGCAGTGTACGTGACACCACTGTAGTTTTAATTGTAAAACACAAAAACGAAACTTAAGAATTAAAAAATAACTAAGAATTTTAAGAAGAATAAATTCATCTTTTGAGTAAGTCATATTTCTTCAATGGAACGGCCAAAATAAATAAAATCAATTTTTCTCTTCAAAGAGCAATTTCCTAAAACCTCCTTTGCAATTAACGTAATCCTAAATTGGTTCCATCCAATCATTTTGTGAGTGCGACGTAAAGTAGATCAATGTAACCACAAAGGAGAACGTCCTAAAATACGGGTGTAACCGACATTCCCTAAAATAGCTGTTTTTTACGGCCACCCATAAGCTGTTTTTATGTGATATAAATGCAAAGGGGCTTCTTCTTCCCTCTCTAAAACTGAATACATTTTACTCACTTAAATTGACGATATTCCGGCGCATGTTGCAATTTGTGTATTGACTAAATAACAATAAACAGAAGTAAGAGTGAATAGAATGTATCTATTAAAGTGTTTCATGTTGTTTTGAGTGAGGAAAAAAGAAATATTTACAATTACATATAAATTCTTTTTGTGTATGTATTGCCTAAATGTGTAAATAGTGTCGCTTTATTTCTTAAATGTCAGCGAATATGTCATAGTATTTCTTATCGGATCATATCATATTTTCTCTTTAAAAATTGAATATTATTGTTAAAGAATACCTATACATTTGCTTAAACTGTTGTATCGCAAAGTGTTATATATGTACACAACAGAAAACAGCATAGTATAATTAATCTGACTACCTAAATATATCGTATTACAAAAATTGTCGTAAAGATGGCGCTATCGTTTATTTCACTACCATTACAATGCTTATTCGATATAAATGGCGTTAGGTAGACACGGTTAAATCATATTTACCTGATATTTAAGATGGTGAGTATTGTTCGTATTATATAGAAGCTACTACAATCGATACTACCGTAGTGTGGTACTTTATACTACACCTCGATAGCGATTACTATAGTAACTATCGTTTATAGTATAACATATCGTAAGTGTAGCGAATTTTACTATAGCTTTTTCCCTGTGCAGAGGATGCAAGAGAAGAAAAAACTTGATTTTTATATAACAAATTTTATTTAAGTAAAATCTCAAATTTCTCCGGCACATTAGATTCTTTAAATAAAATTAAAGAGTCCTTAGTACACATAAATCAACAAATTTAATTTCTTTATTCCTACGCAAACAACAAAGTTACTAATTTAAGAAAGTGGGAAACCCGAAAAATAGGCGTCTCTTTAAATATATTAAACCCAGACTGAAATATCCAGGAAACATACTAAAACCTATGGCAATTTCAACGCTGAACGATCCTTTAAATTGCCACTAAATTAAACGGCCTTCTTTCTCTTAGGAAAAAATAAAAATAAAAGCCATCTTATCCGAAGCCAATTACTAATGCTATTGACTTTGCGTGTTTCGCTCCAATTGCGCCAATTGCTCTGATAGCATCGGCGCGGCGTACAAAATTGTCATCCTCTACAGCAATGGCAATGATAATAAAATGTATAAAATACGACAGGAGGAACGGATAGCTGTTTTCATGAGCTACATGTGGATTTAGTGATGTTGTTTACCGTTTTATATACTTCGTGTTATTCATATGAAAACATAAAGTGCAAAATAATAGACAAAGGTAATGATTAGCGTGCGTCTATACTCAGAGAATAGTATTTTCTACTGGCAAGTAAAACTTATTAAATTTAAGTATTTGGTATTCTCAAGATATGACGATATTGCCGTAAAAAGATCTTCTACATCCATACGCAAACCTTTATCTTATATAATTAACAATTCTTCTGAAACTTCAAAATTTTCAGAAAAACTAACAGCGGTGATTATTTCTGATCACAAGAAAGGCACAAAAACGAACGTTAAACATTATAGACCGGCTTGATTATTGCCTTTATTTTCAAAAGTTATTGAAAAAGTCATCTACAAAAGGATTATGTCATACTTGCTTAGATACAAATTAGCACCTTTTGGTTTTGTTCCCGTTAGATCGACAGAATTAGTAGTGTACAAATTTTTAAATAGCATTCTAAATACAGTAGATAAAGGTCAAAACGTTTTGGGATTGCGCGACAATATTATACTCGATATTTAACTTAAACCTTTAATTAAAATAGAGTAACACGGGTTCGATTTCCAATCTTATTTTACTTAATTTTTTTTTTCGCTACATGTTTCGACCCAGTAAGATCATCTTCAGGCGAAAAATGTCATATATATGTTAACTATAAAACGATGTGTCAACAAAATAATAAACAGACATGTGTTGATAGTATCTTCAAATTAAAATCAAACTAAATAACCATTACACAAACACATTAAAACCTATTTAATATCTAGAAAATAAACAACAAAATGTGAAGTCTGAATTCTGAGATTTTAACGTATTTGTGTAATTGTATTATTGTTATTCAGTTTGATTTTAATTTGGAGATACTATCAACACATGTCTGCATATTATTTTGTTGACACATCGTTTTTCATCTAACATGTATATGACATTTTTTCGCCTGAAGATGATCCCACAAGATCCAAACATGTAACAAAATTAAAATTAAATAAAACAAGATTAGAAATCGAACCCATATTACTCTAATATAATTATACACCAATCTTTTTTGTGACTTTACTTATTATTAAACCTTTAAGACAGCGGACAGTTTCCATCACTACGATCGTCGAGGACAGCAAATATTTCAATACTAGTTAAGTTAAAACAAGTAAATTAAGTATTTGCTAATTAAATTTGGTATTGTAAATTTATTACTTTATTCAATCCTAATTATACAGCTGAAGAAGGGATATCATGGCTTAACCGATAATGAGGTAACTGTTTAAAAAGAATGCAGTAAATAAATTTACAATACTAAATTGAATTAAGGAGTACTTAATTTACTAAACTATTGAATATAACTAATTATGGACGAAAAATCACCATACAAAATATTTCAAACCTCTGCAAACAGCATATGTATAAGTATTCTACAGGCCTCCATATTGGGTCCTATTCTTTTTTATATATACTGGGTGAGTTTTTTATCTTAAGACAACGGAATATCTCCAAAACACTGCATCAAATCAAAAAAAGATCTTATTAAGATTTATAATGTAGGGGAGTGAGGTGGGAGATCGAGTTCGGCACCATTCAGTGAGCCCCCTACATAACAAATCTGATTAAGATCTTTTTTTGATTTGATTCAGTGTTTTAGAGATATTCCGTTGTCTCAAGATAAAAAAAAACTCACCCTGTATAATATAGACTTGCCTATTTCTGTCTCCAGCCTGGACATTTATCAATTTGCTGATGATACTTCATGTCTTGCATCTAATGATGGCTTGGAAAATGCATCTAGGCTTGCCACAAAAACCAACGGAGAAATATCTGAGTGATGCGAACACAATGGGTAAGAACTAAACAGTTTAAAAATACTGACGTATACTCCCTTTTTAATAGTATTAACAACACTAGAATAGATCTGCGCAAATGCTGAAAATACGATCTATTACTACATGTATGTCAACAATCAAATATATATGGGGCCATAAAAGTTTACAATAAATTACCATCTGACATGAAGGAAGCCAAAACATTACTATTGCTTAATAGTCGACTACTTACTAGAAGAATGTTTTTATTTTTTAAACAATTTTTTTCTTTTGGTACTTGCAACTCATTAATAACATTATGTGAGATTTTGCTGTTTTCTCTACGATGACTATATAGTATTAGTATTAGTAGGTGCATTATTTGTTGTTATATTTTGACTAAATCTCTATCCTTTTGCACCCACATTATTATTATATAAGCAAGAAAACATTATTTTCTGAGTAACATTCTAATTTAATAATCCAATGCTATTTCTGCGTCATAAATCCTACTATAATTTAGGCAACTGATCAGAATAAACATAAGGCGTTGTGGCGTTACTAATGTGCATATCGTGCAACCATATTAAATCGATCTTCTAATTTGCTATGTTTAAAAAAATATTTCTTTGATTTAGAGAACTCTTTCCACCAGTAGATACAGACGGTTTTCAGAATCGCAGGAAAACCAGCAGCTGGTATGTATGCAAATTTAACACACGCATGAAATATACTCCTACTTATCAACACGTCACTTGAAGGGAGTACATTAGTATCTTCTCATTTGTTTAAAACAATAGTCATTTGTGAACGTTATCAATCGGAAATAATAGAGGTGTGACGCACTACGAATAG
Organism: Protaetia brevitarsis; assembly: GCA_004143645.1. Lineage (NCBI taxonomy): Eukaryota > Metazoa > Arthropoda > Insecta > Coleoptera > Scarabaeidae > Protaetia > Protaetia brevitarsis. The sequence goes on from RXPK01000256.1 coordinate 426,476, forward strand.
ATAGACGTGATATGAAATAATGGACTGTCGTTTCCATCCATGAATTCTGTTGACTATGATTCTGAAAATTGTCTGTATGTATATGCACAGTGCTTTTTGGAAAATTAACCCGGGAATAAATATTTTAAAAAATTTCTGATGTTATACACTGTTATTATTTTGCGATTATATATACCGCAGTGTTAATTCGTTATAACTTATAATAATAATAATAATAATAGTAGACACAATGTAAAACAGAAGACAACCATAATACAAAGCAACGTGTTTAACTGACGTATTTAGTCATTAGCAATACAAATTTAAATAATATTCAATGTTAGTTCTTATCTTAATAAGAGGTTAGTAGTCTATAATTTACATATTAGGTGTCAAAACAACAAGAAGAAAAGTTTAATTAGTTTAAAAATAACAGCATGGAATTTTCTTGTTTTGTAAGTGGAATCTTCTTTTAAAGCTAGTATCAATTATGTTATATGTAAGAGCGACAGAACTACTGCACCACTTAACGTAACTTTGTTTTGCATGTGGCTTAAAGATATAAACGTTCTTCTGGTGCGCCACTTAAATATTATTTTAAAATGAATAAGAGGAATAACAAGTAGCTCGCAATGGAATGATCGCGATTTAATCGACGCACAGTAAATAACAGTAGTTATTAAATTAACGCACGTCATACGCATAATAATTACGCCACCTCTAAGAAATACCTCTCTCGTAACCACTGCACGCAAGTCAGAAGCAAATAAATCTAAGCATTTTAACAGTAAATTCAGCCCATTTCGCGTAATGACGGTTATATTATTCTTGTCATTCGCAGAGATATTTAAATTACCATTACGTTGCGCCTAAGACCTATTTCTATACACGCAGAGACACTATTTCCGATCATAAACATCAAAGTAGGACATGATGATTAGAATAAATTAATGTTTCTTTGCTTAGAAAGATAAGCATGTGCTGTAGGTAGCTATAGATTTGCCAAGTAACTGTAAACTGTAATTAACTGATTTAACGACATAAAGAATTTTGCTTGAAAAATATCTAACCACTTTCGTCAGTATAATTTACAAAAACTGTTAGTTAAAAATACAAAATTAGGATCAAGTAATATATAAAGTTTAAAAAAAAGACAAAACCCACTTTAAATTGAAGGTGAAAAATATATAATTTCAACGCTCGGCGCATCCACCAAATTTGAAAATTGCTCATTTTTTTCTTAATATCAAAAAAAATAATTGATTTGTTTCATATGTAATAATGTTGTAGTTCTACGATAAGTTGGAGCTTTCAATTTTATATTGATAGAGAGAAAGAGCTCAGATAGCATCCGGATGGTTCCATTAGCCGTTCTATACACAAAAACTTTATTCTTTGAACCGAGTACAGACTACTACCAAGAATAAAACTAAGTCCACAACTTTTACAACATAAGAAAACAAAACAATTATGCTTTAAACTATCTATCTGGTTGTGTGGAATGCATAAATTCTCTTTGTTAATATGTACTTATGAAATATCTACTAGTACACGGAAAAACCCATTTGTTCAGGACAACAAAATAATTTCAAACAAATTTTATCATGTAAATTTAGTTCTTAGTATTATCAAGTAAATCGGTTTTTCAGTGTATGATAAGAAAATGAAATCGAAATCCAAAACTTTTAAATCATAAGCATGTATTAAAATGAAAGTAAAAAAGGTACACACCACACATTTTAGTTTACAAAGAAACATTCGACTCACTGCTTTTTTGCATTTTATTTATGCATATACATTGTTTTATAAAACTCCTCATCATAAAATCACTGTGTTTGCAAATAATTTTATGTTAAAAGTATTACTTACTTGTATTTTTTTACTTACTAAATAAAGAGTTGTAAAATTAAAATATATGATAACTGGCAGGAATACATAAATATTTTTTTTGTGTTTACAGTTAAGGTAATATATTTTAAAATAAAGATATAAGATTTGTCAAGAAGATAAATGTTAGAAAATTTCTACCATATCCAAAAATAATCGTTTTTTGTAATTCGATTTCAATTCAAGGATGAAAATGCCATCATAATCAAAACAGTGCCTAAGATTTTTGACATGAGACAAATAAAGCACATGATTTCCAAATTTAGTGTTGGGTAGAATCGAGTAAAAGTTCCAGAAAAAAAACGAGTATATGTTCCGGATTGAATCGAAACCATTTATGATATTTCAGAACCTAGTACCAAATATTATACCAGTATACAAAGAAATGTCAAAGAAATGTTCCACGGCTGCACTATAGATGGCACCACTAGTATTTTCTATTGTTGTGCATATGTAGTGGTAATCTTTTTCCATAAGAGAATCCTTGTAGTGCCATCTATAGTGCGCCCGTGGAACATTTCTTTGACCATATGTATACTGGTAGAGTAGTCACAATTTAAGAAATACATATTACGTCATATCCGTTTTGGGCGCTGGAGTCGTCGGATGAGTCCATTATGCCAGCTATAGGGGTGTTTGAATTCAGCGGCGTCGTCAGTCGACAATTTCGCATCTGGCAAAATTCAAATTAGTGTCTGTCTCTGAATTTGTGGGGAGTTGATCGCTTTTTTACCGTGTGTTATTTATTATTATAAAGTTGTAGAAGACTATTTGGAAACGGAGCACCTGTTGGATATGATAACAGATGAGGTGGTATTTGTTGTGAACACTGGCGAATCAGAAACTGATGAAGATTTTTATGATGATGACGAGTATGACGATGATGCTGAGAATACAGTGTCGTGATCTTTTAACTCTTAAAGGCACCCCTTAGTTTTATTTTTTACTGTAAAATATAGTTTATTGTTCTTAATCCAGTGCTATAGTATTTTAGAAAGGACTTGTGTATTTGATTATAATATTTCACCATATAGTATCGTTCATTGTACTTTGTATTTCATATTTATTCCTGAATAAATGACGATGGTTATTTTGGTGCTTTATTTTTTTTGAACATAAACAAATAAATACTAATTTATTAAAAATTAAATAATTTTAAGCACAAAATTAAATGTTTTATTTTTACCTTCTTAGTGCATGTTCCATGTATCTAAAAACATTCTTTGTTCATTGAAAATTACGATGTATTATAATTATTATGTAATTTCTATTGACCCAAATATTTTTACGAACGGTTTCCAAAATATTGTACCCAATAACTAATTTAATAATAATATTAATTATTCAACATTATTATTACATATTAATTTTGATTTGCTATTTTTCTGTAGTAACTTCTGTTACTGGCGTGCATTTTCTCTCAAGCACCTCTGTCAATTTAAATCACCTCCGCCACTGATAGCTTCAGTTCGCGTATTCTACGTTGACATTATGATAACGTAATATGTATTTCTTATATTGAGACTACTCTATAATATTTGCTAGTACTAAACGAGTTAAAGTTTCGATTCAAGTAGTAATGGGTAGAATCGAGTATTTTTTGCTGTACATGCAAGACTTTTTTTCATATTTTAATACGTTTGTAACATATTTTACCTTAAGTAATATATTTCACATATTATACAATTATAATTCTGTGAGACACATATTATTAATTATTAGGAACTCTGACGCTTCTTAATTGCGTCAAGAGTTAGGATAAACACCGGAGTGAAAATGCATTGACCTGAACAATTGAAATATTGGAAAAATCAAAAAATTCAGAAGTTGAAAAATTTCAAAACTTAAATTAATGTATTTCTGCTATTAACTGTAATAATTAGGAGGAATTTTTCCCAAGAATTTTTTTTCTCCTCACGTAGGATTCGAACTTACATCCTCTCGTTTACCGGACGAGTGCTTTATCAATTAAGCTAAGAGGAGGTGTAAGTTCGAACGTTTAACCGAACATATGATATTAGATCTTGAAAGGTCGGCAGAATCCTTGCAGATTTGCCGCCCTGTCGACCTTTCAAGATCTAATATCGACATATGTTCGGTTAAACGCTCGAACTTACATCTCCTCTTAGGTTATTTGGTAAAGCACTCGTCCGGTAAACGAGAAGATGTAGGTTCGAATTCTGCGTGAGGAGAAAAAGTTTTCTTGGGAAAAGTTCCTCCTAATTATTGCAGTTAATAGCAGAAATACATTAATTTGTTCATTTCTCACTGTAAAAACCTTGCATTCCTTGCTTAAAAACTTAAAAATTTAAAAATTTAAGAACCTAAAAATTTTTAAATTTAAAAAACAATAAAAAAAATATGTTTTTCAATTGTTTTTTATTTTATTTTTTTAATTAAAGAAAATGTTTTTTTTTAATTTTCAAATTTTTAAATTTTAAATTTTAAAATTTTTCAATTTTTCAGGCCAATACATTTTCAGCAACACCAATGTTTACCCCAACTCTTGACGCGATTAAGAAGCATCAGAGTTCTTATGTGATATGTGTCTCACAGAATTATAATTTTATAATATGTGGAATGTATTGCACATGAAAAAAAAAAAACATCTTGCATAAGCAAAAAACCTTAACGGTGTCTAAATGTAGGCACCAGCAATACGGAAAAATATACTATAAGTTTCCGAGTGTAAAAAGACACTCGATTCTACCCAACACTATGTCCAATACCTCTGTTACAGTGCAACTTCTTACGAAGAACACCGCAAAATATGTATTAAAACTCAATCTACATTTGAAGAAATTAAAATGCTTCATATATCCATAAGACTCATACATTCATAAGATTTTTATTACTATTATATAAAACGTAACAAAACTCATATGATGGTTTGATGACGTTTGTGAAATAAAATGAGTCTGTATGAGGAACATCCATCTTTCCCTTTTCAGGACGTCAGTCAGCATAATATATAGTTTCTATACTATAACATACTCGTAATGATTATAGAAAGACTGGTCATTCAGTAAATCGGTATTAATAAGAATCGATCAGGTCATCCCATATACCATGCTTTTTATCTCGTAATGAAACACAGTATCAAATTGAAGAATTCGCAAGAGGAAGACCAATTCCATCCCGTAGCACTTGAGAAACTCGTCTTGCAAGATTTTATTTTCTAAAAAATATTTTTTTATAGCTATTTAAACATGAATACAGATATTTAATCCAAGAGGAAGCAACACATTGAAAAACTAATTTAAAGTAATAGTAAAGTAGTCACGGCGTTTACTTTGGAGGTTTTGGAGGTATAAATACACAGAAAAAAAAAAACGAAAATTGATGCACAGAGTTTGCTTCTTATTGATTAGACTCACACATCAGATACTTCCATGCATTGAGAAATACTAGAAGATAAGATAATTATTGCTTATGGCACGGAATGTAAAGGTAAATTGTCAATAAAAAAGACGCATATTTAAATTAGGCGATCAAGAAGGTTAAATGCGTAGGCCGAGCCGCCGCGTTATTGGGTTAATAAAGAGTTCCATTAGCTCAATAGCAATAACCATACATATTTACTGCGCCAATTTTATACTTTAGGTATCGTCAATTCTTTTTAATTAGGCTTATAGCTTTTTTACTATGTGAGTCAAATTACCTATGCACGGTGCCAGTAAATAATCCAGTTAAGAAATTAACCGAATGCCCACATTACCGGGGTTATTTCTAATAGTAAACATCTACGACAGCTGTAGTGGTGACGTTGCGACGTTGGTGCGATAGTCGCTTCCGACGTTTCTGCGAAACGATTCCGGAAAGTATTTTCTGCCAGTATTAATAGCTCAATGCAAATGAAAGCTAAGCCAAGCGTTTGTATGTTCTTGTATTGGAATAATATCGCCTCTAACACCTAAGTAAATAGCAAATTTACCAGTCTTTGTGAGTCACATACATCGTCCTTTTGTTCCCTAACAATGGAATTCCCAGAAATCTTTTGATGTACTTAATTTAATTATTAATTTCAAGCTGAGAAATCTGTTAGAAATCCTTTGAAATAACCTAACTGTCATCGGAAGATTGTGCTAACCATAAATTCATTCTAATTTCTGTATTATCCTATTCTATAGAGAACACATTTTGAACAACATGTCCAAAGGATTTTACATATTTTCTCTAAAAGAAATCAACCATAAATACTGTGTAGTACACTTTTAACACCAGTAATTTGATTTACAAGACCCAAATTTTACATACATAACCTAAAGAACACAATACAGGGTATTCCACGTAACTGGTTCATTAAAAGTTTATGATGTTCTATTATTTACTTATATTTGAGATTGGCACTATTATCTGTTCGATTGGAACTATCAAATGCAAATACCTTAACAAAATATCACTTCCGTTGACCGAATGGATGTCAACTTTGTTATTTTAAATAGAATGATCTACCTTGTTTATTCAATTTTTGGATTCTGCAACTATAAATACGTCAGTTTTTATTAGCTATTACTATAAGCTCATGTTGCCGTTTTGAGTTATTTAAGTTTTTCTTTTTTTTTTAGTCCTAATCATTGCATCATTGAGAATTAATATCTCGGTGAATACTGCAAGTAGAGATCGAAATTTGCCTAATTATAGAATGCAAAATTACTCTAAGAAACGGTAAGCACACTTTACATTTTAAATACGGGGTGTTCAAAACTAGAGGAACAAAGTGACATATTTCATCAAAACAGAAAAACTCATTTTTTTTAAATAGAACACCTGTATTTTAATACGTAATTAGGAAAGTAATATCATCCCCTATCACTTTATGAGCATTCCCCTATAGCTATCTTTAATAGATTTTGAGATATGAGCGACTTTTTGGTTAAACAAACCTAAGTAGCCCTATCTTTAAATGTTTTGTAGCTGGCTCTGAAATGGATTCACGTCAAATTCATGCATTTTTTTGAATAACCATACAAGAATGTCTGTTCGTAATAGTCATTTCTATTAATATTGCGTTGTACGAAAGTGTAATTACAATGATATACATAAAACACTTTTGGTTAGTCAATGAATTTGACATTAAATCCCATTCAGAGCCAGCTACAAACACGCAAATATAGGGCTACTTAGTCTGTTTAACAAAAGTCGTTCATTCTCAAAATCTATAAAGATAGGTATAGGGAATGCTGATATAAAGTGATAGGGGATGATATATTACTTCTTAATTCCGAATTAAAAATACAGGGTGTTTCTATTAAAAAAAAAAAATACTTAGTATGTTTAACAAAAAGTCGCTCATAAATCAAAATCTATTAAAGTAGGTATAGGGAATGCCATATAAAGCGATAGGGATGATATTACTTCTTAATTCCGAATTAAAATACAGGGTGTTCTATTTAAAAAAAAAATGAGTTTTCTGCATTTAAAAATATGTCACTTTGTTCCTCAGTTTTGAACACCCTGTATGTTAGAAATTAAAGTGTGCTTACCGTTTTGTAAAGTTATATCTACATTCATAACATAGCAAATTCGGAGTCTCTACTTGCAGTATTAACCGAGATATTAATTTCTCAATGATGCAATGATTATGACTAAAAAAAAGAAAAACTTAAATAACTCAAAAACGGCAACATGTAACTATAGGAATACCTAATGAAAACTGACGTATTTATGGTCGTAGAAACCAAAAATGAATAAAAAATTAGATCATTCTATTTAAAATAACAAAGTTGACATCCATTTCCGGTCAACCGGAAGTGATATTTTAGTTAAGGTATTTTCAACATTTATCAGTGATTTAACATATTAAAAATAAATTCACGAATTCACCACCAAACTGGAGTGAGTTATTTCAGCTCTTGTATTGATTTTCGACTGCTAAACTTCGTTTAATGTATTACAGTCGAATGCAAGGGTACAATCTGTGCGACAGTAAATAAGGATTTTCGTGACGATATCGTTTGGCAGACGTCGCACTTTACTGCTATTCGGGGGATAATAAAATGCCATTAACAGTTCGACGACCCCAAACTAATCCCAAAACAAAATGTTCGTAGGGATTGTGCTGGTTAGATAGTATTCATTGAAATCGTAACTTTACACTCTTGTGGTGTTATAGTTTAGATGTTCTGAAATGGGATTGTGGATATAAATCTTTGGATATGAAATAAGCGATATTATATTTTCAAATTTTAACAGACTCAATATAACCACTACTTAACCAGAACCTTATAAAGCAGTGTTGGGCAAGCTAGGGGAAGTGAATAAATTTCTACAGCGATTATACATACTCGTGTTTTGTCGGCTCTCAATAAATCACTAGTTAACACTTCTCCCCACTCAAGGCGCGAATAAACACGAGTGTATCTAGTCGCTGTAGAAATTTATTCACTTCTCCTATCTTACCCAACACTGTTATAAAGTCTGCTATCTATCATTATACTTGTACGAAGCCAAACAATTTTTCTTTCTTTTAATTTTAAACACTTCCTTTAGGTTTAATACACACAAAAAATACATCTTGATGGCCCAAATATTGTGAGTACACAAGTAAATCTTTGATGGAAAGAATATGGAGTTTTCCTCCATTTTATGTCCTCAACTTCGTACACTGAGAAAAATGGTTAGTTTAATCCAACATAAAATTTTGAGTTATCATTTTTATCTTAGCCCAAAACAAAATAATGTTAAAGAAATCCGCTATTGTTTTTGACTTCTTTTACCAAAAGTTCTTTTCAGAGCTATAGTGAAGTAAATCGTTTAGTTTGGGGTAAGTTTCGAGGTGTTAAAGAAACATATGTACAAAGACTAAAAACATTTTTTTTAGGTTACAGTTCAAGATGCCCGGTAAACGACTTAGTTCTTGTTGCCAAGAGTTGGTCAGTCGTTTACTAGTGTATTTCGAGGAGGAAAAGCGAAATGGAAGTCCTTTAATATCCGTTGATGCGGTCTATGACGTAAATTATAATTGGTTATTATTAAATTAAAACTTACATACAAATTCTAGAGAATTGCGAATGCTTTGGGCATTTCTACGGATACCATCTACAACACAAAGCGCAAGAAGGAACTACATCTGCTGTCCTTCATCGAGTGCTTCAACAGCCCTGTACAAGCCACGATTGATGCCCAAAACACGTGATGTGTCAGAGAGAAATAAAATGGATGTACGTAAAGTAACTTATGGTTAAGGTTTATGTTATTGATGAATTACTTCGAGCACATGGGCATAAAGTTTCAAGACTTCCTCCGTATCACTGCAATTTCAATGCTATTGAATTGATATGGGCACATGCGAAAGGATATTATAATAACATATTGGTCGGGATGGTTATGACGATAAACAAGTATTGGGAATGTGGCAAGAAAGCTTGGACAGCTGTACACCAGACATATGGCAAAATTGCATAAAACACACAGAGAAAATAATTAAAGAGTGGTACGAACGGGAAGCAAACTAGAAGACTTTGTTCTGACAGTTAATTGCGGATCAGAAGATGAGGGCGACATATTTTGATTTAATTTACTGCATATTATGTTTTGTATATACCATTGTATAGAAATTATGTTTGCTACATAAAATAAAAACATCATCTTTCGTTTAATTAATCATTGGTAACGTATATTAAACTAAATACTTTTATGTTGCTTGAATATTTTCTACATTTTGATCTGCAAATAGGTTTTTGATATGAGAACTACATTATTGCGATAATACATTATTTCAGTGAGAACACATTTAATAATAAGCTTAGCCTGATCACGAAAGCATTGTCAATAGAAAAGTTCACTATTTAGAATCCTATTAGTTGCATTACTCATGATTGTTGTTAAAACACAACGTTGACTAAAAATTGAACCAATCCTTTCAGTTATAAAAGAAAATCTATTAAAACTGCGTATAACCTCATTAAATTTGACAATTGTCATTTCGTACAGTTCATTGCAAACAATGTTGGTGTGCCTGAATTTGTTTCAGACCCTACATACGTCATAAGCAAATATGAAGTAACTACAAACATTCATGATTTGGTCTGTATGTTCTTTTAAAATAAAGTGCAATGTTAACTCAAACTTATAAAGTTGTAACGATAAACCACAGTTAAATGAAAAAATAGTGGTAAATTTTAACAGTGGCGGTTGGTACTGAATGGCACAAGGGCACGTGCCCACCCAACCACCAAGATAAACACAGAAAGAAATTCGCATGTAATTCAGTGCATTGTTTTATTTTATTATTTTTACGTATTTTTATAGCGATGGTATCAAAGTTTTCTTCCGCACCACATACGCTAGCGCATACGCGAATGTTCAAAACTATGTTCCGGGGCACTATTTCCGGTGTACGCATTTAGAGTATGAATCGGACGGCTCCGTTTATCTTCGCCATATGCACTTATACGGTCGCTTAGGGGCACGTAATTTCGTGTCCCCAGTTAACGCCTTGCTTTCATTGCGATTGCATCGTTTTCAACGCGTACCGCGTATGTGTGATTTCAAAGGCTTAAAGTGACGTTTATTATTAATAATGGAAGTTAATTGAGTGCAAAATCTTAAAAAAAAACCCGCTCTCATTTGAGGAAAAACTTCTAAAGTAATTAAGAAGAAAGGAAGGCCTGTTCCTGATCTTCAAATAAACTACACTTCCACAAGTAAAGCTCGAACTTACGATAGAGTTTTCAATAAAAATATATATGAAAAATATGAGTGGATATGCGGATGTTCACTAGCAAATAAACTGTTTTGTTTTGTCTGCTTAATTTTTAAGAAAGAGGTCAGTGTGTGGAATAAACAAGGGTTAAATGATTTGAAGCATATCGCAGAGAGGGCAAAGAAACACGAAAATTCCGTTTCTCACATGAATGCATGCGTGAATTTTAATGTTCTAGGCAAAGTGGACATACGTGCATAATTAGACGGTGCTTATTTGCGGCATAAAATTAAATATAACGAAGATGTGGAAAAAAATCGTCATATTTTGCATCAGTTAATTATGTGTATAAAAAACTGTGAAATCTTATCTTATGTTGGACAGCGTAAAATTGAACTTTCAGTAATTTATGAGCGCGATGACATGTGTGACGTAGGTGTAGGTGGCGTTTTGCCACTTTTAGTGTTTATAACACACAAAAATTTGAAAAAGTTTTGACGGAAACATATAAACTGTTGGATATTATTTGTACACCCCCATGTCGACAGCAGAATGTGAACGATGTTTTTCCACCCTCAAACGCATTAAAACTTTTCGGAGATGCAGAATATCAGAGGATCGATTAAACGCATTTTTACAACAAAGTCACAGACGTCTTTCCAAACTTGAAAAATAGGAGAATGGATTTTATGTATAAAAAATAGGTAAGTTCTTATTTTGTGCCCACCCTCTTTCATAACTCACGAGCCGCTACTGAATTTTAATATGCTCTGCGCATGTTCTTGAACAATCATATCGTACGTCCGAAAGGAATTTGAATTCGCCGTGTCAACTCTAGACGAAAACGTGAAATAATGCAGATGGCGGGTAAAGTTTCCAAGCAAAATTTCCAAATGCCCGTGTGTAATACTTATTGGTAAATCATATTCTGATCTGATCTGTAAACATATTCAATTTAAAGTGTGGGGTGTGCAAAATAAGAACAGGTTATTTATTAAAACTGTAAATTGTTAATAGGCACCTATGCATCTTGTTAGTTGAAATAAATGTACTTCCTACTTCCTTATTAAAATTGTTCTTTGCTTTAACAATTGCTGCTATTATTAATTGCTGTAAGTCTTTTATTAATATTTAATTATTTGCTAAACAACTCATACGTTACCAAAATAATACAATAATTGCGATCACATCCCTTCATATAGCATACACTCAGACAAGTAAAGATGTTAAATTAACAAAATTCTCTTTGCTGATTTTTTTTTGGTTATTATGACGAAAATTTGTGTTAAACCAAAACAATTCTCAGGTTCTATAAAAAAAATTAGCTTAAATCTGTTAAGTTAAAATTTCATCTTGCTCTTAATGAACGATGAAAACGGTGTAATATTACTAGAAAGTTAACACGTTATTTCAAGCATAAATAAAATTAAAAAAAAGTTTTGGATTGTGGAAAATAGATACTTATATGTGTTGCAGAAATTGTCACATAGATGGCGCTTCTCCTATTTCATTCCAGTAACAGAACATATTTAGCATAAATAGCAAAGCAAATGCGATTATAAATTATTAATCTGGTATATTTACCAGATAAATATCTAATAGGAGCCGTGTTTGTTGAAAGCGATATTTTTTAGATCAATTAAACAAAATTATAGTCATTCAAAACTATAATTTTTGTACAACCCATCAAAATAACCTCCTATTTAAGTTTATTTTTACCCAACATAAAGTGTTTGTACTAATAATAAACCAAAATAATGTTCACTGAACCATTACAATAAGGGTTTTAAATTATTTTTTTTCCCTATTGAGCCCAACGAAAAATAATAATAAAAATATTTTCAAACAAATCATACTACAGCCAACACAATGTTGCGTTTGCTTGAAACATAAACTCGATGTAGTGAAAGCATATTTTGCGTTGACTGGAGACTCAAACGGATAGTTGCGAAGAAACATCAGCAAAGAGTTAAAGTGGTCTTAGATTCCATCCGTCTTATAAAAAGGCCAATAAATTTCTCACACAAATTAAGAATTTCACAATAATATCGTTAACTTCAACGTTGCCGAAATTAACTATTAAGCAAAAAAATAAGATAGGAAAAGCAAATCTAGAACGCTCACCCTAAACATTACGCCAATATCTCATTCAAGATTCGTAGGCGTCTCTCCTCTGTTTATATCAAAGCCGGGAGATACATTTGTGCGTTCCTATTCAATTAAAATATTTGTGCCGCGCGAATTCAATACATGCCGCGAAAATACCCCAGCATTTATTTATAGCAGCGGTGTTTGATGGGAACCCAAGACGCTGAATAATTTGATTATTTATTTGGGAGTGGAACAGAAAACATCAACGTATCAGTTACGTTTTCATATCACTAAGGTCAATTGCGTCCGCCTTAAGCTCTATTTGAAAAGCAATAATATACGACTACATTCTAGGATGCGGTAGTAAAATATATATTAAGCGCCTGTGCATTTTAAACCAAAATGTGATGTAACTGGTGTAGAATTATTTGGAATGGTAAACATTGCAGACTTTTTTTTCATTCATTACTACAGCTAAACGACGGTAAATTATTTTACTTAGACTGCGCAACGGGTAGATAACGATTGCTAAATTACAAAAGGTTCACTCGTCCACTAAAAGGCCGTTTCTCACGCGAAACACACATAAGCACATTTCTGGATCGATAATTCATGAACTTTATCTATACCTTTATTTTCTTGCTATAAACATATATGATAAATGAATGCACTTATTTTGAATAAAATTGAAACAGAAACTTGTCTTCATCAATAGTATATTTCAAACCAAGGGAGGACAGTCGAGGTTTGTAATTGTCCAAGGCATGCATGTATGTATGTAAGTAATAGAAGGGTGGTGTTACACTGCGACCTAAAAGATCTATTGTGTCCCCTATTCTTGCTGCTTTACAGCTGGCCTTTCCATCCTATTCCTTTTAGAAAGTGTAGGATGTCAGAGGGCCCAGTCTAGGTAAGTCTCCCTCTTCGATTTCACATGCACCCAGGTACAATGCCCACGAGTTTGCCACAGTGCCTACGCATTTGAGAGGAGGTGGATGGATGTTTCATCCTGTTCCCCACAAAATCTGCATTCAGGATCTTTTTCCAATCCAAGCTTTTGCCCATCCAATTTTATGGTTCTAAGATTGGATTTTCTTTTCCTGGTAAATGCTACTAGGGTTGCCTTAGTGGGGTTGACATGCCATCGATTGACACCATCGATTGACACCATCTTCTCGTGAAGTTCAAACCTCTTTGAACTGCCCAAGGCATGCAATAGCACTTTCCTCACGTAGTTTGAATACTAGTTTTTCCCCAGAGCCAGTCGAATTTTAAGTAAATGTCTAAAAATAATAAAGACATACCTGTGAGTGACATGATAGATAGTAGGGTTAATCTGTCAAATATTTTTTGAGAACTGTCAGGTTAGCGTCGTTTTAAAAGTGTTTAGTAATAATTTAATCGAAATGTAATACCTAATAATTTAGCAATTATCTCATAAATAGGCTCAGACTTGGTCGAATGTCATCTATCAATAATGTCACATATTATAAGATGTACATCAGTTTCATCATGTCATTGCCACTTACTTTTCCTCCCTCAAATGAGGGAGGAAAGTAGACACTTTCCTCCCTGCTGAATATGTACAAAATTGCAGATATATGGTTATTTTTTCCTGCTATCTGCAAAATACAATGTCTATACGCACACGATTTAAAAATTAAGAACCAACAGATTTTTTTAGTACGATGACACCATTCAATTATCAAAAATATTCTGGATACCAAAGGAAAACAATAAATGTGACATTAGTCTAAGATTTACACACACATAGAATTGCAAAATAATAGCACCCTAAAAAAACTAGCTTCCTAGGACACGTTTTAAAGCTTGAATCCAAATTTAAAACAATTAGCATAGCCACGAGTTTTTTTTAAAGAGGGGGTTCTTTAATTTCCATAATAATATTTTGCTAATGCTATTTTTTGTAATTAAATTTTAACGTTTTCTTTTCTCAATAAAAGAAAGAAAAAAGGATTTAGTGATATAGAGAATTATATAGTAGTTGGCAACGTTGACCAGTACAAAATAACTTGACATTGGCCGCCGTTCAGAGTACGTAACTGCTACGTAGCTGCTCTCAACGGTTGGGAACTGTTGACAATTCGTCTCAAAAACGTACCGCTAACATTTGCGCTACATCATAACATACAATGGACCGGTCGCCATTTTGTGAAGCGGAAACCGCTACTGATATGTATCATGTTCGTACTCTGAATGCGGCCATTGTCACATTCATGATTATTTATATCAACAACTTAAAACCACATGATGAATAACATGAAAAAATGACCCATGCTGGCAGTAAGCGCACTTTACCTGAAAGCTCTTATAAGTCCATTAAAAACGCTATTTGCAAAAATAATTACTAATTGCTTCACTCTAGTAAATGAACATCGGTTATTGAGGACGAATGTTTATTATTAAAATAGGTGTACTTACAGTGAGGAAAACTATGTATTAAGTCAGCCCAAATGCGGTTGAATATAAATAACAATAAATTGAGTTAATAAAGTGTTGGTTTAAAGCAACATAGCGCTGGAGCAACCTTTAAAAGCTAACAACATAGTGTTGAACTAACACCTTATGTAGTAACCCAATTTATTGTTGTTTATATACAACCCAATTTTGCGTTTACTTAACACATCTTTGAATGATATATAGGAATATAATGTACAAAAAAAAATATGTTTATTACAGTCTAACACTTTTCATGAAAAATGCTATTGCTTAAAGCCTCTGCAAAAGTTAGTGAATCATTTTTTCTCGCCCACTGTAAGGCAATATCTCAAGTCTTCACTTTCTCTTTCTGTTCTAGTTTGTTTTCTAATTGGTTCTTGTTCATCGTCGTGGAAATCGTTTTAGATGTTTTTTTTTTTTTTTAGTGAGCAACTTTTTGTCACAGCAAATCCAGGACTGTATTTCAGTTTCTATCAACTCGTTCCCTCCAATTTGGTTTAACATCGAGGACACTAGCAATAAGTGGATATCCCGTCCTGCAGAGATGATTTTAAAATGCTAAACATCCACATGGTTAAAATTTGTACCTGCAGAAAGTGGTCTACTATTGTTCATGTAATGATGCATGGTGCATAATAACATCATCAGTCGAACTGTCAACTTTAGAGAAGCAGTCGCGTAAATTAGGAATAGTTATTTTTTACGGTAAATGCAATTTTTCTAATGCATACTCCGTCTCATAGAAGATGTTCCGCTAAGCAATTGTTTTTGTAATCCATCCCACAGACGGTTGTCATTATTGGAATGTTTTTATTCAGCTTTTTAGAATTATCTTATTTATGGACTAGCAAAAACTTCGAAGGATATTGCTTTATACATTTTGTTTCAACATTGATGTTTGAATTTATTTTTTATTTCGATAATGGTGCACAAAAAACGTATCCAGTTCCACCATAACGGAGCGTTCTTTAAGTTAGATTCTTTTTTTTGCCAATTAGTTGCTGTAGATTCACCTCATACACACATTTTTATACGAATATTCCCCAACAACAAGAAAAATCGAAATTTTACTTTATACCTAATCTTGGTTTGGTGTTACGCAATAGTTTCATAAAAAAAAAAGACTATGGATCCTAAATTAAGCGGAAAATATGAACAAAAGAAAATCGTAAGAAAACAGAAAGCAGCTCCTAGTAATGGCGCCATATAAATATATCAACTGATTCTCCACTTGCTTAAAATATCCCAAAAAATGTGTAATTTGAAAATGTACTATGGACATGTTTATTTATAAAATATTATAGTATTTGTTAAAAAAAACAATTTTACAAAAACTGTTTATTCTATTCTACAGTTGGATTCTTTTTTTTTTAGTCTTTCCTGAAAAAAATATTTCTGCGTGTAAGCTTTTATATTCTCATTAAGATAAAATAGCATTTTTAGAATGCGTAGAACTCCTCTTTTGTCTTACGAGAACTTAAGAAAGTCATACACACTTAAAAAGGGTCTTTTGAAGGTACTTGTAATTTTTGTCGCTGTCCTCAGACGGATATTCCCAATAATATCTTAAAAAATCACGTTTCGGTTGAAGGGTTAACTGAAGTGTGAACATGAAGATTATACGAATTACTAATGCCCAAGATATAATATATATAACGTAAAAAAAGGCTTAAATTTACTAACCTGTTGGTTATTGTTTAATTAAGTGCTTCTATATTTACACATATTCTTCCCAAAAAAGTACTTAGCTTTCTCTTTAACGTGGCGAAAGTCATAAACAATTTTATTACAATAACAGTTTTCGAATAGAATTTCCAAGAGTCCATTGAAAGAATATTAGAGATGTGTTTATTATTTATAAAGCTAATGTGTTTAGTTGCCTTTATGAGTACAATTTATCATTGAAATTACCATCAACAAAAACAAGAATCTTTATGTCCTGTCACATCAACCAACACTTTTTCATCATTAAAGTATTGGCTTTGACTTGGCTATTGTTTATACAAAAACAAAATAACAAAATAATAAAACACCGAAATGTTGACGCGATGGAAATAAAAATAGAAACAGAGGATATTAAATAAAATCAGAATATCAAAATTAACCATTTTTGGCACGGCTTTCTGAGTAGAGAAAATATACGGAACACATGAAACCCATTTCCATAAAGGAAGTCGAAAATAATCGTTAATACACGGCGTTAAGTGCCACTCACGCCCCTTGAACAGCTTATTTTGAACTGAAGAAATTTTTAGGTCACCTATAACCGATGCAGTGTTTCTCTGCTTACAGTACTAACAGTAGCAGTCGTTATTCTACAACAGGGCAATAATATATTAATAAAGAGCTATGAAAACAATCCACACGTAGACCAATAAACATATATCGGACGATGCCGGTGATAATTATAACGTTTATTTTCAATTCCCACTCGTTATGAGTCAGATCGCGCACAAAATAGGACTCCACGTTTAATTATAGAAGATGATGCACGCATGCAATTAACGTATATTTAAACGGTAGCAATGCAAAATACGCGTAAATACTTAACCACTTGGTAAATATGCTAATGTTGTAGATTACGTAGTATTAAATCCTACAAAACTTGCAGATATGTAAGATATAGCCAAAAAGTACTTGCGTATATAGAGCTGCAATCAAAAATCAACCACCACCGCAATGGTACACAATAAAACCTGACAACCTGAAAGGACAGAGACAATTACCCTCACACTTTTTACGGCCAATTTCAAATAGTTCCTTGGTTCTGATATAATTAAGTGAGATACACTCCTTCGCATAGACCAAGAGAAGGTGTGACAGGTTTGCAAGCGCAGAAGCCACACTATCATATATTATCACACTTTAAAAAAAAACGATTAAAATTTGTTTTTCTAAATGTTGGTTTGTTAAAACACAAAAAATGATTATTCTATCTGTGATTGAAATTTAAACGTACATATTAAAGGACATCGTAGTACAGTTCATTTACAATAGATTTAGCCAAACTTGCCTTATACAAAAGTCAATAGTTTTCGAGGTATTGCTTTCTTTTATATTTTCTTCAAAATTCTCCAGTTACTTTTACTCATATTACAAATTAAAGAAAACAATAAATTATGCCAAATACTTCAAAGTAATAAAAATAGAGAAGGCAAAACTTCCACTTATGAAGAAAAATTTTAAATAATCTTTACGAAGTGGAGTTATTAATCCAAACATAGTATACCGATATGCAAGATGGACATTACTTGTCGAGAATTTTGTGGACTGATTAGATTAAATTTGATAGAGAGGGTATAACCAATTTTCGCAATTTACATCATTAGTCAGACGAAAATCCAGAATTAACTAGAGCAAGGGGTTACCAAAGAAGATTTACAAGTACAAGTACAAAAGAAATCAATATCTCGAAAACTATTGGCTTTTATATAACGCAAATTTGGTGAAATCTATTGGTAAAGAGCTGTACCACCATGTCCTTTAATATGTAGTGTACCAGTCATCCTTTACAATAATGAAGAATTAGAGGTATTGATGTGGTAGAACAGTGAGAGACCATGCTAAACACTACACTTAGGAAAATATCGGTCGCGTCTATGACTTGATTAAGCAATATAGTCGCTTAACTACTAGACATTTATCAAAAATAACAGACAACGATGCAATTAGAGCCATAATCAGTTACTATTTGTAAGTTCGCCAAAGTGCCTGTAGATGGATAAAAGCAAGTCAAGCAAAATAAAACGAGAGTCACCGCTTCAGTACCCAATTTGACATTGATTATTATCGGTTATCGAAAAAGAAAAATCCGGATCAAAATTGACACGGAATGAACGAAATGTCGATTCGGTACATCGATGGTATAGTCGCACAAATAAAAGGTTTTGACGCGGTACTAAAAAAAAAGTTAATCTAGTTGGACTTCAGACAATGTCTCTTAACGTTGGCATTCAAAAAATTCTATTTTTACCGGTCATTCTTAAATACGTAGAATTGTTCACAAGCGTTCAGTCTTTTGTTAGAATTTTTGCGGATACGCAAAAAGTTACTATAATTGATTCAATTCTTTGTTACAAAAAATATAAACATAGACTTTAGATAAAAAATTAAGGCTGAATAGAAAAAATATTTTTTTTAGTTATTTCCTTATCCAATAGATTTCATAAAATTACATATCCACAAAAACAATCACATATATCTAATAATATAATCATCTGTATTATTGACGATGGTGTTATTTCAGATCAGTATTGAGCTGTAGTTAACTATAAGAATAGTCAACTCCTTAAGAAACAACTGCGCAGTTTTACTTAAAATTAGATTAGTCTGTCTATAAAAAATATGGAAGAAAATTTATTATTAAATTAATATTAAAATTATTAAAGTTAAATATATTGTGCCTTTAAATAAAGAGCCTCAATAGAAAAATGTCTTAATAATAAAATCCGATTACCGAACGTTCAATAATTTATTTTAATATTAATAAAAAAATCCTAATTTGTACTTATGCGGTTAAGAAATAAGTTTTCTATTTTTATTAATTAATTGTTTATATTATTAGATCTTTGATTGTTGGCAGAATATATGGTTATATACATTAATTATTATTTTTAATATACGGAAATAATTTTATGAAGATTTATCCCTATATGTAATTAAAACTACTGTAAAATATAGCAGGATTTTTTAAACTTTTGGTTAAAAGTAGCATTAACAGGTTATAACTGATAGCTAGTCTTAGTTGTAAACTGCAACTACCCTAGTTAATAAATAGTAGTTGTGTCAAGGATGTCAACTATAAACTATGGAAAATAGTTGAAATCGTAATTACTTCTCAGCTGCTGTAGTCGTCATTTTGTAATTTGTAGTTCAGTTACATTTTGCCCAACACTATTCCAGATGTTATCCTTTGACTTTGACTGGAGAAAAATAAATTACATTTGAAAACCAACGCTTTATTAGGGCATCAAAAATGAGAAGTAATTCCAAATTTACTAATTCCGTTACTACAACAAATAAAGACAACTAACTTGCATTGAATAACACATAATCATGCACTATAAGCCAGACAATTCTAATTTAATTTAAAATGAATTGTTAAAATAATGTTAAAACAAATTAAGGTAACCCTGATTATGTGATACAATAATATAATAAATAATAGTAATTACAACCTTTAATGGATATTTAGAAGATTTGTAATACCATTAGGAAAAATAAAAATATAATAAGAATTAAAAATTTAAATTAATGACGAAAAGAATAATAAATGTATTAAATCATCGTCTTTTCGAAAATATACAAAAGGCGTACAAAAGATTTTTTTCAAATTCAACTTAGAAGTTGCTCCTACTTCAAGTAACATTCTTAAAGGTATTTTATGAACCCGTAAGGATCAAATAAATAGCTTAAAAAATCAGAAATTTGTAAATTATCGCGCTAAGGTTGTGATCAAGAATACATTGGACAAAGCGAAAAGATCAATTAAAATTTATTATAAGGAGAACGCGGCTCATCTTATATTTAGAAGATTCGATAAATCTAGAATAGCCCTACATATGCTTGAGGAAAATCATAAAGCAGACAATCTGGTATTAGTTAAGAATGTAAACTAGTCATGTCTGTACAATTAAATTATTATGAAAATATATCTATGAAACACGTTTTGTGTGAATTCCGATTTAAGACTTTTAAATTCTAGATTTTATAGTTTATTACAGTCAAGAGATAGGTAAAAGGTTCCATAAATCTGGTATAGCTACACAGGCTTAAACACACAAGTTTGCATTAGTGATTAGTTAAACATGATAAGAGCCAAAGAATTGTATTCAATGTTTCTATACGTTCAACCAACAATAAAATGCTAACAATTTGTTTGATGGTAATCTAACGCATTGCTTGGGAGGAGGACTCAGAAAAACTGAACCATTTTCCCTCGCAATCAAATACAATAGATATAGTTACAGGCTGTTTAATTCTTTCATTCTAGCTATAAAAACCCAGGCATTTACGTTAAAAGTCATTTTACTGAACAAATTTTGCAATTCCGTATTTCCTAAACCTTGCCTGATAGTTCTAACCAAAAGAGTGTTGTATTTAATAAAAACGATGTAATCAACGAAATTTAGAACCACTCTTTTGCAACTTTCAACAGATGATACTTATAAAGTAGCAATAAACACGTTAATGAGACGATCTCGTATAGGCGGAACTACAACAAATTCGTGAACGTTGTTAACGAAACTCATTAGCAGCGATAATAAAGAAGTCAGGCTGACAGCTGTCCTTAAATATTGTTCCTATTTATAGAGTTCCGCGAACGCACTTTCCAGATTATAAAGTCTATCTAATTCAGTAGCAGTAGTGGTTCCTGTCGTAAAAAAAAAAACAACTGGAAGGAAATGCAGAATGATGATTTACTGTAAAAAAATAATTATTATTTTTTCTACCAAAACAAATTTAGTTTTAAATTTAAACTGACGCTGTACCATTTCAATGATGAACTCCCGTATTAATTTTTTACGATCACATTCACACTTTGTAGAATCACGCAATCATAAATTTCAATTCAGAAAGTTTAATTGGGTACTATAAAAAAAAGCTATTAAATGAATACGCCTTGCATCGAAATAATCTGACGCTGGGGATGCAATTAAGTATACCGACATGAGAAGTACTTTGCATAGTGCACACATCAACCTAAATAAAATTATGATTTACAATCGCTGGTTGATATACAGCGTAAACACGTCGCTGTGTGCTTGAGGACGTCTTTGTAAGTCACAAATTTTCAAAAGCAAATATTTATCTTGGCAAACCTTGACCTCTTTTAATGACCAAGTGAATAAGTATGCTGTAGCTTGTAGGGAACATTTAACAAAACGATATATCATGAACGTAAGCGGTGGTTACTGATTACCTGTGGCTAGTATCAAATATGGTAACTTGCAAGAGAAGTGGCATTGCAACGGCTATTTAAATTATAAATGGTGTAGTTTAATTGAAGTTAAACGTTTTATACCTGATGTAGCATGTAACATGAACATAAATCACATGTGCGTGCGATAGACTTTGAAGTTCCAGCGAGTAAATTTATAATTTTGCGGAGGCATTAAAGCATTACAATGTGATGCGTATAAATCATATAAATCTGAAGTCTATCGTTATTATTCTTGTTCAAATAAGTACCGTCTGCTACATTAATAAAGAATAATGATAATCCTACAACACGTGGAAAACGCCTCTTTATGTAGGAACTATAGTATTATATGTGTCTTTAGAAAAGTCAGGATTTGGTCAAAATGGTTTTTTTTTTGGAATACTTGGAATGTAAAACTAGAAGCCAATGTTTGAGACATTTTTTCCAAAGTTTTGGGCACCCTGGTAAATCCAGTTGATTTCATGTGGTTAGCATTATCTTTCTGGGATTATTTTCGGTATTTATGCGATAATATTTGTAATTTTGATAAATTTTAGATACATGTTTACAAAGTGTTTATTTAAATTTCTTCATTTTTAAATTTCTGAAATATCATCAGGTTTCAGGTGTACTACAGCTGTAATATAAGCACACAATGCCAATGGTGCAATAAATAAATACATAAATTTCATTTTACTTTGATTATTCGTACAAAATCTAGGATACCTGAAACATTAGGCAACATTTCTGCAAACCACAAAAGAAAATTGTAAAAGGCCATTTGACAATCTCATTTTCCAAAAGAAAGTAAAACGTATTTGGCAAAATTGCTCTTAAATACGTAAAATCGTTGTTGACGAACAATATGTTTACAACTATTGAAAAATAAAATGAAATCTACCACACAGCTACATTTTGAAATAACAGAACAAAATTCTTCTTTTAGATTAACATAAACACGATCTTCTTATGAGCACAAGATTACATTAAATATTTTACTAAATAAATTATGTGATTTTGTATTTTATATCAAACTGCAGTTGTAGTTATGCAAGTACTACTATTGTAATTCCATAAGACTACATTGATTTTTGAAGACTACACTGTTCAGTATTTTGTTCCACTTTTTTTATATTCAATCACATATTATGAAAAAAAATCTTGCATAAAAATTGCAGTAGACAATTCAAGAAGAAACAAATTATTGAGACTAAAAAAATAGTTGCACATGGCTGAAAAGGTTTCCTAAACTGACAGGAGGCTATGCTTTGCATTTAAGAAATAGTTATTTAAACTGGATAATATTTCTTTGTTTTAAAAGCAGATACTTATTTTACTTTATTTCTTTCTAAAGACATATTTTTATGAGTGTGCGACAAGGTCCAATATTATTAATATTCTGGGAACCATTTTTGAAAAGAATTGAATCATAAATTTTTACATTTATTATTGTTGCTCTTTTGAACAATATTTTCTAAACAAACTGTTTTAAATCCGGTCAGAAATATTCTTTTGCCAAATATACATACTATAACACTATATGACATTGCAACTTAGAGATAATCTAGCAAAAATACGCGAGGATACCCGCCACTCATAAACCGGGCACAAACGGTGTGAATTATGTTTTTATTTTATTTTAATTTGAATAGAGTGCCAGCTGTGACCAGACCAAGAAGAAAGATATGTTAAGTCAACGTAAAATTTGGTTGTATATAAACAACAATTAGGTTAATGCAACACATAAAGTGTTAGTTCAACTCTATACATGGTACGGAACTAAGCTTTTAAAAGTTATTTCAACACTACGTTATTTTAGACCAACACTCTATCTGTTGTATTGATCGAATTTATTATTACTTGTTTATATACAACACTATTTTGCAATTTTGTGCTTTAACACAATTTTTTTCTCAGTTCATAAGCAAGAAAGTTAGGTTTTATTAATTACAAGTAACAATTTGATTAAATAATAAATATAAAAATAACAAACAATAGATATTGATAACAAACAACATGTGATGATAAAGCGGAGGAAATTATTTAAATAGCAATAATAATTATAGTATCTGTTGTAAAAATAAAATATTAATAAATAATAAAATAATTAGCTAAAATATCAAACTATAAATAAAGGTCACTTGCCTTATGATACAAAAGTTCTGCAACAGGTGACATTAAAAGTGGCAACATGTTTATAATCTAACCTGCATACATTCATCCCGATTCATAATAACAGCTGTTACTCTGATCGAAGTGAATCACAAAAAAAAGTTAAATTAAAATACATTAAAACAAATATAATGATTTGATGAAACAGGTCATAAAGTTGAATAGCATAAATAAGAAACAAAATAAATAACAAATATTAGTCAGGTAATTGCTTCTTATTTCTATTAGCCGAATGCCTGAAGGGATGTCGATTAGTGCAAGGGCCATGGTTCGAATCTCACTCTGGCCAATTATGGTAACTGGTTTTTTCTAGGGTCGTAATAATTATTAGGCTCTGCGGAAGTAATTGTATTATCTACCCCAAAAAAAGGAATCTATTACCAATCAAATTGCTGCTATTCAACCAGATGTGTTGAATAATGCTGTGTATAATTTGGAGGAACGGTTGGTGATTGTACAGCAGTAAAGTAGACGTCTTATCGACAATTTGCGTTAACCACTGTTGGGCATGTTGGGTATAAGAGATCCCATTATTCAAGCAATTTATTTTCTTTCATATATTATTGCTATTTTAATTTGTTAAAAATATATAATAAGCTGAAATATGTCCTTACTTAATGATGATCCAGTACTTTTCTATTTCATTTCAGGTGCGTCAAGTATTCTTTTCTAAATTACGATATTTAAGAGAGGGCATCCTTAGTGAGATGGACAATAAATATTCGAATAATCACTCCGGAAGTTATCAATTATACTTTTCAGCGAATCATAGAAAAGTATACAGTCATTTACTTATTACTTTACGATTTCACAGAATACCATCAATTAAAAATGTTTCCAGTGCTTCTCCGCATTCACAAAATATTTCGTAGAAGTTGTTCGTTTCTCCAATTTAGTCGATTACGAAAGTATGCACCCTAAAGCATTCTCCATAAGCAATTTGATGCTGGTATCTCGTCTTTCTCAAATGAATAAAAATGCCAGTAAGTTCATCAAAATTCCGCGAGATTATTACAAAATTACATGTGAAAAATATCCTTAGCAGCAACATTCTTGTGGACGTTTTGCTATAGCGGACTCGACCTGTATTCGTGACTATTATAGAATTAAATCTTTTCTTCAAGTAAAACAAGATGACGATGTATACACATTTCTCGGGGCCGTTGTTTATTTTCCTTTCCGAGTTTCATGACATTCGCTCTGCGAGTTTGCCAGGGCGCTGTTCCATATCACAACGTTCGATTTTTTTCGGCGGCCGAAACAAAGACTTCCCCGTAACAGAAGATTCATGTTAGCGTGTAGCACAAGTACATTTTTGGGAGCGGGTGCGTGGTACTCGTAGAATATCCGTCTTGTAAACACGAATTATATTTTTACGGGTCATTTTTCTTGCCCAACTGACAGCTTAGAGGCGCACGAGTTTGAATAAATAGGTCAGTGCAATTAATATCATGTGTTTGGACGCGTGTTTTTTTACGTATACACAGTTACAAATATGGACATACGCGCAAGCTCGATAAAGAACCACATGCTTTTGCAATGCGTCTGCATATAATTTCACTTCAGATGACGCATATTTTTGAGGGAAATATGCTTGTATCTACGAATACATGGCGATAAATTCTTTCATTAACTGTAAATTACGAAAATCATTCTTAAAGGCAAAAATCGCTCGTCAAATATTAAGCAATTCGAACTTGACATATTTGCTATTTACAGTGTTTGCTTAATCAGCTAAATCTGAAGTAAATATAAATATGTTTTACTGTATCGTAAATTCAAAACCGTAAAATGCAACGTTCAGCGTCATAGAAAAAACTCATAAAGGTTTAGCGGACGTGATTTGTACAAATACGTTCTGGTATTTATTATGGCTTCGTTGCAGGATTATGTTATGCAACATTTTCTTTTTATTATGCAGTCTATAAAACTGTAAGTACTACGGTGCGAAACATATTTGTATTTTTTTCTTCGTGAGAAAGAAAATTATTTGTAGGAATGAAATTACAAAAATTAATGTCAACGTTTTCTTAAACTCTCTTCCAGGAATTCTTTTATCACACAAATAAAAAAGCTATATATTAGCCGGATAAGAAGCATGGAATAGAATTCCCAGTTTCATGTTACGCTAACAACTGAAGAAAAGTCTTTATTTGGTTGGACAAATGTGTCATATAACTTGCAAAAAATAAAGGGTAAAATAAGGTAAACGAAAAGTAAAAATTATAAAAATACTGCATAGAGATGATATAATATAATAATACTTGCTATTTCTTTCTTGGTAATACTTAGCGGATAGGGAAAAAAGATGATACCAATGTACTTGTAATTTCGAAAAGAAACTTTTAACTGTATTATTGTACTGCTTGGCAGCTGCATATCCCCCTTATTTGATCCAATTTCGATTTTTCCAATATACGATTTGTTTACATTGCTGGCCTTCTTTTTATTTACTGAAATAATATTTATTTTCTTTGTAGATAGCACGTCATTCTCCAACGCCATTCTTCTGATGACTTCTTCAGAGGTTCATGACGCCTGCGCACCAGTATCAAGCAATGTATGGGCCGGAAATCCTTCAAGATATATATTGATAAATAGTAATTCTGGTAAAATACATGTAAGGTATTTTCCACAATCAATGTCAATAAATTCTTTTGGATGAGTATATGTAAACCTAACATTTAATCAACTGCTAGTGCTAGGCCTTTGGTAGTCATACCAACGTCTAGAATCCCCCACTGCTGCATCCCTAGCCATACTCTTAGATTCTTTGTTAAAGTTGAATCCTGTCGACCATTATTCTCCCTCGGGATACTACTGCGTCCCTCTGACGTTCCTGAATTCCTATAACCATTTCCACCTCTTTGATTGCCATTGTTAAATCCACCTCTATAATTTCCTGGTCTGTAATTTGCATAATTTCGACTCTCATTCCTTTAATCCGTTCTCTTTTCATCCCTTTCATCCCCCGTAAATCCAATATGTCTTACATTTAAATTTTGCTGTCCTCCTCGATTTTCTTTCGCCTCATCAATTCTCTTGAGGTAAATAATAAACTCCTCCAGATTATTTATATTTTGAGTAGCTACCTGCATCACAATATTTGGACCAAAATGTCTAGCCAGATTATTAATCAACTGTGCCTCAGATACTCCCGTATCCAAATAAATCGCCTGATTATATATCTTCAGTATATACCTCTCTCTGCTCTCAAAACCTTTTTCATTGCATCTGCCATTACACACTTTTTCCCTCACCCTATCTTGTTCAATTTTGCTCCAAAATTGTTGGAAAAATCACTTCTTAAATTCCTCGAAACTATTAATCCACCCCTCTATTACACTATACCAAATTTCCACCTCCCCTTTTAAAGTATTCTTTACAATATCCATAACTTTTATGTGGCTTCATTATTCATATAGACCTCAATATACTTACTGATATTTTCGTAAAGTTCTTATTGAACTTTTAATTTTCTGATCATCCAAATTTCGGTAGACTGTCTGGAGGTGTGGTATGCATCGCTATATATGTCGGTTCGGCCCTCACTTCTTCAGCGACCACCTTTAATTGACGCTCGCTATATACGTGTTTATTTTCCAACTGAAATTATATTAAAATTCTTGAAAATGTTGGAAAAACCCAGCAACGAAACGTGGAAGTATACTAAAATAACAGAAATTTAATTTATTTAAATAGAAGACCTATCAT
>RXPK01000256.1:454747-465424 GCA_004143645.1 Protaetia brevitarsis
TAAATGTGTTTAACTAATAATTATTATGTCAGCTGTTATTACACCTTAATAACTTTGTAAGCAATTACTTATTGTAATGTTATATCTTGTTTCCATTTTATCGTGTAATAATTTTAGTGCCTCCTGAAGAGGTTTATAAAATAATATACGAAATATCAGGTTTTATTTAGTTTGATTTGACGGACTGAATAACTGAATATTACTTTAATTATTTAGATAATTTTGGCTAAATACTTTAGGCGTTATATCTAATCTTTCATTCAGTTTTCCCAATGATTCTTATTCTTTTCTATAATGAGTTTAATACACCAAGAATCGATCAAAAGAACAGTGTTTGGTCTAAATTTACATTCATTTTTACATAACAAAGAAGAAACAAATTTAAAAAATATAGCAAAGGCGAAGCGTACCTGGTTCTGAGTTATTTGAAAATAATATATTATCCTATACAGACTATAAATCATGCTTCGTTTTCGATCAAAAAAAAAAAAAAAAAATAAATAATTGAAATATGGTAGGTATTTGGTCAATTTTTCAGAAATACTTTCAATTATTTAAATGTTCAGTTCAATTGATTAACAATAATTAGCATTTTTAAACAAAGTTTGAAGAACGATTTAAAAATCTCAATGTAACTGGAACAATTTCTTGCTAAAATTGCCACGTAGAATGTTTATTTTAAGAAACAAATTAAACAGTAAACACATATTTATGTAACATAATCAACCAATTTGTGATGGCTATTCAACATACATACATATTAATTATTCTATAACAAGGAAAAGAATTTAATATATATATTTACGAAAACTATTTGCACCATACAAGGCTTTGAATAAATTATTTCCTGTTAGTAATTATAAACATTACCACGAAAATCATAATAAATATAATTAAATTATATACATATATGTAAAACGTTTCCTACAAGTTTAATTTTACCTGGCCGCAATTCATACACCGAAAAAAATATATACAGGTATTTTTAAATCGGACTTTGGCACCATTTCTTCGATTCAGGACAAGAGACCGACACAAATAAAAAATGTACGTAAAATTCCGTTTCTAAATAGCGACGAAAGTGGAAAATACACGGACAACAAACAACGCGCAAAATTTCTGAATGAAAAACCCACATTTTGCACACAAATATCTTGCGATTCCTGGCAACTGTTCGCGAATGCAATTTCATTCGTATGTTGACGACGCGACGTTTTATGTAAATGTACAGGATTCGTCTGAAACCTATGGCAGCGACACTATTGTAAACAACATTTACATTTACATAAATGAAATCGAAATTAGTTTCATACCCATACAATTAGTGGTTTTAGAATTGAAAACATTTGGACGTGCAGATGACGAATGAAGGATAGATTCTAAAAATTGGTAAAAGTTATATATAACCCCTTGTGGACTTATTTTATTATTCGAATATCAAGTCAACTGACCTAGAAAAATCTATGTACTATTGAATTATTGGTTAGTAATAATTATGTACTTCTTGAGATTATTTTAATGTTAGGTTACTGTAATAATAGAAAATTAGATATATAATTATTGCTAAAAATCCTCAGGTGGTCGTGCTTACATAATAACGAGTGGAAAAACTACAGAAAGAATATTGATCGATATAAAAATAACTTAATAAAAACTATGAGATGTGGATTTTTGTAAACGTTAAATTATTTTTACATTTTGCAAGTATATATGACTATGCATATAAAGTCGTAATAATTTAACACTTATTGAAAACGTAAATTACTGCATAATTAATATATGTTTTGGAGTTTAATACTCTTTTTTACTACAGAATAATACTAAACAGGAACTATCTTTCAAACAAAATCTCTCTCTCCTTTACTAATAATTGCACATAATACTATTAATGATATTTTTTTAGCTTGTTATGGGTTTAAAATAGGATGTTCCATTTAAAAAAAATATCTTACCCCTTACAAAGCTTACTTATAATATTTTCAAATTATGAAGCTGTTACAACAATATATATTACAATTATCAAAATTTTATTCAGCTAATAGTTATTTAATAAATGAACTTTGCCGTAGTAAAACTCACTCGTATATACAGGGTGTATCAATAAAAAAGTAATTTTGCTTGGGTGTTAACTATACGACATATAAGCACAAACCCAGCAAACGGATTTCACTCATTAAAAGAAAAAAAAAAGTAAATTTAGAGCCAAAATTCTTTAGTCCGGCCTGATGCAAGGAAAACGTATGTTAAGCACCCCTAAACGTGGTATTATGTAATAATACATTGCACTCATTTAGTATTATTCTTAATGGTATGCCGTAAGTTCATTTAACGTCATTCTGAATAAATAAAGGCCCTTGTAAAAATAGCAAAACTGAGGCATTTTAAATTTCTTCTTTTATAAAATAAACATTCTTTTTTATTAAGAGCATTCTACGTAAGTCTACAAAGTATTATTTTTAATATCCTGATAAGACGTTCGAGTTTCACCGGATATGCGACTTTCAGTAGTTACAAAAAAACGTAAATATTTTTCTTTTGCTTTGTCGAATCGACAGTTAGTTTGTTAATAAACGGTACCACCATGAATCTGAGTTAATTTCTTTTGGATTTATTTAATCATATAACGCAAAATGAATTGAAACGAATACACAGAAATAAATGTAGATACAGAAAATTTGCAAACACGCCTTTTACTATGATATCGCGCGAAAATGAATCTATACATTCCGCGCTTTTGCCGATGCATCAAGCTTCGATTTTCTTTATATGAAAATCATGATGGTCCTGAAAAGGATCGTTTTTTCGAGACGGAAGATTTAAATAAAATGTTCGAAGTGGCTTGCACTCCAAACGGCGATCAACACAAAACTAACAGCGGTAATGGCTGAATGATAGCTGTGGTATGTGGGGGTATACTCGGGACAGCATTTAGGTTGGGCACAGGTGCGGCTCTAGCCTACGGCATTATAAAATATTTTTTTTCTCGTTAATGCTTACAGATAGACCCCCTGTGCATTGAGACTTTTTGATTGTATATGATTACAGCTGCTACATATTATTATATTTACCTCTATATCTGATACACCCTGTATATGTATGTATATACAGGGTGTTAGGTAAACATGCGGCAAAATTCAAGGGGTTATCTTGGCCTATTCTAAGAATGTTTTGCGCTATAATGATTTTGAAAAAATCCTTGTTTTTCGAAGATACAGGGCGAACAGATTTGCCGCACTAAACATTTTATTATCAAAAAGTATATGTAAAGTTGCTCAATCTACAATAAATGTTCAAACGGCTTCCTCAGCCTGGATTCAATCTTCTGTCATTGACTGTCGAACTCTTTCAAACACACAGGGTCGTTTCTAATTGAGTACACCCAGCAATTATCCGATGCGCAAATGCAAATCCGAATGGATCGTGACCATGGCACAAAATCACAGTGCAATCTGTGTCACGTGTGGTACATCCTCCAGAACTTAGGCAGCGTTGCTTCCAAAAAAGTTGACTGTACACACGCCAGTAGTCTTCCTGGTAGAAATACAGTACAATTAGATAGTCACCCACAATTCCAACCCAAACATTCACGAGAACTGATGTTGAAAACTATCTTCAAATACCTCATGCGATTTTCATCTGCCCACACTGGTTATTATGAAAATCCCTATTGCATTTCTTGAGAACTGGCTTTATCGGTAAAAAGAATATGTCTCAGGAACAGAGGGATGCGAACTTGATGTTTGCAATATCCATTGACATAATGCAATACGTGTGGGAAAATCGCAGGTAGTTAGTGCTGAAACGCGTTGAATGTGGTATGGATACAAAAAATTGTCCTTAAGAATTTTCCAAACCGCCCAATGACTTACATTAAAGTATTTGCAATTTTTTCGGCGTAGAGCTCCTGGATCTTCCTCTAGAATCCGCAGCAAATTATGTTTCAATTGTACGGTTTTGCAGTTATTGATCTTCTGACCTCCACTTCGTTCATTGAGCCTGTTTCATGAAGACGTCGATGAATGTTTCGAAGATTTTTCGTCGTGGATTACGGGCAGGAAATCATTCAATGTACAATCGTTAGCTTCTAATGAGATGCATCCAGCAAGTGATACATGAAATGCATGTCCAGTCAACTCGGCGTTCGTATACATCATGATAGATGGGATGCACTAACTATTAAAGACACGCCAAACAGCCAAACTCACTCAGTCTAAAACAAATGGACCATTAGAGGTAGATAGAAGAGAATAGAATAGATAAGTATATTGCAGTGTTTCATTCAAATGGACAATGCAAACGTCAGTCAAGAACAAAAATTATAAATGTATATTTGAGGTTAGAAATTCCTCTATGTTGTAAGGCTTATTTCTAGTAATAATTTGTAACATAATTTTAAAATGTTGACAATTTTTTACAGTTTTAACATGGATGGCAATTTGTTATAGAACCTCAGGCAATTATATTCTAAATTTGTTCTCACTTAGTGTGAGTCGATGCTTGGGGTAGCGATAATCATTTTTAAACCTTGTAAATACTCATGTTGTAATTCACTAATCTCGAATAAGTATTTTTTTTAAATAAGAAGATTAGAATTCAAAAATGTAAATACATATACAGTTAAAATGTTAGTTTGTTTGAAGAATCCTCTGCAAGATTGAGAGTACTCGAGTGTATTAATCAACGTAAAATCTTTTTCTGTATCAAAAAAACTCTGATTAAGTCACTACCAACCACCACCCAAAAACGATTCCATATTTATGTTTGAGTAGCAGCATCCATAATACTATACGAAGCATATGCCAACTTACTATATCTCTAAGTCGACGAATCGCAAAGCAATAGCTACATAGTTTTTTACAAAGCATTGACGTGATCTTCCATTTTAAGGTTTCGTCGACTGTAAAGACCCAGCAGCTTAACACAAGTGTGGACAGGATATTCACAGTTATTAATATTCACAGCTTCTGGAAGAGTTTGAAATTTGTTAATTTGAAGAAGATGACATTAGGATTTATCGCTGGTTAATTTTAAGCTGGTTGATAGTTAACCACTCCTCATTGTATTAGATAAGTGCTGCCTAGATCGATAACTTCATCTAGTGTACTACAGTGATTACAAAGTAGTATCGTCCGCATAATTTACAGTTGAAAAAGTTACTTACAAGAGAGGTGGGCTTGAGATTATAGATATCATTAAAGTAAACGATAAATAGTAATGGACCTAGTATGCTACCTTGTGGCACAACCTTTTGTTTATGGTCATGTTATCTGAGAAGAGCAGCCTCATTTTATTTTTAACATGCACTTTTTGTTTACGCTCGTTTAAGTACGATGAAAACAAGCTAAAGCGTTACTCTCACTCCATAGTGCTCAAGCTTTCTGTAAAAGTATGGAATGGTTTATGCTATCAAACGCCTTTGACAGATCTAAATAAGTAAGCAAAAGTTATTTGTTTATTCTCCAAGGCATTTAAATTCCCTTGTTAGTTCGAAGAAGTGCAGTTTCCGTATTCTTACCTTAATGAAGCCAAGCTGACATTTGTTTATGATGTTAAACTTAATGAGAAACCCCACAATCGGTTGTATGCTCTCTTCAAAAAATTTAGAAAACTTGTTAATAGACTAATGGTCTGTAGTTTTTCAAAATGTCTACATACACCGGATTTATAAATTGGAACACACAGCTTGTTTAAGTGAATCCGGAAAAATTCCAGTTGAAAAAGATTCTTTATATAATGTGTGCTATTGGTTACGAAACTGGAATAACATTTTTTTAAGAAACTACTGGGTATATTGTCAATACCCAGATCTACAGTTCTTTTAAGGATTTAGATATTACTGATAGTTCATTTGCATCTGTTGGTTGAAAGTAAAAAGAATAAGGGTTATTACTTGTATTTAAGCAGGGTCAGCCGTATTGTGTATGAGCTGTGAATTTTATTTGTAGTGAGAAAAGTAATGGTTGAACTGATTAGCAAGATTTTTAAGATTGAAACAAGTAAAGATGGGTAGCAACCAGTCTCCAACAAGTGAGAACAACAACACGCCAAATGTCCAACTTGGGTTAGCTGCTGATAATAGCTGATGTCATGAAATCTCGCTTCGAATCAATTATTGCGTTGTTATATATGGTCTTATAAAATATGTAAGTATCTCTAAAATCTGGATTGCGGAGCTTATTAACTGTAACAAACTGACTGTGTTCCTGAGATCTAAGATATCTTGGCGGCTTCCACACGTCACAGCATTTTGAATGGGACTTTCTTACTGGAAAAATAGCATTAAAATATCTCAGAAACACAGTCAGAAAAATGTTAAATTTTTCATTAGTGTCCCATTGTTCCTGTAAACTTCCGACATCTTCTCCAGATATATTACGTAAAGAACTCATTTATATTACTTTCATTAAATGAACGTAACAATTTAAATTGTTTGCACGTTTTTTACATCCTCAAAGAGAAGAAACTATTTGATTATTGTGATCTGAAAACCCAGTCGAATTGACCACAGTACTAATTACACCAAGTTTATTCAAATGAAATCCATTACTAGATAACACAGCCGTTTCATGTGATCGAGATCGAAAAAAAAAACGCATTGTAAACAATTTTTTGTACTTGATAAACACATTGGCGTACACCATACTTTTATTTACATTAATAATTTCAACGAATATCGAAAATGGTTGTCGCAAATTTTGTTCGAAACAAAGGAGTTTTCCAAAAATCATCATAGAACAAAATATTCTTAGAATAAGCAATAATAATCCTTGAATTTTTTTGGCCGCATGTTTACCTAACACCTGTATAAAAAATCCTTTCGCAAATATATGTGGGTTTAATTATCCTAAAACTCCCATTCGTCATTATTCAACTGTATTCATATAAGTTATGTACATATGGGGAAATTACAAATACTGACAATTGTCGCACGGACTTAAAGCAGCGAATATTTTTTAACGGAAAAGTCCTGAAAACACTATATAACCCTGAAAGGATATGTAATACTTCAGATTAATCTTTACTGTAATTACTGGGAGCGGAATTTCAATTCACATTCCAAACTCATAAACCTGCTAGTATGCTTGTAGTGAACAGGTGTTCCATATCGGACAAACGACTTCTCGGTACCAGTATCGCGAACGGTTCACTCGAGAAACGATCGAATGACGAAGAAAACAGTTCGGTCGATAAAAATGCAAGTTTAGCGGAAGATATCGCGAGAATTCCAACGTAAAACGGCTGGTTATACGGATGTAAGTATGTATATACGCATATACAATACTCTCCATAATTAAAATGCATTCACTGGAAATATAAAAAAACGTAGACAGATTTTTGGTTGTTATATCCTTCTCGTAAATATATAATATAAAAAAAAAATCGATAAATTACTTCTTCTGCTGGTAGTGGTAACTTGTATATACAGTGTGTTAAAAAGGTTGTCAGATATTTTACACCAATTGTAGTAATGGTGGAATAACAAAAAAGTCTAGTCAACATGGGGTCCGCAATTCAACTGTTTTTGACAATATAGTCATTGCATATTGTTTGATAAGATAAAAATTTTCAAAAAAATTCTGATCGCAATGTAAATAAACAAATGTTATTTAAAGTAAAACTAAGAAATTGTCCTACATATCCACGTTCATTTCCTAAGCACGCTACACCTTCTTATGAAGATGACGCAATCTTTCGAAAATTCTGGAGTCCTCGATTCCTCGCAACAATTTACAATCGTTGCCTGAGTTCTTCCAAATGTTTACAGATCGTGCGTACACTAATTGTTTTAGATGCCCCAAACATAGAAGTCTAGAGGTGTCAGGTCAGGGGACCAGGAGCCATGCAGTTGGTCCTCCCGTCCTTATCCATCTCTCGTTGTAATCTTGATTTAAGAAATTTCTAACTACGATGAAAAATGCGCAGGAGTTCCATCGTGCATAAACCACCATATGTAATCGTTAAAAAGTGGCACGTCTTCCAACAAAACGGGTAATTCAATTTTAAATCAATCAAGTATACTGTCCGTTAAACGATTAGGAGAAATACTGGACAATTAAACAGTCTCCAAAAAATGCAAGCCAAACATTTAGCGAAAACGGTTTTGGTGATGCAGTTCAACAACAGCATGGGGATGTTCATCTGCCAGACGTGATTGTTATGAAAATTGAATATTCGTCTCTTGTAAACCCAGCCTCGTCACTAAATAAAATCTGAGTCGCAAAATTAGGAGTTTCTGCCAGCTGTCCGTAAACCAATGACAAAAACCCCTACGTGCATCATAATCGAGAGGAGCAGAATGGCAGCGTTGAATGTGGTAGGGATAGAGGCTGCTGTTCCGCAGAATTCTCCAAAAAGGGATAAGGACGTAACTGACGTTCAGTTCTGCGGCAGAGTCTTCGGGTGCTAATATTTGGGTTGTCTTCTACCCGTCTCAAAATATCTAATTCTACTGCGGAGAGAGAAACTGATCTAGGTCTACCAGAACCACCATTAATTTTAAATGAACCAGTTCGGACAGCCGGATATGAAGTTTTGAGAAAATCTATACACTCGGTAACAACCGATTTGGAAATTCTTCGGCATAACATACGCCGTGCTTCAGTGGCATTACCATTCGGACGACCGTACATAAAATGCATATCGGCCATTTCCTGCATTTGTGTACTTATGCATATTTGAGAACAAAAAAAAATGACGCAAATGATAATAATCTGATGACAGATGTCTGACAGAACTAATTTTAAGTCACAATCAGTTGTTTGACAAAGGGAACTATCTCAAAACCGAAAATTTTTTTTTTATTTTAAAATATGCAATGCTACTATATGTCAAAAACGTTGAATTGCGGACCCATGTTGACTAAGATTTTTGTTATTTCCACCAGTACTTATAATTGGGGTAAAATATCCACAACCTTTTTTTAACACCACTGTATGTATATGTAGTCATTTTTCTAAAGAATTGGACTTATCTTTGATTTGATTATTATTTAGGTACTTTTTACTTCAGTTAATTATTGACCACATTATGAAATTTTACTAATATATCCACGTTACATAAAAAAAAACCTTCGAAAATTACTATAGTTAGAAATATTAGTTATTAGAAAAATAAAATACCTGATACGGTTTTAGGGGCACAAAATTGCCCCAAAATTACATATTTACTTAAATTTGTTGTTCAACTATAGGTATTGTAGGAACGAGGAAGTTTAGTGATATTATTAAGTAGCTTACTGTGTATCTCGTGTGAATAACTGATTAAAGTACAAAAAAAAAGGAAAGTTCCGCAAATCTTTCGATTATTTATGCAACGCAACTATAAGTACCGTGTACCGAGTAATGCGTAATTCAAAATTGTTTGCAAACAATTTTTATTACTATTTCAGTTCGGCTGTAGCTTCGATTGCATTAATAATTGACAGATTAATTCGCATTTATTTTTCTAAGATGGTACATAATACTTATTAGTTAAGGAAAAAAGCAGTTTTATTAGTAATAGTTTATTTTGTTATAGGGCAAATACAGTGATACCTGATATGGATGAAAGATATTGGTTTCACTTTAACAACAGTTTTTTTAAGTCAATTCACAACGTAATGACTCATAAAATTATATTGCTTAATAATGAGAAAAATGACAAAGCAATAATAAAAGATAAGGTAAATGGGCCCCCTTGAAAGTTATTTAGTTATTGAAATTATTGAAATCTAACAAAGGACAAAGAGAAATATGGCTTTGAAATTACAACTAATAAAAACAAACAATAGAAATAATATACCTTAGGCGGTAAACTTGCGGTTTCTCTTGTTCTTTGCACTGGGCGTTGTCTCGGCGAGTTGATCCTCTGTCGGGCGTACGTGGCGGTTATGTCCGGTGACGCCTCGAAAACGGCTACTTCATCGGGGTATCCCAACTGCAAGTGGCACTTGAGCTTGTCACTCAGCTAGCGACGGCATCGCACACTTTTGTCACCAGCGGGCGCAGATATCATCATAATGATGGGGAATTTAAATATCCCACCACTTGGTTTAAAACTGCATCTTGAAACATTCGATTGCTTATAGGCTCGGTACTTTCTTCTTCGCTGGATTCTTTATACGTATGGGGTTTGAATTAATCCACCCGGTATTTTAATATATTGCGTCCAACTGGCTACAATGCCGTTCTCCTTGCCCACCCTTTCCGACGACCTTTTCCCACTTCCGTTCTCTGTACTTGACTTAGCCCACGCTGCGCGTAGCCGTCCGGGGACATTTTCATTACTCCCCGCTTAGCCAATCAGGAATAGTAAAACAATCACGGGGTGGCAGCAAAACTCAAATATCATAGTGTTGCAAGTTTTAATACTGTTTAAGAAAATACTTGAGTTTAATAGCGATCAGCATTGTTGTTTTCTACTAAGCATGTGCTGTAGTTAGATACGTACCAGTAGTCATAAGTAATTACGTTACTTACTACAAATTTGTCAGGTGCTGCTGTGTAATAGCCGTTAATAAAAGCACTATTTACAGTAACACTTGCATTCAGGAAACTGGTTTAGTTGCAGGTATTATTAACGAGAATAGTTCAAGTAAAACTTATCTATTGTAAATAATTTTTTATCAAGTAAACACTTTACTTAGCCATTTTTTCTCAGTGTAGGAGCATTCTGATTAAACTCTATTTGAAACTCTTT
>RXPK01000256.1:465824-567109 GCA_004143645.1 Protaetia brevitarsis
TTGCAAATCATTATGGATTTCATCGTTGTTTAAAAGCGTTCTGTATGGCCGGAATCAATTTTTTAAGTATTTTTTCTTTTCAATAGGATCAGCTGATCTATACGCGACATTGAACTCAATATTTCCTATGATGTTTGGGAAAAAACCAAATCTCCTACACAATTTCGTTTGGAACAGTGTGCTTTGAGAATATAGATATTTAGTGTGGACGCAAATATCCTTTTCTCGCTTTATTTTGAAGTTTTAAAAAGTAATATAATCCAAATTACATTTGCATAGTGGAAAGACATAATGACAATATCTTGATAACTAAAATCTATTCATATTTTTGTATTCACATTATTTTATATCGAAGCATCAGATAATGTAAAATAAAGTGTCATGACTGAGCTCACAAACAATATCAAAACAGAAAAAAAATGAAAAGCAGTTGTAAAAGTCATAATCAATAAATAACAACATTGATTCTAAAAAAAACTAACAATGTAAATAAGTATATTCGTGGTATAATATATTATTGAAAAATGTTTGTATTCGGGATTGATTACATTAATTCATAAAATTTCACTGCGACACAGTAATAATCGTTGATAAGTTCTTAGCATGTTTTAAAATAGCTTGCATATTACATCCGCCAGCAATTTGTTAAGATGTCTTAAGATTTCATTCCACTGAGGCAGAAACTGATTTCGATATCGCTGACATTTTTCGATAGAGACAATCTTATTTTAGTTAATTTATTAATGTAAACTGTTTCAAGACGTCGGACTGTATTACGAATAGTAGTCGCGCTAAGAATTTGATCTTAAAGAGATAAATTTACTGCAATAAATCGTGTGCAACGTATTGCTGAATTGCCATCGTAAAATTGTTTTACAAAAATAGTTTTGTTCGGGAGGATATAATATCCAATTTATAAAGATTAAGAAGACGCGATCACACACAATCATTAAATTATTATCCATTTGTAAACATTAATTATAGCTATAACAAGCCATAAATTATAAACTGCCGCAAATCGATTATATGCACAAAGCACGAAATACTAAACGCTTTTTCCCCACTGGTTCTTCATCCTTTTGGTTGCTTTCTCCCATGTCTTATGTACCGTCGACTCGAAATACATTATTAACTTTCTTACGGAGTATATTTCTTTCTTTTTATAGATTGCCCTGTAAATGACGTTGTCGGTTGGGCAATAAAGATTATTATGATTACATATCCTCTATACGGTAGAAAGTGACGGACAGGAACTGGACAAATCTAATTCCATGTAGATCAGTAAGGTTAATTACTGCTATAAAAATACGTAAATGAAATGGTTTGTTGTTACATTGATACATAATATTAAATACTCATAAAAATAACAGAATTTTCATGCGCTGTAGATGTATTAAAATAAATTTAAAATAAATGTTACCTAAACGAATTAACTATAGAAATACTGGTAGTGTTTTTTTAATCCCAACAAAATAAATTGCCTTCCTTTATCTTTTTATCTTGCCAAAGCCTGCAATAAAACTACATTAAATAAACAATTAGAATTTGAGTTAGGATAATCTACGGTATTTCCCAATTTATTTTAAAAATATCTCAAGCGAAAAAAAAAAAAAAGAAAACGTAACATGATCCAAACAAAATACTGAGAAATCAAGCTAGTCTACGTCAAGTAAAACGGATTTATTTATGTAGACATCTGCCCTACTTTTTACCGTCAGCAAAGGTATACAATAACAATCTCCCACGTTTTGCAAGTCTTTAACTGTTATTGTCCCATTTACGACATCATAAATAAACATCAGGCTATTAATAAAAGTACGTTTATTTATAATACAATTTCCATTGTCTGCTTTCGATTGCGTGCATATAAATATATTATGAAAATTGATCTCATCCATCGTTCAACTGTTTGGGTTTAAAGAAAAAAAAGATATATCCAAGTCTGCCAAGATTGAACGCAGCAAAATTACGAAGCAGTCTCGTCTTCCGCATATGTGTGTCACCTATGCAAGTATGTGAGTTTAACGATGCTAATTAGAAATTTAAAAATGTAAAGTTGAAAGCGAATGTTTTAACATCTACCATTACGGAATGTTAAACCACAGTGAGCTACTCTTCCTGTATAGATAAGTTTCACTAATTCAAAAAATAGATTCCGTAGACACGATATTAATTCTACCAGTCATCCCTATAAGTTATCTAATCTGTGGCTTATGGTAGTGAATATAGTAGGTATTGTTACGGTTAAATGATAAGATATGCGTGCGCGACACAATATGTATACATTCTATGCAAGGTCGAAAACTTATTTTGCCAATCGTGTAATTTATTTCATTTGTTCAATTACTTATTTGTCATATTCATGTAATCTTTTTATAATAGTCTTTCACGTTTTAGTAATTTTTACCGCATATTCCTTTACTACTTTGTTTTTAAACTAAAGATATTTTGTTGACATTATCAGTTTTTTTTCATGCAATTTGTATAAATTCTAAGCGGAATCCCTAATAAGTACACAAGGACTCACTTAAATTACCATAACGTTTCTTCTAATCCGATAGGTGGCGCTATGTGCAGTTGAAATTCTGTACGCTATAATGTCACATTCTTTCTTTTTTTGTGTGGTAAAAATATAAATAAATATAGTGTTTGGTTATATCTATCGTATTTACTTGCATCTATCAATTTTCCTTTTAATCTATTTCCCTCTATTTATTATATCATTTTTATAGTATTGTGTATTGTTAGTTTTCTGTAGTTTTATTAGTACTAACTAAATAGTTATAACTATATTAAAAGCTTCAGTTGCTGCTTTTCCATAGGAAAAGAAAAACTTGGCTGTTTTAAATACGGAAACAAAAATCATTTTATTGCAAAAAGCCTAAAAGGCAAGGAGAAAACTGCGGAGGTGGAATATTATGGAAAATAAAGGAAATATTAGGGAAAGACTAAGGAAAGGGAACAAAATGAGTCATTCACGTTTCCTTCAAAGAAGGAATACCTGCTTTAACTCCCTTTTTTTTGTTTGGGGAGTTTTTATGATGGAAGCCACCAAATGTGATCTGATGTACTTTTTCCGAACCTTCTTCTACCACAGATGGTGGTACAGATAACGTTTTTTGAACCAATGTAAAAATGTTAAAGCTTGCGTCCTTGAAACTGTGTTTTGCCAATTCCTATATTTCATGCTGTCCTAGGTCGATTTCATGGAGCAAAACTTAAAGACATAACCTACTTAAAGACTTGCCACAATGTTAAAAAGTGCAATTTTGTGCAAACTAAAAATAGTGTCAAACGAACGTATGATTCGCACTTCTGTCTAGATTTTATTGAGTTGCCAAAAAGGTCTTAATTTCCTTGTAAGTTGATATGTCAATATTTAGTTCAATTCAACAGCGTAAATTTAGTAACTCTGGGAGTTTTTAGTAATATTTCAATGGTTTGAATAATACTGATTTTTACAATGTCATGCGAGAGTATTTAATGAAGAAAATTGGTTTTTATAACAATTTACACTCTTTTTGGGAAAACTTTTTCTTTTTCAATACACATACACATAAATGTAAGTTAATTCAATAAATTAACTTCATCATTAAAGAATGTGCTTTAATAATCAGAGAAATGGACGATGGTCGTTCCCCAGTCTAGAGACAACGACAACTTTATATCTTCCCAAACACTGTAAGAAAAACTTTCAAGAGAAAATAAAAAAACACAAAATCATGTTTGCTTCTCTTTTTTGTGTATTTTTTCTAGACGTTCACAATCATGTTTTTTGCGATTACAGCGCAATCTGTTACGAATCGAAAAAAAAGTTTCAAGCAAAAACTACATACTTAAGGTAAAACAACCAGTGGCTGACATACACCCATTACCTGACATGTTCATACTATTTCTGGCAAAATAAGAAAATGTATATATCTATCTTTTTATGTTGGCAATAATAAGTTAGCTATACATATGTAGGCATTTAATTTTACTATAAATATTACCCTTCTGCGCCGGTGCAGATTTTTTAATAGTCGGTTCATACGAGTGACCGTTAACGTTGTTCTTTCTTTGACTCAAAATAAGAAGATCGTTAGTGTGTTCACCACATGTTTAAGGTAAGTGTAGTATTTTGAGTTGGTATATTTGATAATAAGATAAAGAAATATATTAATCGCAAGTATTAAGTACGAAATTTGCAAATACAAAGGCATGTTTAGGTTATGCGAAGAATGTCAGGTATTGGCTTCGTGATAATGTTAATTTCTAATAACTGACATAGGATATCAGCTTTAGGGTTTTTAGAATGAAGCTAAATGATAACTTAACTCATGGCAATTAGTGCAAAGATAGTGGAAAATGAACCATAAGTGTTTTCTACATATTATTATGCTACCAATAACTGACCTAGGTGTCAGATATTGGTATATAACTGTCAACATACGGTTGTCATAATTTTATATGATTTTTATTTTTTATAGTTTATCATGGCATCAATTAAAAAGAAAATCTTGCAATATGATCAAGAAAACATGAAGAGAGCTATCGATTCAGTTAAGAAACTAGAGTTATCAATGAGAGCAGCATCGATAAAATACGACGTTCCAAGAACAACACTTTTATCAAAAATTAATGGAATATATCCAGAAATGTGCAGGATGCGTCCAAAAACAAATCTTACACCAGAGGAAGAAAACTTATTAACAGAGTAGTTATTCTACAGTGCCGATCGAGGCTTTCCTGTTACAAAGGAACAGCTAATACACTCAGTTGAACTCCTTAAATCACGATTTTCTAAATATCAATGAAACTGTTCAAGAAAACCCAAAAGCAACAAATTCCCAATCATCGAACGTGCCCGAAATGAATGTTATATGAAATCCAACAAAATCCAGAAAAGCATCATAATGCTGTGACGTGTTCTAACTATAATGTACCAACTCCATTTAAGAAGTCGCTCTTTTGGCCTGATAATTCCAATAAAATTACAAAACTAAACAAAAGATAATACATACAGCAGTCGCAACATCTGAAAGATGGAAGGAGTACTTTTTGAATAAAAAAAGAAATAAAGAGGCGCTCGAAAAACAAAAAGAAGAAAGGAAAAGAATACGTGAGGAGGCTAGAAATACAAAAATATTGGAAAAAACTTAATAAAAAGAAAAAAGTTAAACAAAGTAAAATTGAATCGAGTTCAGATTCGTTAATAGACGTTCATCTGGAATCAGGAGGCGAGGGCGAAGACTGGGCGCGAATCCTGTAGATACCATATGGTACGAAAGACACGAAATCCTTTAGAAAATAAGACCTCCTTTATCTGCGAATTCTCGCGGACTTTATACAGTTCCAGAAATTTTGCTTTATAAGTAAATGAAGTATAACATATTGTCAATACATGCATGAATATAACATTATTATTATTATTATAGAAATATTTATATTTTATATTTTTGAATACAATAAAATCTCCTATGAAGTTAATTTATGTTTATTTCGAAACTAACAGCAATTATTGTTACATAATATATGTCAGAAAATGGTATGTCAGCTTTTGGATGTGAACAAGTTTGGATGCGTCAGCTACTGGATGAAATAAAAATTGTATTCTATTCATAAAAAAAGTAAATAAAAGTAGTATAAGTACAGCGATGTTTATTATATGACTCGATTTAGAAATGTGCAATCTTGAGACCTATATACTTCTAGACAACATACCTAAAAAACCAAAGATACCAGTAACATATGAAATAAAAATGGTGCCTTAAGGTGTCAGCTATTGGATAGTTTGCCTTAATGGCGTAGAATCCGAATCTGCAATGGAAAATGGGAGTTCCCATTTAAGATTTCAAAGTTGTCCCCACTCCACTCTGGGGAGGAGGGAGGGGGTGAGATGGGGGATCGAGTTCGGCACCATTCAGTGAGCTCCCTATATTATAACCAATCTTATTAAGATCTTTTTTGAGTTGATGCAGTGTTTTAGAGATATTCCATTGTCTCAAGATAAAAAAAACTCATCCTGTATATATTTGTTTTATGAACATTTGAACAATTTATTCAGCTTTGTATGTAAATTGATACTAATCTATAATAAAGGCAACTCCGTTAAATATTTACGTGCTTAAATTCCATCCCACAAGTCAACAGATATTCACTCGATTTAGGAATCACTTCGAAATGTAATGCGTTCAGAACTTTGCAGATATTTCATCTGCAAATCTGGCAAGCGAACTCAAATATCAAAACAAATAGTGCACACACATATATGCATAGGTGTAATACAGAACAGCGATTTCAAGCTCACATAGCGTATCTACAACAAAGTTGCGACGTTTATCCACAGGAATATAGCGTTAGTTCGTTT
Organism: Protaetia brevitarsis; assembly: GCA_004143645.1. Taxonomy (NCBI): domain Eukaryota; kingdom Metazoa; phylum Arthropoda; class Insecta; order Coleoptera; family Scarabaeidae; genus Protaetia; species Protaetia brevitarsis. The sequence goes on from RXPK01000256.1 coordinate 472,174, forward strand.
GCCCAATCGGCGCTGTGGACTGCAGACCAGCAGGCGTCATAATATTTACTCCGAACGAGAAACGAGGCGCTCTTCTGGTGATGTTGCAATTGTAAACATTCGCGAGCAGATGCGTCGACGATATCAAGGCGAATATCTGCTATGGCGATCTTTTATTTTTATATTCGTCAAGGCGGACGATTTGTTAGCGGAGTCTACGGCAAATGCACTGTCGAGTGAGATTTCAAAGAAAAGCCGAGGCAATTCTATGAAAAATTGGATGTTTTCATTGTATCTGCACGTATAGGTAATAAACAAGAAATCAGTTTTGCGTTAACATTCGAGATGACTTCAATGTTACTCAGTGGCGGCTCGTGAGTTATGAAAGAGGGTGGGCACAAAATAAGAACTTGCTTATTTTTTGTACATAAAATCCATTCTCCTATTTTTCCTGGAAAAGACGTCTATGACTTTGTTGTAAAAATGCGTTCAGTCGATCTTCTAACATTGTGCTTCTCAGAAAAGTTTTAATGCGTTTGAGGGTGGAAAAACATTGTTCACATTCTGCTGTCGACATGGAGGTTGTACAAGTAATATCCAACAGTTTATATGTTTCCGTCAAAACTTTTTTTAAGTTGTTGTGTGTTATGAACACTAAAAGCGGCAAAACACTACCTACATCTACGTCACAGGTCATCGCCCTCATAAATTACTGAAAGTTCACTTTTCAATTTTACGCCGTCCAACATAGGATAAGATTTCACATTTTTTATACACAAGGGCCCTTGTACCCTTTAGTACCAGCCGCTACTGGTGGGTTTATAGACTGATATATGGTGTAAGAACAACGGTAAGTTTCTGAGCTCTTACCTTGCACTTTTATCCTTACATTGATAAACCCACGCTATACAGTTATGCCCATAGTCTCACCATTATATATAAACTACATATTATGAGTAGAATAATCCTCTAATCCTTTGTATGTCCAGATATAATTTCCAGCGTATAATTTTGTACGCATTTCCTTACTGTATAGTTTCGTGGATCTTTTTATATACTTGCGTGTATGTAGAGTATAGAGTACATTTATAAATCGCATGTGCTGTTTCGTAAACGTCGGCACACGAAATTTTATACGCATCCACCCGCACAGCGGATGGCCCTATGTGCGAAAAGTGCGTTCGACCAACTAAAAATATTTTCCGGTTAGTCATTGAACGTAATGACTCACGTATGTAATGTCTTATTCCATTGAGAAACCGCACTTTTTGAAAAGATCCGGCGCGCTCTGGCGTGTAGCGTTTACGAAAGTAAACCGGAGCTAATTTTGTTTTGGTATTGCGCCTTGTTACGTTAGCGAAAAGGAAAATAAATAAACATTCCTTCAACATTCGGCCAGTGATGCCGTTTTATGGACACCGACTATGTAATAGTATGTAACTGGATCGCCTATAATAATTTACTGGTAAATTGGTTAAAACTCAAGGCTACTAAGGATTGTATACCGGTTAACCGGTAAATTGACCAGAAAACGTTTGGTAAATTTACCGGTAAATTTCAAAATTTACCGGTAATTCGGTAAATGAAAAATCCATACCAGAAATTTTTATCTACGAAATATCGTGTTTATAGATATTTAAAGGTCTAAATGGACATTGAGAATAAAAAAAAACAGGCAAGTGTAAGTAACAATATACCCAATTACAAATTTTATGGAAGATGTTTTTTGCTTAATTTTAATTTTAACTTTCTTGAGATTGAGAACCGCTGTAATGCCCTAGAATAGAGAATATAGAAAAGAAACTGACAACAATTTTTGATTAGAAACGTATAACTTCCATTCCACCGAGTTAGTCAGAAAGAGAAGGAATCAAAAAATTCTCAACAAAAAAAGCAAGAAATTGAAAAAAAAAAGTCGTGTAGAAATCAAAAGAAAATAAGAATGGAAACAAGATGGATAACGAAAAGCAACGCAAAGAAAAGCGAGATTAATGTTCATTTGTTGCCTTCGTCAACAAGTGCAATTTCAATTCTCCCATTTTATGTTTTTTTTTTTTTTTGTGTGGATTTTATTCATCTCTCGACAAAGTGCCTCATTTTTTATTCTTTAAAAATAATAATATATAAGAACAACATTTCACGTATTCAAATTAATAGCAATTTTGAATACACCACATTATGAAAGGACATTAATGCAACATTATTGTAAAATAACATTAAAATTTGAACCTTAAATACTTTTTTTTTTACTTCTAACAACTGTTTAAAATAATTAAATACAAATAAGTATTTATTACAAAATTCTAATATTCTGCTTTAATGTTGTGTAAAATACGTATTATTCTAGCCTGACTTCTAATCCTATTTTCTTGGGAAATCCCCATTAACGTCACACATGAAAAAAAAAATTACCGGTAAACCGGTATTTTCATTTTCATTTACCGAATTACCGGTAAATGAAAACATCGGTAAATTTACAATCACTAAAGGCTACCCATCCTCACTCAAAACATAGATATGTAGGTACAAATAATTTTTATATTTTCAAACCATACTTTTAACATGTTAATTTAATTGTTTTTGAAATTAAGCTAATCGGTTTTTTCTAATATTTTTTTTCTCTCTATTCTTTCCGCATACGCAATTAGAGTATAATTCGTTTGTGGTGGCTCAATTCTTAAGAAATCCTCTGGTGCTTCAAATCTAACTTATATTGAAATTAGAAACATGATACAAAAAAGAATTAAGGCTAAATTCGACAAGAGAAGTAAATAGGCTATTGGGTATCCCTATTTGATAATAGTTGGCGCTGCCAAATTATAATTTATAAACCAAGTTGCTAGCGTAACTTGTTTGACAAATTCGTGTGACTTTTTAAGTGAAAGCACAAAGTTGATATGACGAGCTTGGGAGAGGTTGATTTTCCTATTGGCTAAGAAGGATTCAAAAAAGGTGGCGGTTCCGCGCTAACAAAATTTGCTAAGTGTCCGTTCCTAGTCACATGTTCCTTGCCATAGCTCATAGCAAGGCGAAGAAATACCAGTATTCACATAAAAATCAAAATGAATTATAGATATGTATTACCATAATGTCACATTCCATTTTCGCGCATTTTCCGCCAGCATTTCTTTAGTAGTGAAGGTCAAAATCTCAGTGTTACAAACATCAAGGGTGCTGACAGAGAGAGATTAGCTTTTCTATTCCTTATTCTCTGATTAGCATTCTTTCAAATTTTTATTTGTACTTCTCGATCATTTCTCTGCATGAGAATACCAGTATAAGTATAAAAAAGTGCGAAATTTTGATTGAAAATTGTAATCTAAAATATCTAACATACACGTTATTTAAATTCATTATATTAAATACAATCCCATAGAAAACATACATGAAAAATTTAAATAGAAAATATTACTCGTTAGGGATGAATAAAATTAGAAAGACTGTTCTATTTTTTTATATGAGTATGAGTAGTAGCGAAGAATTTCTGAACATACCCCAAGCCCAAATCACACGCACGAAAATCTTGAAAACAAATTGTACGCGGCAAAATTCAAATATTTTTTGCATTTGTGATACGTATATGTATATTAAGTATAGACCTATGCTTCGACTGAAGTTTATTTTTTGATATTAAATTTAAAATATGTGCTAATGCTTTCAAATCTTTAAACAAGAAATAGTCTTTATGGTTATTTTGAAGTAATATAAAATCCGTTTTACTATGTGGTAAATATTTATCATAAACTTATGAGCTGCTCATAACTATTTGAAATAAATTCATATAACTCTAAATTATGATGATGATATCGAACTACAATCAAAATCTTCACTGTCACTATCCTTTCTAACTCTAATGATGAATGGTATTACTATTACTACTACTACTATTACATCGTCAATTATTCCATCAAGATCTTTCATACGAGATTCTTCTTTTATAACATGGTTTATGCATTTTTGCCAAGTAGTAGCAGTTACATTTCCCAAGGCGTCACGTAATAATTGTCTCACCTCAGATAATTTAAAGGTTTGGTTTTTGGCAGCCACTTCATTTTTTATTTGGGCCCAAACAAGCTCGATGGGATTCAGTTCGCGCTGGTAAGGAAGTAATCGTAACACAGTTTTATTTTGTGATTTTGCCAGTTCATCAATAACATAGGAATTATAATTATTCTTATGAATTTTAACTAAACTTAACAGTTCAGCTCTGACCATATCCTCATCATACTGTATTTCCTTGCTTGTTAGCCAATTTTGAATATTTACCTTTCTCCATGATGATAATGGTGGTTTTTCAATTTTTCGACTATGATAGGATGCATTATCTAAAACTATAACAGCATTGTCAGGTAAATAGTTTAATATCGAGAGAACCATTCTTCGAGAACAGTAGCATTCATTTCATCGTGGTAATCAGTGGTTTTCTTTCCTTCAAACAATAATAAACCGTCTTTTACAAAGCCATTACAACTTCCAATGTGTAACAAAATAAAACGACGTCCTTTTCCAGCTGGATTTTTTAATCCAGTTGTAAGCCCTTCGATAAAAGTGTGTCTACGACTGTGAATACTTGTCTCAGCCCACACTTTCTGTACTGTATGACCCTCATTCGCCCAAGTTTCATCCAAATAGAAATATGACCTGCCCTGAGCTCTATATTGTAAAATATCTCTGAGATATTCTCACCTCCATCTTACAATATTATCTCTTTCGGTCAAAATACTGTTTCTGCTCCTTTTTAAGTATCTAGAGGATATAGCACAATTATATACATATATTTCTATATAATAAATAATTCTTACTTAAAGTTCAGTTGCTTCATTAGCACATACAATATTGATCTTGTTTGGCAAATCTTCGTTTTACTTGCATCAGCACCTTATCTAATGTCGGAGGTTCATTTTGCCGAAACATATTCCTTACGAGTATATCTGCTAGCTATTAGTGTAGAGCTCTGGAAAGAACTGGTAGAGTATATAATGAAATAACGGAGAAACAATATAAACAACAACAAGGGTTAACCGCAAACAATGTCAGTTGACACAATCTGTGCAAGATTGATACAATGTTATTTGGCCTTGCTTTCAACCAATGAGAATTCACTGTCAAAGTGGTCTGTTCAGAAATTCTTCGCTCTACTTTAAAAATAGACATCATCAATGTTTTAACCTACGTCATCATTTTTTGCCCATACGAAACAAATCGGTACTTTTAGGTCTAATTAAAAACCGTACATGTAAACAGTTTGGGCGGCTGTTGACGTACTTTTGATAGATGCTGTCATATTAACCCACTAGTAGTATTTGCGTCAACACGTGCAAACACAAAAGTGACGCTATTTGACAATTTACTGACAGCTGAGACAACAGGATCACCAAAGGAAACAGCAGACAATTGAAACAATGCAGTAGTGTGACTATCCTTACCTGTCACATGCATGAAATCGAACAGTATAGATCTTTGTTAGTGAGACAAGCGCAAATTTTCCTTTTTCAGTAGCAGTACTTAAAAAGACTAGTCAAATTAATAGATTATCTTTATCTGTATGACTCATTAATGGCGTAGGATAAAACATAAAATAGATAGTTCATTAATGAATTTTCAAACTTTCCGCCAAGAGTAAGCCATCAAATTTACTTGAGCGCCATCTAGTGATGATAAACATATAGAAACCAATTAAAATGATGTGTTCAGTATTCACTTGTAAGAAATCTTCTACTGAATGCCATTGAAATTTTTATAAGAGAGTAATTGACAAACAAAAGATTCTATGTTACTCTGCGTGAAATATTTTATAAAAGTTTTGTAAAATATCAGTGTTACGTGCAAACACTTTAAAAGCAATCTGAACAGAATAAAATTGTGTTAATAAGGTATATATATCATGAAAGTTAATTATTTGTTAAATATCTTTTATCAAAGCTATTTGTCAAAGAGCTTTTATCATATAATATTCGCCTGAAACTTAGCTTTCTTATTACGATACAACAAATTGGCATACAGATGCACTAAAATCACATTTTAAATTGTAGTACCTAATCATTCTTCTTTGCATGCAACATCGCTAAACAACTGTCCAAAATAAATATTATTATGACAGTTAGATTTCATGATTAGTTTTGCATTTTGTATTCCAAATCCCAATATTTATTCTTATTGAGTTAATACTAATAATTTAATATTTTTTAAACTTTCAACTAAAGCGTGCAAATTGCAAAAGGCATTATTTATCAATGCAAAATGTTTTGTGGAAGTTTTAAACGTACGTCATTCCCCTGTTATGCAATTTGATATCTTGTATCCCCAGTTCTCGTACGGAAAAACGAGATATACACTGAACTCTAATCTAAATAAAAATTGTAACTTACTTACGCAAACGAATGTATTTTACACACGTAAGCCAGATTATTACAAACGTATCGTCAGAGATGTATTAGTAATACACCTATCTTAATTGTTATAGCCGGCCCGTTCTTTCAACTTATTCGTTCCATTTATCAATATTTATACAGAGGATTTACAGCGCCCAAAACGCTTTTAAAAAATTAATGCACCGCCGTTATGAACCCATTAAACACGCGTACCTTTCAAACATTGATTCATCCGGCTATGATTTGACGTCAGAATGTGTTAACTCACCGTTGGATAATTAATCAAAGTGTATTTCTCATCCCCTTGATGTACTCCAGCGAACAAAATTGAGTTTTATTTTTGTTCAGTCGATTTAAAACCTTTTAGATAATAACTACTTTGATGCTTTTATGCAAATTAAGTGCGGTATAGACAAACAATTCGTTATTAATTAGATATGTAATCTAAATTTTATATATCATCAATTTTATATGGATTTACAAAATATGTTTCCATGGATTGATCTTGAATTTCAATAACGAACAAGATTATTTAGAGTGTGTCATATCTCATACAGGATGTAAGTATATAAATTGGTGGAAAACTTATATATGCATGGTATTTCAAAATTTAGAATCACTTCAAAATCCCTCAAAACAAACATTCAACTTTAGGCAGGACTAACGCTTTCTTTAAGGACACCTTCAGCCACATTCACATATCTTAAGGCGAATCTGGACGTCCAAGTGTGCGACAGAGATAAATATATCGGAAAAGTATTCCGCGCTTTTTGGGAAAACGGTACAACCGATTTTGAATTTTTAAACTATATTTGTCTTAAAATAATGTTTGAAATTGCGCCAACGTTTTAATTTTTTTATTTTCTATGTATTTAAATTTTTAAATGTTGTAAGTTTGTTATTAAAAACAATTTCTAAAATCGGCTCAACGGCGCATGTGAAGACCAATGTCTTAATGACAAAACTTTTAGAATTTTTGAATTTGGACTAATAATAACGCCCGAAACAGAAATATTCATTTTTCTTTTTTCCATCAAATGCCGACAGGCCGCCGGCTTCTATCGTAACCTAACGCACAGACCGATGTTTGTTTTGAAGACGTATCTACGTACAGATGGTCTGCTATGAAATCACGTAAGGTATAAATATAAGGATATTATATATACAACCCAACCTACTTCCTACCTATGTTTTAAATACGTGGGAAATTCCATCAAATTTAACATTCAAACCTCTATTATGAAAATGAATATTTTTAATCTCAGAGCAAACTTAATACACCTTCAGGCACATTCACATATCTTAAACACCTCAAAATGCATTGTAAACCGAGAACCAATTAGTGTTGCCAACCGCCAGGCAGTACTTCCACCTAGATGGTATCCCAAATTGCCCTTAATCAACCACTTCGTTCCCCAAAAAAAAATGTATTATCTATCTTTAAAGTTTACATTATATTACAAATTTCGAAGGTCATTATTTCGCTAGTAAACCAAATTTAGACTTCCTGCCATTATTTTTAGTGAATTCAACGTAAAAGTATTAAAGTAACTTTTGATTATAGTGCAATATAGTAGCTTATTTTATGTTTCATTGCGGAGATTACAAAAAAATAATGGCAGGAAATTAAAAATTAAAGAAAATATAAGTTTATTTGTAAATAAAGTTATAATATGAACTTGAAATTTGCTATTCATCTACCTCACTCTATTTTAAGGAATATAGAAACTATAAAAAAGACGCCAACATATTTTTCCAAGAAATGTATGGCCTAAAGTGCCCTTACATTAAAAGTTTACCCCAAATTCAGGAAAAAATTCCGGAGTTGGCAACACTGGAACAGATGTCATCTCTATGGCGAAATGTTAATAAACGATAATTCCATATTAAGAGCGTGCTTTTAAAATGCCCAGGCTTAGTGAAAATCAGAATAACAATGTCTAAATATAAGCTAAACTAGCAGTTTAGTGCAAAATTTGTAACAAATAAATGTATCACAAGGAGAACTTAAAAAAAAAATGACAGGTCGAACGCAGATATTTCTAGCCAAAAATCCATTCCTTATCCCTTCAAAATGTAAAACCCAATTATCCATTTTCATAGAAATTTTCCACAATGTTTGAACAGACATATCAGTTCTAAAAAGGGAAGATTCTATTTACGAAAATTTGCAATTTCATCAAGTAATAACGTAGGCAGAACAAGAATTCCCCATGCATTTCCTTATTTAAAAGCAGACTTTCAAAATAATTTTGGGAATTCGGAATCCGAATTCGTTGCACTTCTGGTCAGCGTCCTTTCGCTGGAACCCGTTTGGAATTCATGCACAAATCCAATCTCATATTTGGGCAACTCGTAACAAACACAGGGATTCTTGGTAGTCCACGTTCAGTCTCAGAAGCGTCAACATGCATCTTTTTTGCTCTGAAAGTAATAAAACCCTAACCTCAGTTTCATAAACGTTAACTTGTGCACCAATTCAGTCAAAAAAAAAAAGAACAAATCCAAGCTTATTTAATCACCCGTAACTAAGTAGCAATCAATACCGTTTCTGAACAATAGTCTCTGACATATCACAATATCGAAAGAAACCTGTTCGAACCCCGTGAAAAACCGAGCCTTGAAACCAAATTCCTGATATTGCCAACCAACCGAAATTTGAAAGATTCCTAATTACACATAAATTAAAATTTATTTAATAAAAAATTTTAAACTTTTTTCCTCGTAGCTTTAAGTTAGTGATCAGTTTAATTTTAAGTTAACACACATTTTATTGTTCAATTTATAAATAATTTACACATATACATTTGTAAACCCGCAACATCGTTTATTTACAATCACAGAATAAAGCGCTACAATGTTACATTGTTAGTTCATTTCTTAGCTGAGGTTGTTTTATGTCCTTAATTTATTGTTTTTATTTACAACCTTGAACCCTGGCTGGTAAGAAAAAAATCATATTTGGCGTGCAACTTTAATAACATCAGCTTCATCACCACGCGATCACAACATTTTGTCGCCTCTAAAGAGGAGCACAAAACAATACATTTTTCGTCACCACCAACGTGGGGCACAGCACATTTTTTGGCACCCAACGTGGGGCAATACATATTTTGTCACCATCAACGTGGGGCATATTACAACACCTATTTATTTTTTTTTTGTATATTTCTTAATCGAAAATTTTAATATTGTAATCTAATTCTGTACTTGTCTCTTGTATTCGCAAGACTGTTTTGTCAAACATTGTTTTGTATCGATTTGTACGGTAATTTAGGGAGAACAGAAAATCATCCTATAAAGTTTTGTATTCTTAATTTTATTTTACTGAAATAAATGGCAAAACAAGGCTTTTCAATTCAATACAGGAATTGTAATTAGATACACACCTTGTATACACATATGTACTATCAAAGACAAAAGTCTTGACTCAAGTTTGACATAAATAGAGATAGAATCATTAGAGTTTTTTTCTGTATTTTAATATTTCTCTTTTGGTTAAGACTTTTGTCTTCGATGGTACGTAAAAGGTGCTTTTGGCTTGAAGACTTGTGTGTACATGAGAGATTATAAATTATATAAATATTATATGAATTTTTGGCTACCAACTTATTTATGTCCAATACAACTTATATAGATATTTATATATATTTTTTATTATTTTGGACTGCCTTTCTTTCCTAAGTGAACTTGGACATTTTTACGACAGGTGTAAATTCCATAGTTTACGACATAATAACTCTTACGATCATGTGCATACGTACACAGGCTAAAGTTAATTTTAGTTTGTTTGTTGGAAGAACGGTTTTACGGTTAAGTGAGTATGAATGAATAGGGCTCGCTAATTTTCGTGTTTATTTACATTAAATATTAACGGTTTGATATTAAATTGTTAATACTACATTATAACCTGTAATGCAAATAAAAAAGATGTTGCCACATAGTTGAGAAAAACAAATTTCTTTTCATTTTTCGCACATTTTTATATTTCATGTTTTTTTTACAGCATTATTGGCTAAAATAAAACTATTTTTCGCCTATATAGTTTCCTTATTTAAACTGCTTGCTCTAAATTTATAATTTCGCCAGTTATTCCTGTCCAAAACAAAAATGCTAATGTAAAAATACCACAGACAACCAACGTCTATAGAAAACAAGGCCCGTGTATTTTTATTTACCCTAGCAATATTAATTTCTATAAATAAAGCCGTTATGGCATGTTTATTATATCAACACTGAACGCCAACGTATTTTGGGAGGGCACAATTTTATAATAGGTTGTACCCTGTATAAGCTTACTTGCAAATGTAGAATGGATTATGTTCATGATGCAATGCAGTTTTTATCGCTTTTTTTAGACTAAACCCTAAAAAAAAATCTGAGAAAGTGAGAAAGTAATTTTTGTATAAGTTAAGTTCCATCAATGTTTATAGAATTCGTTTTTAGAATACTCGTGCAACGGAATTTTTTTGAAGCGCAGTTTTTAATAAAAACCACATTGTTTACGCTTGTTATTATCGGATATATAATTATAAATTTCATCGTCCAAGTTTTTCCTGAACTTTATTGATCTTTCGCCCAATTTTCCCTCTAATAAATTATCACAACCTTTGGCGTTGAAATTCACTATAATTAATATGTATTCCAAACATCTGCTTATATATAACATGCATGATGACGTAGCATGTCATCAAAATTACTCTTTTGATTGCATATGCCCAGCGAATTTTCCCAACGCTGTTTGAACTCCGCGGAAAACCCAAATCGAACTTTGCAAAATTTATTGTCGTTGTATGTTGTGTAAGTCGACATCGATGACACAATTTGGTTACGACATACTTGTAAGACTGCCAAAATTCGAAACAGATGTCGTATTATATCGCCGAATTTTCTCGAATTATTCGTCTTGCGATGTTAAATAAACTGAAACATCTCGGATGAAACTGTCATTTTTTTGGACAAATAGTCGAAAATATGCGGTATCATGTTGTTTTAGTTGTTTTATATCTGGATCTTTCTACATAAATAATACCTTTGTAGGTAAGGTTTTAAATGAAAAACATATATGCATATATACAGGGTGATTCTCAATATATGCGACAAACGACAAAAGGACACAGGAAGAGCTGATTCCTGAGGTTATTTTGATCATAAAAGCTCATATGAGTATATGTCCAAAACAGTTTGGTTTTAAAGTTATTGAATGTTTAATAATAAATTATGAACTATGACTAACACGATATAATATCACAGTTGGTTCCTCAAAAACTATTGTGTTGAGAGGGAATTGTTTATTTGTCATTTCAATATTTGTCAATAGTTGTCAGAGTATTCATTCAGTTTATTGCCACTTTCTGTTTTCTAAAATGAATTACACGAATGCTGAGATGTGTGATATGCATTTCGTTTACGGTCTTGCCAATGGAAATTCCCGTGCTGCTAGATGTCTTTATGAAGAACGATACCCGAACCGTATCACCCCGCATCATTCAATATTTGCCCGTCTTCACCAACGTCTTAGTGAAACGGAAAATTTTAAAAAACGCACGATTGATAACAGGCACCCATCTACAGTGAGAACTCCACAAGTTGCAGAAATGGTACTAAATGAAATTGAGGAACATCCTCCTACAAGCACCAGAAAACTGTGTATCCATATCACATTCAACGGGTGCAGACATTTTTGCCGGCAGATTTTCCGCAAAGAGTGGCTTTTTGTCAATGGATGCAACACAAAATCGTGACTATTTGGCTCAAATATTCTTCACCGACGAGGCTAATTTGTCTAGAAACGTGATTATTAATTTTCATAATAATCACATATGGGCCGAAGAAAATCCGCAGGAACTAGTGAATGCCCGTCATCAACATAAACTCTCTGTCAATGTGTGGGCCGGAATTGTTGGAGATCACTTTATAGGTCCACATTTTTTACCGATGCGGTTAAATGGCGAGGTATACCGCAATTTTCTTGAAGAGGAGCTACCCCTACTGCTGGACGAAGTTCCGTTGCAATTAAGATTACAAATGTATTTTATGCATGACGCTGCTCCAGCGCATTTTGGTTTAGTTGCTCGCGAGTTTTTGGACAATACGTATCCAGATCGGTGGATAGGACGGGGAGGTATACAACCGTGGCCTCCTCGGTCTCCAGACTTAAATTCTTGGGACTTTTTTCTCGGGGGTCACCTTAAATCATTAGTTTATACGACTCCCATTGAAAATGTCGATGAACTGAAAAATCGTATTATCGCAGCTTTTCAAACAATTAGAAATACCCCTGATATTTTAGAACGGACTCACCGGTCAATACGACGGAGGATAGAAGCTTGTATTGCAGTTGGGGGTGATCATTTTCAACAGTTGCTATAAGTTCATTTTTTTTACTAATTATTTTGTTAATTTATAATAAAAACATTAATTATGTTAACTTACTATTAAACATTGTACAACTTTAGAACTAAGCGATTTTGGACATATGTTCTTATGAACTTTTATGATCAAAATAACCCCAGGAATCAGCGTTTAAAGTTTGTCGCATATATTGAGAATCATCCTATATATTAATAATACTCTGTATCGGAAATAATTGTAGAAAATTAGGTTTATTTATTCCTCAAATTAATTTGTAACAATGTACTTCCGAATTATTTTTTTGTTTGTTTTTATTTGAAGGAATATCATTCCTCTGGATCGTAACCAAGGAAGTATACCATCTCCTGATGCATATGCAAAAGTAAACAACATAAATCAAAGACACAAACGTTAATTTTTTTCCATATAACGAAGGAATATATTCATCACTCCACTGAAAATTATTTATTTTGGTAACTGTTAAGTTTGTCATGCCTCTGGATGGTTACGTTTAGCTTACGAAGCCGAACAGAGATGACGCCAAAAATACTGTGTTCACAAAATATCCTCTTTCAGCCAAATAGTGAAATAATCGTGTAAAATGTTAAGAGTTTCCGTCGTGTGCCCCAGTTTTCTTAAGAAGAATTCGCGAGAGTTGTTGTGTCACATGCACTAAGACCATTCCTCTGGTAAGCACAAAATGCTTTAATTTTCTAGGATATATTTGTAAATACAAACTTCTCCTAGACCCCTTACCTGCTGATGGTGAAGTGAAGTTTCTCCGGGTTTTCAAGTTGGATGGTAAACCGGCTTTTAAGGTTAACTCTCAGGATATCTCTTACATATTGATGACATTGTAGATATTTTCATAATATTTTCTTTCATAAAAAATATTCCAGTTTTTGAACAAGGATAGTATTTGTTTTGGTAAACTTTGTTTTTTTTTTTTTTTTAATAAATAAACTACATTTTATGAAGAAATTCCAATAAAGGTTTAGCAAAAAAAACTATTTGCGGCATTCCTCTGGATTGAACCTTATTCCTCTGGTACAAGTTTTTGTATTTCTTCGAAAAAAAGGTAAAATTAATAATACAGTTTGATCCTCTGCTGTTTTGGCATTACGGGCATTAACTGGTGTCAGTAAACTTATTTGCAGTAAAATTGAACACTGAACAAAACTATCTATTTTGATGCCTAAAAAATGATTATCTTTGAAGAATGATCCATCCTGATGGAAAAAAAATTTACTAAATACAAATCAAGAATCAGGGGATACGGTGGACAAGTGTCAATATTTCGGGGATTGATATCAGCAAGAATCAAAAAAGCTCCTTTTCTTTGTCTCTGGAGCTTTCGAAATAAATTTATTTCATCATCAGTAGAACAACTACAATAGGATACATGCTACAATTGAATGAAAAAGTGAGGTTACTTACTTAGAGTAAGGTGGTAGCAATAATATCAAACAATACATAAACAAGACAGTCCAATTTAAAATAAAAAGACATTATACAAGTTAATGTGTTTAAAGCCATAATTTACAAATTTTTAAATGAAAGATCAGGGAATTATAGCCGCAGGAGAGGTGCTATAGAACCGTTACAGTTGAGTTTTTTGAAGAACTATATTCATTTTCTTTTGTGTACAAACTATATGAAAATTACATATATTTTCGTGCATTAATCATTCTGTACAGCAACAGACGCTCATTTTATTTATGCGGCGTGCTAAATCTCAGCATACCTGCAACGAATAAATTGTGTATTTCTATTTTAATTTTGGCATTAAAGATACACATCTCTAGAGATCTACAGCGTAACGCAACAACGAATGCAACACTCATCTTTGCACATTGATCTATGTATTCCCTCCCTTTAAATTTAGCAACGCAAGCGCGTATGCAAACACGCGAAAGTAATTTGGACGTGGATAAATCGAATAAAGCAACATCTTCAGAAAATAATCTTATTAGGGCATCTGCCGGCTGGTACGAAACTGTAGTCGGTTTCCCCTCACTCAGCCGTCTAGGTAATATATCTTATAATTAGATCAGATCAACTCTAGTCGGGTGCAAATAAGCAAAGTTTAAACGCTCAAATAGAGCTCTAAATGCGGCCTTTCACGAAAATCACGAACACTTACCTCTGATGCTACAGCACCAAATGCGACCACGCGACGTCTTGTTTGAAGAATTTGATTCGATTCGGTCACGAACCAGGAATTTGTTTTGCTAACTCTAAATAAACATATAATCCGTCGACCGTCTGTTGAATTATATTTAAATTTATTACTATAAAATAATGTTTTTACTAGCAGTGGCGGATTTAGCACTTCGGAGGCCCCAGACGAAATTTCATTTTAAGGCTATGTACTAACTATTAGTTCTATTACCCTGATCTTCTAAAGGTTGTATTGTACGCGCGCGTTTTTTACTTTTACTAGGGACTGTAGCAATGCACAGTGACAGACATTCATAAAGTTTCCAAAAATTATGTAGCAGCAAAAAGAATTAATGCATAACATAACTGTAAAAGAACTACAAAATGTATTTGAAAATTTAAAACATGAGTAGACATTTGTTTGAATAAATTGGCAACATTTTCAACATTTATAATAACTTTTGCAAAATAATTTACTATAATGATTAAATATAAACCTAACTTGTCAAATATCAAATCAAATTCTGTCAATATCTAGAGAAAATCTATACAGGAATTTTATTTTTGCCTATGACCACACTGTCACACAGTTAAATAAGTTGCATAAGTAAAAGATATTAAACAATAAGTAAATGTGTAGGATATACTTTTCATATAGTGGTTTATTTTGATAAATAAATTCATTCAAAAGATAAAACAAAAACAAAGTTATTTCATTTATATAAATGTTTCTATTTTTTATTAATAACTACAACATTCTAGTGTAGGTTAACTGTATATAGAATGTTGCCGATGCTTTTAGGTTGTATTAATATGAAAATGTCATACGCTGGCGTGCTTTCTGCACCTCTGCGGAAAACCGATATTGTCTACCTACTAATATTTTTCAAAATGCGAGGAGATTGTCGAATTCTAATAAATTACCTAAAATTAAAATGGAATTTATTGACCTCCAACGCGATCGCAGGCGTTAATCATAAATTATGAGCTCATTTCCCGGTGAAATTGATTAAACTATTTATTGGTATGTTGTGCATCGCACTGCCATCTACATCAATTTAAATGCAACTCGTCTACTGTCAATTTATTATCGGCCAATTATTCTTCAGGCTAATTTCATAATTTATCTATTATATAGGAATTACAGTGTTACGATTACAGTAAGATATTAATAATCCATATAAATTCATTTCTCACGGTATATATAAATTGTATTTATGCATGCAAATGAAATTAATTACCTAGAAATTTCAGCAATGCAATTTTCTTATGAGCTGAGCGAGATTCTCAGTTTCTCCGCGTAAATGTTTGCTTAACTAGCGTGAATTAATACTTGAGATCTAACGGAATGTTATGTATATCAACAGTACATGAATTACATATTTAAGTAGTTATAACGTCTATCGATATTGCAAGTAAAGCTTTGAGAACATTCACATTTTATAACCTAATTCCTGTGTAACATCATTTTACCATTTCTATTTTTTATATTCAAATATGCGCTTAAAATCAGGGGATTTGGATTTTTTACTTTTAATTCGGCGTAAATATTAAGTTGGCAATAATTCAAAATTGACAGTTCGCAAGTGTGTGCCGTGTGTGTTTGTGTTGTTCGTGTTGGTTATGTTAGATTTTTTTTCGCGAATAACCGTTTATTCGAAAGTTTTAACCGAGGATTTGATTAAGAATTGTGCTGATGATGATGCTGATTGTATTTTCAACCCTTTTTGGCAGAATATGGAGAACTACTAGCGACCAGTCGCAACATCTACTTATTAGACGTCGACGATATAATTGTAGTTAATTGCAGGTCAATTTCTAGTGCGATATTAAAACTTATGTATAGATTATAAATAATATTGTTTAATTGCATTATTCTTTGGTTCCGTTCTACCTATTTTTATATTTTTATAATCATTTTAAGTTTAACCAATTGTAAGCGTAAAGGTGGCGTAAGTAAGGTTTCAGAACCAGCATTGAATATCGAATATGTGAATGCGAATACTATAATACGCTAAGTTTTGTGGTAAACCATGTCAACATTACACACTAAAATTAGTTCTTCAAAAACCACGCATATTAGAATCTTTCAATTTCCCATGAGAATTTGAAATTGCTTTGTTTTCTTGGCGCGTCAAGGATTTTTTTAAATTCTACTCGAATATTTCTGTTTTTATTCACGCTCATTTCGATTATGGATACGTATGAGACGTTTCGGAAATATTGAAACCGTTAAACGAATCATAAAATACGCATTCGAACATCAAAACAGATAAAAGCCCTATTTTATTGCAAATGTTTATTTTATAGAAGCTAAAACGACTGGACAAGCATTGTCTTCGTCATGATCATTTAAAAGAAAAGTAATTACACTTGTTGATGTGTGTATCTCGTATGTACCAACATCAGATGAGATTGCTTCATCTGTTGTTGGATGATTTTTATTAGCTTGTTCGACAAATAAGCGACCTTTTTTTTGCCTCCCTTTGTTTAAAAGAGACAAAAGCTTAGAATGTCTGCGAACGAGTTATACCCTTGGATATTTCCAGACATTTTATGCATCGATCAACTTCGGTCGTTAATTCCACGCACAAATAAAATTTATTTTGAAGGCTGTTTTGTTCCCGTTGAACGGCTATTGTTAAAAAACCGTGGTGATTAACTAACATCTGTTAAAATATGTTAAAAGTTTAAATGAAAATAGATTTCGCGGAAAGCAGTATGGTTGGGTGCGTATACATGTTTTTCTATCAATTGACGTTTAAGACCGTTAAAATTTATTGTTATATCCCTATTTTTATAGTTTATGTAGCCCAACGTAATAAATATAACTAAAAGTAATCCAGAAATTTACTTCTTCCATATTCATATTTAGATCATTTCCGCGACAAGGTTTATTTGGATCTCAATAAATTCTAGGTTAAACAAATTAGGACCAAGCTATAATAAAGTATTAGCACTGGTCAGTAAAAACGAATATAGAAACTAGTTTTAAACTATAAATTATTATAAGTTTCCCCTTTTCTATTGACAACAACGATAAAATTATTTAGAATACGCGCTTAGAACGGCATTGACGCACTACAAAAGCCACAGACGGTTCCTTCGTGCTAGAAGTTATAAATAATAGACCTTTCCACTTCAATTAGCAAGCGAAGAATTGACGCAAGGAAATTTTATAGCGTGTGGATGCTTATGGTTGTAAAATAAGTAAGTACGTACATGCCGATGTCAAAATAATCGGTTGGTTATATTCATGGGTCGTCGTTGCAAAACAAACTCAACTGGTTGGTGACTGTTAGTTTTTGCTATTTCCTGTAATTTTGTAATTTTTGTTCTGTTTTGCTGTTTGCACGTATGAGTAATGGGAATATAATTATTACCGGAAAAGAAATTAAGGTTACTTATGTTGTATATTATTAAAGCCTCAATATAGGTACCTATCTATATAATTTTGAACAGTTCCTGGTCAACACATAAATTGCAGACCGATCCAAATAGCGATCGCAAAAAAAGAACTCTTTTAACAGCCTTTGTTACAGTGTCACTCAAAAGTCGTGAACTGGTAAAAAGATAATTTAGGCATGCCATCAATATTTTATTAATGCAAGTACACCACCTACACCACATTAAACAAATATTTCTTCTCTAATTTCTTACACACTGAAAAATTTTTGGTAAAATTCTTGTACGATTTTGGGGCAATTTTGTGCCCCTAAAACCCTGCAGGCATTTTACATTTAGAAGTAATATTTCTATCTATAAGTAATTTTTCGAAGGTTTTTTTTTATGTAACCTAGAATATTAATTTAATACTTTTCCATGTAGTCTGGAAAACTCACAAGTAAAATTCCTGAAGTAGTGATAATTTCCAGAGAAGTTTTACTTGTTTAAAAGAACAACTACAAAGAAAAGTTCGGGATTTCTGATTTTAAAATAATAAATCTACTACTCCTTTATCTGTAACTACACCGAATTTGTATAAAATAAATAGTTTCTATAAAAGAATTGAGTCTTTAAAAAAAAAAATTAAGGGTTAAGGTAATTTGTTTGAATAAATTGAATTTATTTTTAACTGTAATTTTCCAAATTGTAAGAAATGTTAAGTTTTTCCTGGGAGATTATTATAATATATTTTCCATTAATATTCACGTATTCATTTTGTAAATTTACGCCCATTAAATGCGCAACATTATCCAAAAAAAGTGATTTTTACCAAGAAAAATTATCTCAAAATTTTTAGTGACTGGGTGAGCTTTTAACAGATAATGCTGAATTAATTCCAACTTGTCTGCAAGTTGTTTAGTATATTCCTTGTTTAAATTGTTTATAAAATTTATTTTTGTATTGGAAATATAAAATAAATTTTATAAACAAATTTTTGGATGTGCAATGGGTTCATCAATTTCGAGTATCATTGCACTAATTGTTTTAGAGTATATAGAAGAAAAAATTTTAAATAAAATAAATTTCGAAATTTATTTTTTCAAAAGATATATATGCAGATGATTGCTTAACCGTGTTAGAAGAAAAAATATACCAGTTTTACTTAAAAATTTTAATTCCTTTCACCCAAGACTAACATTTACAATTGAAATTGAAGAAAACAATAGCATTACCTTTTTAGACCTCAAACACATCAAAAATGACAACTAAATTCTAACTAAATGTTATCTAAATTTTAAGTCTTCACAAGCTTTATCTCAAAAAGTTAGTGTTATTATTAGTTTAGTTGACAGAGCAATAGAATTAACAAGTCCAGTTTTTCGATCAGATACTATTAGCAAAGCAAAAAATATTCTAAAACAAAATAATTATCAAAATTCTCTTATAAACAAAATTTTCAAACAAAGAATTCTTCTTCTTTATAATAAATCAACAAAAAATATAAATAATAGTCAAACAATTACAAAATTTATAAAAATTCCTTATGTTAAACATTTATCCCAAAAAATCAATCAAATTTTCAAATCATATAATTACAAAATTGCCTATCAAAACACAAACAAACTACAAAACCAAATTTATTCAAAATTAAAATCAAAAATTGAAAAAAGTAAAACATCACACATAGTTTATAAAATAGACATAGGCATACAATATTTCACAAAATTATATTAACTTAATTTTATAGCTAAATACAATATTTTCAAAGATCTATTTAATTACAAAATTCAAAAACAAATAATCAAAACATCCTATTTTAAAACGCAATCTTTAAATAAAACAATGATAAATTTAAAATCCTATAGTAAACAAAACAATTTGTCATTTATTAAACAAAAAATTTTATTTATAATTTACACTTTTTACATTTTATATTTTTATATTTGAAAAAGCTTTGAAATAAAGCGAAACGTTGTAGTAATTGATATACATTTTCATATTTTATTTTTCTTAGTCATATTACAATTCTTTTCTAAGAAACAGAAATTTTCCTATAATGTGTAAAACTACATATTTTTATATCGCAAATTACCAGCACTATTTTTATCTTGATAAAATTCAGACGAGAATTTGACATCATCCACATCGAACCACGGTTTATTCATTTTATATGTTCCCATTCTATTTGGCAATTTTCAACAGAACATCTAGAAAAAGAAGTTGCGACATCAACAATATTGTTTTTTTGTTTGTGATGTTC
Source organism: Protaetia brevitarsis (assembly GCA_004143645.1). Lineage (NCBI taxonomy): Eukaryota > Metazoa > Arthropoda > Insecta > Coleoptera > Scarabaeidae > Protaetia > Protaetia brevitarsis. The sequence goes on from RXPK01000256.1 coordinate 492,685, forward strand.
CAATATCTGGTCTGAAAATATTTATTTTTTCTAGAATGCTAATGTTAGAAGGCTTTTGCAACTGTTCACATAAAGTAACTAGAAAAATGTTTAGCCCTATTTTTCACATCTGCCTTGTCATGACTATTCATTAGTCAAGTTGTAACTTCGTAAAATCGTATCCATAGTAGATACTGTCGCTATGTATCCAATATGGTCAGTAAAATCAAAATTTATTAATTGGGAATCCAGCATTTTTTGTAACCTATCAGATACTACAATTGTTGTTATAACGTTTCTGAATAACATTAAAATATTTTGAAAAATTTGGAATGGATTAACTTTAGCACTTTGAAACAATTCATTTGTTTTGCAACTAGTTCTAAGTTTGTTTTCAAAAAGGCCAAATATGCGTAAAACTCCTTAACGATCGTACCCCAAATTTAGGGGAAAAATTCCCCAAGTTGACAACACTGTAGAAGACACATCATTCATCCATGTATGGAGTTACAACAAGGCCGCTTTCAGTACGATAATACCCCTGCACACATAGAAACTGAGCAAACTTGTGCATTTCTCTAAAAAAAAAAATTAAAATCGAGTTATTGGCTAGACCCGTTGGTTCCATAAGCCTTGTTGATGATTTCTAACTGTAAAAGCTTGCATATTCTTGCAATTGGAAAACTGGTCCACTTTCTCACAAATTTTGTGAGTTTTCGAGTGTTTACTTTGCTTATCACATAGCATTTTCTTATTAGAATGACATTTATTCCTAATTAAGCCAAATTTATTATTTTCTTTTTTACATAGCTTCTATTTTTTTTAAAATGTGAATCTATATTGATCAATTCTCTTTGTTCTTTTATAGAAATGCTCTCTGGTATCATCAAAGTTAGTTCGAAACCGCTCAATTATTGACGCTCTCAATTAGATTTAAGATCACTTAATTGCTCACTGAGGGCACGAACGTAAACTTCCATGACAGCGTCTTTCTAGCTTAAGAACGTTATCATTTTTACTTTTAGTAAACTCAATACAGCAGAGTCTGAAGTTCAGGTCTTTCAAACATATTTCTTTTTTATGTTAAATATTTTTAATAAACTCAGTAAACCAAATTCAAATTTCCCTGAATTATTTTTCAGTAACTTCGACACTAAAGCATGAAGTTACCTACAGTTGACGTTACTAAATATAATTGCGGGAAATTTGAATTTCGCTTACTGCGAAGCTATTTTAAAAGACTATGTTTTGAATCGAAAAATTCGTTGTTGAAGAAAACAGTGTGGAACGCAAGTCTCCGCGTCATCAAAATTATTTTATTCCTCATTGTGTAAACAAAAATTTAACTTTTTCGTATACGTTGGAGAAGCGACTCTTTCTCATTGAAACGTCAGTTTTTGAACGGCACCAATTAATTTTCTCTCGTTTGCTTTCTAGGCACTGGAACGTTTGGCAGGGTGCTGTTATGTCGCAACAAATCCACCGACGAGTATTTCGCAATGAAAATTTTAAATCTTGCCGACATCATAAGACTGAAACAGGTGGAGCATGTGAAAAACGAGAAGAACATCTTATTGGAGATAAGACACCCGTTCATCGTAAACCTGTAAGTTTATTTTACTGACGTAGGGTATGCATTTTTATATGTAGATTAACAGATACTGCATTGGAATTTTAAGAGAAATTCTAGGTTAACTTAATATTAGAAGCAAATATAAACAGAATAGATAATACATCTTTGGGAATCGTGTAGTTAGATATACATACTTGTCTAAGCAACTCGTAAGTTATTATAAATTAATGCTATAAACAAATAAGTGGTAAAATTGACTCTAGCTTTTCTCTTAGCACAAGAAAATTAAAATTTTTGGTTGCAACGTTTTACAGTCTCAGAACTCTTTTCGAAATAAACCTTCTTGCGTATAAAATTGATTTATTGCATATTGGACGTGATCTCGACGTTACACATAGTAAACAGTTTTTTTAGAGCAATTCTTCGAATATAAACATAACATGTTTTGAGATGTCGGTTGTTTGATATTAAACACTGAACAGTAGTAGTAACTAGTTTCAAAATATTGAATTTGCCACTAGGCGCAAGTGATTTTTAGTATAATCATGTTTTTTATTCGAAATATATTTTAATCTAATTGTTTGTAGATAACATTTATTTTCAAAAGGAAAAATTATCTGTAAACTTCACGAAGGCCTATAAACCCTGAATTATAACTGTATTTTTATTATTCAATTGTATCATTATTTCGATAGACAAATTGAATGGCAAGCATGACTAAACATACGGTTTTGTTTTGTTTTATTACATCGTAGTATTAAATATTATAATTCAGCATAGATATTATTAGTGATTATTTACGTTTTATGTTGAATCTGTGGATTTTTTTAATTATCGAAAAAATGTTTGTGTAGTTTCATAAAAGGTTGCCAACATTGAACTTATTATTTTTGAAGGTTTTAAAGTTTTCTTAAAAAAAAGATTGTTAATTCTTTTACAGTTATTATTTATTATTTATTATAAATTATTATTAACGTTATTTCTTTAATTTAATTGGTAGTATCTAATAGGTAGAACTGCTTACATTCAATCACTATTACTAGAAATTTTTCGTCATAATAATAACGAAAATGAAGAGAAGAAGTAGTGAAACATTTATTATTATTTCAAAAATACAATAAAACATTTTTTTTATCGAAAATATAGTAAAAAAATTACCTCTGGTGACATAAGTCTTATTTCCTGGCGTATTCTCTCTTACCAGTCAACAAGATTATTATTTGGTCTGTTCACATAAACTTTAGATTTCAAATAACCCCATAAGAAAAAAATCTAATGCGGTTAAATCTTGTGATCTTGGTGGCCACCCAATAGGACCTCTGTGTCCAATCCATTTATTAAGGAAAGTTAAGAAATTATCGTACGGCAATTGCAAAATGAGCAGGTGCCCCATCATGTTGGAACCATATGTCATTGTGAGAAATATCTGGATCTTGTGAATGAGGAAGCACTACACCTAAAGCTGGGATGAGTTGAAACAGAAGAAAGCCTACGTAGCGTTCCCCATTTGATGTTTTTTCAAAAAAAAAAAAGATCCAAGAACTTGGTTTTCGACAATATCTGCCGAAACATTTATTTTTTGACGATTCTATGTGTGGGACAGTCTTATGCCTAACGAGGATTTTCAGTTGCCCAGTACCTGCAGTTTTGTCTGTTCACGCACCCATTTAAAGTAAAAGTAGCCTCATCAGAAAAATAATCTTTTTGATGAAACCTAAGTTTTGATTATTAATCTTAATTATCTGCTCACAAAACTGCGTTCTTCGATAGAAATCGTCTTCTACTAATTCATGTATTAATTGACCCTTATAAGGATGAGATTTATTTTTTTTTTTCGCGGTATTTTCGACACAGATCCCGTTGATATATTACAATTCCCGGAGATTGTCCTAACGGTTGCATGGGGATTATTTACTGTTTCTGCTAAAACGTCTAGTTGAGAATCTTTTCATATTTTTGCTGGTCTTCCTTTAGGTAAATCTCTAACGTGGCTTTGCTCAGCAAATTTCAATATAATTTTGCTGACAGTAGATCTAGTAATTGGAAGTCGATCAGGATGAATTGCATTAAATAAATTACACTTTCTTGTTGAGTATACACTCTAATCATAGTAAGAACTTTAATACGTTCTTTCTCAGATAAACGTATTTTTAAAATGACTCGTTAAGCTGACAAAATGACACTGACAAATTAAAAGCCGGTGATAGTTTGATTTTTATCGCCACAAAATACCACATCAAAATGGTCTATAGTCTGTTTTTAAACTGAGACGAGCAAATGAAAAAGCCACATTTACACTGTAAATATTACCAGATAAATCACTGGGTCATTCTAGCGGTAAATTTGAAATATTTTCAAAGTCTGTAAATGTCACATAACGTTTTGATACCCGTGCTAGAGGCAAATGAAAATGAACATTAATTCTAGTTGAATGTTTATGAACTAAGTTGTGGGCTAAAAAGGTTTATTTTGATAAATATACAAACGTGACTCATATGTAAATACAAATTAAAGTTAATAAATTGTGTTCTTTGAAGGCAGTTCTACATGAGTCAAAAAATGTAATAGCAAGAACTAAACTTACAATTCTTTTCTGTGAAAGAAAAACTCAATAGACAGCTGGGCTTAAGCCCCAGTAAATTACACATTCATTCTCGAATAAAATTGTGTGTAGTAAATTATTAAAAGCTCACATCTAGTGAGAAATCTTTTTGTCTGCTCGTTACTTACATAAAGTAAACACAATAAAGATTATCTACTCTAGGTCTGAAATCTCTGGTAACTATATCACTGTCACTATCGGCACCAACAGAAATAATGAATGGTTCAATCAGGTCATCTATAATCCTTTCTAGTGTGTACATTTTTGTTTATTCTTGAATCACATGCTCCACACAAGTCTTCCAATTAACATTTTTTATATTTCCTATAGCTTGTAATAAAAAAAGTTCTTTCACTTGTCTCAATTTAAATGTATTGTTCTTGGATGCCACTTCATTTTTTATTTTTGCCCATATCAATTCTATTGGATTAAGTTCACAATGATAAGGTGGCAATCTTAAAACTATTTTATTATTACGTTTTGCCATTTTATCAATCACATACATATTGCACTGTTCTTTATTAATTTTGATTAAATTCAGAAGTTCAGATTGTACCATATCGTCTCTGAATTCACACATTCATTTTTCTTAGATGATGTTGTTGGAATCTTCTCCAGTTTACGACTATGGTATGATGCATTGTTCATGACTATAACAGCGTTATCCGGTAATTTTCGCAATAAATTGTTAAATCATTCCTCAAAAACTTCCGCATTCATCTCCTCAGGATAATCTCCAGTTTTCTTGCCTTCGAAAAGCAACAAATCCTCCATCAACAAAGCCAAGCCATCTTCAGATCCAACATGTAAAACAATAAGCCTCTTTCCTTTTTCTGATGGATTTCTGGATGGAGGAGAGCTTCCCACTTTAAATGGTGTCTTTCGACAACAGGTGGGACAAAGGTCAAAATGGATATCCCTTTCATTTATATTTATGATCATGGGGCTTTTGATGTTCACGGACTAAAAGATTTAGACCAATTACGGATAAGAAGCTCAATGAGGGCAATGAATGAATATCAGAAGCGAGAAAAGCAAAAAAGAAAATTAGTAGCAAGAAAACTAGAAGACGAATACGAAAAGGATGAAGATCCAGAAAAGCCAAGCAGCTACTCAAGAGGGCATTATTGATATTTTTAGCCTCAAATGCAGGTTTTAGCGCGGAGAATATAAAACGTTCCTCCTAGTTTAAAAACAGACAATCGTGGTCAAAGAATGGAAATCGGTTAATTCGTTAAAGATTTTATTTCGTTACTTGTATGTATTTTAATTTATCAAATTTCAAATGTTATTATTCCGGAAACCGCTCATTTTAGAGATATGGTATGATATACATAAATGTTCAGAATTTACCGTATAATTAAAAAATGGCATAGTTACAGGGTGTTCCATTAAAAAAAAAACTATGATGATTCCATATGTTCGTCTTATGCAGAAAATTCGCAACTAAAAATACTAATCGCAGTATCCGAACGTTTTTCTGCAAAATAATTACCTAAATTTTAAACGAATTTGTTCCTTTCATCGTGAACGCACTGTATATGTCTAGATTGTAAATTTTAACCACATCGAGAGTGTTTTGAGGATACTGCATCTTATATTTGCCACAATTGCGAAGGCTCTGCTCCGATAAGCCATTGAAAAGTGCCCCTAAAGCTATTGGGCTGAAATTAAAGCAAATGAGTACTATTGTTACACATACTATAAATACCAAAAATTAGCTCATTCGATGTCACCCCATTCGAGATATTAGCATAAGGGTGGAAAAATTCAATATTTTTTTTCTCAGGAATTACTTAAGCTATCACATTCAAAAAAATTATGTAAGTAAACACTGATTGTGGGCATTCTATAAAAAATCAGGAACTAATTCCCTCCACTCAGTTCAAAGTTATTATTATTTTCCCCTTTTTAGGGGTGGTTTTTTTGAGTTTGGTTCAAGGTGCCAACTTGGCTTTTTATTATATTAGACCGTATGCATTTAGGTTTATTATATATTTTTTTTTTAGTTTTTTCTGTGTGGTAGAACATGTAAATAAAAAATAAAATCTCTTTGAATGATTTTAATAGGAGCAATTTGTTATTGGTTAGTTTAGGGTTAAAATAATTATTTATCCATTAAGTTCAGGATTATTTGTATCAATGTTTCAGCCCTATTAGTTATAAAAGCACCGAAATATACAAAAGCATATTGCAACAATAAAATAATATTTAATTCCGTACACCCAGTTCAAAGCTATTATTATTTTCCCTTTCCAAGGGGTGATTTTTTTTGAGTTGGGTTTAGGGTCCCAATTTAACTTTTTATTATGCATGAGTGTATATTTATATTTGGGTTTACTATATATTTCGTAAAGTTCTTTCAATGAAGTAATACAAATAAAAAATAAAACCTCTTTGATCTTAGCAGCAGCATTGGGTTATCGATTATTTTAAGGATAAAATTCAAATTTAGAACTATTTTTTTAAAGCTCAGTGCTTTCATAACTACTACTCTTCTGAAATGTACAACATATAAATAATCCTGAAACCGCTCGATGATTTTCCTTTTTTATTTGCATGTGCTACCACACAGAAAGAGAACTTAAAAAAATATATAAAGAACGCAAATACATACATTACTATATAACAAAAAATTGGATTGACACATTAAACTCAACTAAAAAAAAACCGCCCTTAAAAAGGGAAAATAATAATAACTTTCAACTACGTGTGCAGAAATAAATATTATTTTGTTGTTATAATTTTCTTTTTTACATTTCGATACTTTTATAATTACTAGGGCTGAAACATACATACAGATAATCCTGAAATTGATGGATGAACAATTGTTTTAACCCTAAAATAAACAATAACAAATTGTCCTTACTAAGATCATTCAAAGAGATTTTATTTTTTATTTACATGTTCTACCACACAGAAAAAACTAAAAAAAATATATAATAAACCTAAATGCATACGGTCTAATATAACAAAAAGCCAAGTTGGCACCTTGAACCAAACTCAAAAAAACCACCCCTAAAAAGGGGAAAATAATAACTTTGAACTGAGTGGAGGGAATTAGTTCTTGATTTTTTATAGAATGCCCATAATCAGTGTTTACTTACATACTTTTTTTGAACGTGATAGCTTAAGTAATTCCTGAGAAAAAAAATATTGAATTTTTTCACCCTTATGCTAATACCTCGAATGGAGTGGCATCGATTGAGCTAATTTTTGATATTTACAGTATGTGTGACAGTAGTACTCATTTGCTTTAATTTCAGCCCGTTAGCTTTAGGGGCACTTTTCAATGGCTTATCGGAGCAGAGCCTTTGATTAAATATTTTTCGGATTTGTCACAACCATAAACACAACATTACCTGTCAGTTTTCTATTGTATTTCACGGTCAATGCAATCGTGTAATTTTTTTACGTGGAAGACATGATTTTTGCAAGGCCTCTGTACCTACATACTTACACATTTCCCTCTACTAATTCAAACAAACAAACAAACCTAGGTGGTATGTATTTACGTGTTTGAATTTTTGAATATCGCGTTTACAAGCGAATCAGCTATAAATAACCACAGACGGTTATTTTTACACCAATGCGAATTTGAAAATAAAGTTGTTTTTGTGAATCCGGCTTATCTATTTTTTTTTTTTTTCTGAACGAGTAAACTGAACATCGCGAATTCAACAAGCCGCGTTTGTCCGTTTGATTGCCAGGAAGCGTGTCTCGCTTCATTGATAGATAGGGCAGCCACCTGTCCCCGGTTATATTCGAGCAAATTTATTTTCTTTTGATTTCTCTTTTTTTTGCGAAAAAAAAAGATTAATTCGGTTCGGTAAATGTTGTTTTTTCTTCGTCACCATGTGCGTATAGTAGATGGCGGGGTAAAGTCTTTAATCTTTCGGCGGGAAACAAGGTCTCCGTCAAGAACAGACGAAAATAGGTTGGCGGTCCCGAGTTTCATTAGAATCGATTATGTTCGAATCGAAAAGAGTCGTCTGCGAAGTTATTGGAGCGGATGGATGCGCTCGGAGTCACTTATTTAAAGGAGGAATATGAATTTACGTGTATTTAATCGTCAGTTTTGTTTGAACTTCTATCTCTCTTGGAGCTAGTAGGCTTGAGCCTAAATAAACGTAGTTAATATTTTCTCAACTCGTACTGCTTTTAACCGCAATATATTAAACAGTGGCGGCTGGTACTAAAGGGCACAAGGACACGTGCCCACACAACCACCAAGATAAACACAGAAAAAATGTAATTCAGTGCATTAATTTTACGTATTTTTATAACGATGGTATCAAAGTTTCCTTCCCCACCGCAGACGCTAGCGCATATGCAAAGCGAACTATGTTCCGAGACACTCTTTCCGTTGTACCTATTTGGAGTATGAATCGGACGGCTCCGTTTATCTTCGCTACATGTGCATATACGGTCGCTTCGGGGCACGCAATGCCGTGTCCTAAATCCTAATTTAATAGGGCAGGTTATACTTCCCAAAGAACTATTTCTCAATTCAACCCAAAATTCCAAACTTCTTCTCGACACCGAGCGCTACACGACCTTATACGTGAGTAGTCTTCGCAAGTTAGCGAGTTACTGACAACCGTCCGCGCCCGTAAGTCAGGCACGCGCAGTAATTAATTCTGAAGTTAAGAACAAAGTAAATTCATAAACAAACGCCAATTGAAAAGATATTATTGAATCAAATAAAGAAACATTACTTAATACGTTGATTGAGATTAAGAAAATTTAATTTTGAATTAATAAAATTATAATAGCAAAAGTTACATTCGCCTGTTAAACATGCAACGTTAGTTCTCAGCCGACTCACAAGATGGCACTTGAAGTATTAAGAATGAAATCACATTGAAAAATACAACTAGACAAAAGTTGTATACCCTGTAGAAAAAAAAAAGAAATAATGAATGTTAAATTAATTTTGAACCGTTACGATGTGGGAAAAAATTATCATATTTTGCGTCGGTTAATTATGTGTATAAAAAAATGTGAAATCTTATCCTATGTTGGATCAAGGTCCGTATACGGTTTGGTTAACAGCGTTCGGACTTCCTATGATGCGCTCGCTTACAACCACACAGTATACAAGGTTACCTCGTAACTTTTCAGCCAATCAAGAGAAAGAGCGCGAACGCATCATCATGTAAGCTGTTTTTTAATAATAAAGTGTGGCATATATGTAAAATCAATGGCGATTTGTACTCCCACACTAAATATTTATTTTTTATAATAAAAAACGAATTTCTGTTATTATGTAATAGTAAATCTAAGTAAATCAAGTAAAAAATATTATATGATTTTTTTTAATGTTTTTTTTCTTGGCAAATTTGCGTCCTTCAGATTTAACTTCTCTCTTTTCAGTGATTTTTTTTTCTTTTAAGTTCAAATATTTATTTTTTTAAAAAATCTTGATTTAAAATTTTTTTCAATTAATGTTTTGTCAACAAGAACGTGTCTTGCAATATACTTTCAAGTTCTTTTTATTATAACAGAATACTCCAATACTAACCTTTTAATGTAAACAAACACGAGAATGATCGCGAGGCGCGTCATCACGGAGTCATCGTGTATTCACCCTCTCTTTTCCCCGGGCCTCACCTACAACTTACGAGGTAACCTTATGTATACGGACCTTGATGTTGGACAGCGTAAAATTGAAAAGTGAACTTTCAGTAATTTATGAGCGCGAGGACATGTGTGACGTAGATGGTGTTTTGCCACTTTTAGTGTTCATAACACACAACAACTTAAAAAAAGTTTCAACGGAAACATATAAACTGTTGGATACTATTTGTACAACCCCCATGTCGACAGTAGAATCTGAACGATGTTTTTCCACCCTCAAACGCATTAAAACTTTTCTGAGAAACACAATGTCAGAAGATCGATTGAACGCATTTTTACAACAAAGTCATAGACATCTTTTCCAGCATGAAAAATAGAAGAATGGATTTTATGTGCAAAAAATAGGCAAGTTCTTATTTTGTGCCCACCCTCTTTCATAACTCACGAGCCGCCACTGATATTAAATGAAAATCTTGGTGATAGTGGCCTAATTCTTTAATTTAATTTATTTAATTACATTATCCTTAACGTTTCGATGACAATGTTATCTTTTTCAAAAGTTTTGATTTCCTATTGTAACCATTTCATGTTCAACAGCATAATCTAATTAAATAAATGATAAAGAACAACAACTATGGATCTAAATAAATTAAAGAATTGTACCATTATCTTCAGGATTTTCATTTAATATATTAAACCCTCTGGGCAAGAAAAACAAGATTAAAACAAACCAAATTTAACCGAAATAATCCTGACTCCATCCTGACCAATTACAATTTGATAAAGAACAAAGTAGTAATGTTACTTTTCTCGAAATGAAGTATCTATGTTAATGAATAAAATCTCTGTGTGCTCATAGTTTACTGCCAAATTTATTAGGCGCGAAAATTAATTGAAATGTTTGCTTCCAAAGATATTTTATCCATTTGAGAAGATTAATTAGAATTTCTAGTTTCATTACGTCGTAATAAATGCTTTTGGCACTAAGATGCAGGAACATGTAAAATTACTTGTTTATATCTAAAGCAACGATGTTTACTTTAATGTGGTGGCAGATATTAAATGAAATTCTCTCTCTTATTCTTGATTTATCCAGCGAAACTTGTCATTTTTTACCGAATTCGCGTGCAGCACTTTGGCGTTCTCACACATTTCGGACAGTACTGTCAATTTACAGAGAGGGGGGGCCACTGCAGTCAGTAATAATGGGCGCGTTCAGTGACGCTCAGCGGCTGAGAAGCTTAGTAAGCAGCTTCCCTGAATAGAGCAGTTGATCTGCAGCTGACAAACAGCGGCTGAGTAAATCACTCAGCGTCGAAATTGTAGGCTGCCTTCCTCAGCGCTGTCAAAAGTAGTAGTGGGGAGCGCATATGTTGGTTATGTGTGGTTATGCTATCTAATTGTTAATTAGAATCGGTTTCGTATAGATTCCAAAGAACCTAGAACCTATAATGGTTAAACTGAAAATATTGTTTGTTTTGTTTATTTCCATCAAGATCATCATTTATTAAAAAATCTACAATAATAAAATTCATTCTGTTTTAGGTATAACCTTGTATAGCTTGTTAAATTATACACTATCGAAAAAGGTTGTAATTATTTCGACAGATTACATTTATTTGAACAATAGGTTATGTTTCATTCTGTGATTTGGGCTAGGGCATAAAAATCATTCAGGGAAACTCGTATTGCTGCTTGTTAGCGTATCTCAGCGCTTTTTTGCTGTTACTCAGCAGCTAGCTATCTCTAAACGCGTCCAATATCTTCATATAGAGTGAACCCAAAATGAGAAGTACATATGTCGTCATATCCGTTTTGAGCGCTGGATTCGCCGAAAGAGTCCATTATACTAGCTTTAGGGGTGTTCCTGTCACTTTGACAGTAGTATTTAACGTAATTGCTATCGTAAAAAAATCACCCCCCCACTAAATGACTTAATTCCTTATTCTACGTCGACATTACGATGACGCCATATGTACTTCTCATTTTAGGTTCACTATACCAATCAAATTCCACACTCGTACTACTTACGTATTTTTTTAACACAGCAAATGACGGCAGGTAACAAATGGCCGTCATTTTGATTTGAGATTGTATTTCCTTCTCTGACACACGTTTTTTTTTTATGATTGGTGTAAACAAAAGAAACTGAGGCATCTGGTGTTAAAAAAATGCACCACTGCTACAGGTCATGTTTTGGAGACAAAACATGAAAGGTGCCAACAGCAAGTGATGCTTCTTGTCGTATATGTTCGCTGATTTATTTATTTGTATGTATATTATGTATACCTATGTAAACCTGGCGCCCGACTTTTGAAAAATTAACTTTTCTTCATGGAAAATGTTAGTGTTACTCTTCAGGGGAGATTGGTGATCGTCATTTCAATGCCATCGTAAACCACTATCATTTCAAAAAAAAACATACCTTTTGCGGTATGCAACAAAGGTACCGCAACCTTTTCGGCTCCGCAGAATTTGAACTTGTACTTAGTTTCCGTCAACGAATTCAATAAAAAAATAATTCTTGGAATCTGCATATACGCAATCGCTGGTATATTACCGAAACAAGTAATTTTATTTGCAGAATTTATAAAAACTATTATTATATGTTACCATTGGCAAAATCAGGTCATCAGTAAATATTCTTGCGATATCACATGATTCCAAACCTTCTATACGTATCAAGCGGTCCTATCATTAATAGAAAAAAAATCTTGTTTATGAAATATCACAGAAACAAGATGTAAAAATATTAATATCAATTCAATAATAAGGTGTACATTTTTTTTACATGAAAGAAAAATCATTACGAACAACTACAAACGATTCTGAAAGGAACTGCGAAAGCGGATTTTCGATATCTCAATTATTAACAAACTCACCTTTAGACAATTTGTTTAAATTATCGCCATTTGCTTATCTTTGAACTACAAACGAAAGGAACATCACTACAAACAACTATACAAATGATTTTGAAAGAAACAGTGAAAGTGGCTTTTCAATACATCAAATATTAACAAATTCATCTTTAGATAATTTGTTTAAATTATCGCCATTTGTTTATCTTTCAACTACAAACGATTCTGAAGAAAGCAGATTTTCGATATCTTAAAGTCGGGTGCGACTGATATTTTTGAAGGCCCTATAATTATTAATAGATGGAACAACAAACAAAATTATCGTTATTACAAACAACTACAAACGAAATACTCTAACATTTTTCATGAGGAAAATTTTTCAAAATTCGGGTGCCAGGTTCACATATTATTAGATATTTCTGTAAATATAAATCGCGATTGTATTACTTCTTGGTAACAAGTTTTTAAATTCATTTTATTATGTAGTAAGAATTCAAACTGATGTTCTTATAGCTTATTTTTGATAGCAATTGGTGATTTCTGCGCCCCTTACATCGCCTTAGGATTTATCCACTCTACCTAAAGATGAGTCACTAGGCTTGAAACCAGTAGCTACCCTAATAGCCAAATTTAAATTTTCCGCCACGATTTTTAGTTTATTCAGCGTAAAGGCATTAAAATAACTATTAATGTACTGCAAAATAATGGGTAATTTTATGTTTCAACGTTGAAGTTACTAAGAATCATTGCGGGAAATTTAAATTTGGCTATTAGGGTACTAATTTACACATTAGAGTATTACGAGATAAGACCATTTTTTTTATTTCTTGCAATCTTTTTATGTTTATATGAATTTAGTATATTTGTCATTTTTTCATCAAGTTCCGAATATTTCACTTTTTAATAAATAATTAGCGCAAATTTAGAAATGGGATTCGAATGTTTTCCGTTTTGGCAAGAAATCTTAAGGATATTTTAAGAGATGTTTGATCAACTTACAACAAAAACATAACTTCAGAAACATCACCGAATCAAGATTGGCACACATCCTTAGATCTTTTATCAACAAGTAGGGAATTTTATTGGTGAAGGACCTGTATACATATTTATTTACCTAATCATACATATGTACTTTGTTGGTTTATAACTTTCACCGTTAGAACTCGGACTGGCTGCCAAATCACCGCGAGACCACAGACATAAAAGTGAATTTACCTAGACGCAGAGGGAATTCGGTGAAAGTGACAGAGGCTGAACGAAAACTTTTGACCTAATCTAGTTGAGTTAAGTTTAACTAACGTAAACCATAAAAGTCTTGACGTTTGAACTAAAATTTGTCAGTGTTGCAAGTGAATTTCTTATCATATTGATGACAGCCGTGAAAATATAATTTTGATAAAATGATTTTAAAGTTTCTTGTAGAAAGTGGAACAAATTTAATATTAAATCGAATTAAATAATATGGTGATTTATATATAAAACATATAAAAGACTTCGGTATTTTATTCAGGAAATCATCTAAACTAAAAAAAGGTTATGCATAGAAACATTGGTGCCACTTTTACTGTTTTTTCTAGTTATTTCTTTTTAAAATTGTACTTTAGGTAATTTTAGTTTCATATCTTTATTAAAATTTAAACGTGTTGCAGTTTTCCCGAACAATTTTTGTTTATTTGTAATGTTACCCTGCGAGATATAATACCTTATTAATATCTATCTTCGGTAGTCAATTTCTTTTCAATACATCGAAAGATGACTAAGTGTGCCAAGTATTCTAATAATTATTCAAAATTCATAAAAAATTAGATACACTACCCAAAAACACTGTTAATAGACCCTAGTTAATAAAATGAAAAAGTTAAAAATTACTGTCACATAAGCGCCATCTAATTTTTAAGAGCTAAACGAATTTACGCTGTCGTAGGACAGTCGAAGAAAATTTAACTAGTTTTCCTTGCTTATGTACTTCTCATTTTGTTTATTTGATTTATGTTTAGTTAATTTTAATTTTTAGTAGTGTTTTTTTTTTTTTTTTAGTTGTATTCACTCTTATTTTTACTTGATATGTTTTCCTGTACTTGGGTCTATCACCTGGAAAATAAAATATTGGTGGTATAATATACAGGGTGATTCTCAATATATCCGACAAACTTTAAGCACTGATTCCTGGGGTTATTTTGATCATAAAAGTTCATAAGAACATATGTCCAAAATCGCTTAGTTCTAAAGTTGTACAATGTTTAATAGTAAGTTAACATAATTAATATTTTTATTATAGATTAACAAAATAATTAGTAAAACAAAATTAACTTATACTAACTGTTGAAAATGACCGCCCCCAACTGCAATTCAACAATTATCACAACAAAATGTTTCTAAATAAATAACTGTTAGTATAAAAATATTAGTATTAAATACCTGGTATTGAATTTTAACATGTGCAGTCGATTATACCAATCACTCTAAGAATAGAAGCAATCTCATATAAGCCTTCAATTACTTCTTGGATTTCCTCATTAGTCCAAAGGAAACCAATGTAATTATCTCTTAAATATGCAATAAGGTGGGATATTCTTTAAATGGTTTTGCTAGGAGTTGATATCGGCAACAACATTTCCTCCGGCCTTAAGCGTGTGTTTCTATAAAATAAATTAATGAGATCTCTGAATTCATATGTATGTGTAACATACTTACAAATTTGTAGGATTTGCTATGCCTACTAGTAATACGGTTAAGTATTCGCATTACGGTATCTTTCTATAAACGGTATCTCACAAAGAAATCGTGTTCATCCCAAATTTCAAAATTAGTAAATTCTTGGTCTTCTAACACGCCCAAAATCTTCAATTAATAACGTCTTCGTCATCAGAAAATTTCAGTAAATTCGTTAATATCAGAGTGACATCAAATGTCACAAACAATTATTTTAAGGTTATATTATGGTTACATTCAATTTGAGGGAGATATTAAAGTTTAAGCTTCGTACATAGCTCGGCTCAAAATGAACCATTTTTTTTGTTCGGTTCAAGGTTCAACTAATGTTGTGACCAGTAGTATAATACGGTTTGAACGTAAAATTCGAACTTAAACTCAAAATGGAATTTAAACCAATACTGAAAAAACCGCGCATAAGATATGCTGTTTATACGGTTTTTAATTTGATTCCGAAGTATCGATTTGATTCATACGGACAAAACCGATGACGTTGGTTAAAACTTAAAATAGACAGATAGTATGTTATATGTAAAGTTTGCAAAGGGAGTGTCGTGCGTCGGTTTGGATCGGAAACGTGCCTCCGAGGGTGCAAATTTGGCGTATAATAGGGGTATTTAGATCGTCTTGATCACTTTGGGAGACGCGTGGTGCAGAAGGGATTATTTTTTTTTTTTAATGATTGAATTTATTATTTTTTCAAAACACCGGTGAGGAATAGAGGTAATAATAATTTAAATGAGTAAATTTTTTAATAATTTATTAATTTGGAGCATCTTGTAGTTGTAGCTTCAATAAATACATATAGATATTAAGCGAATAGCGGTTTTAATAGGACACTATAAGCTATGTGCAAAGTTGTAGAAATAGTTTATCTCTTTAACGTATACCGCTATTTAAGAACTGCTACAAAAGTAACAGCTTTTTTTAAACTGCTAACCAAAAGTAGCAGAAACATGTTGTAGCTACTAACGTAAAGAAGCCGTTTTATACATCACTAAATGAATACGTCAAATCGTTATACTATGTGATTCAAAATGATTGTCGTCAGAAAAAAACTGTTTTCCGGAAAAATTTATCTATACTTATTACCAATTTAATGAGCGAAGTTAGTTACATACAAATTTCATACATTAAATCAATTTTCTTGACATTTAGCGCCATTGGCGTGCGTGTTGTAGTATCCTTCGTTTATTTATCTTATATTTTTTTTCAAATCGTCTATATTTACATCTAGTATCACCAACAATAGTATTTCTGAATACTGTAAGAAAATAAGGGAATTTATCTGTGGTAATAGCTCAACAAACAGGTAAAAAATCAATATTAACATTAAGTGAAATAGTTTATTACATTTTATAATTTTATAGGCTTATCATACACTTCAACGCAATGAGCTGTCAAAAGAAAGTTACATTTTCATCCCTATAAAGTTTCTACGGCACAGGAATTATTACCATTAGATCACGATAGGCGATTGAAATATTGTCGTTGGTTTAATAACAATTTAAGGGGCGATGCTTGCTAAACAAATCATTTTTCTCGGATAGAAGCCTGGTTTTATCTAACAGACTATAACAATTTACAAAACTATCGTTATCTGGTCTGCAGAAAATCCACACGAATTTCGAGAAACGCAATGCATCCCGTAAAGTTGGAGTTTGGTTAGCTATGTCCGCAACGAATAATAGGGCAATTTTCTTCGAGGAAAACTGTAACAGCCCAACGTTACCAACAGATGTTGGAATTGTTTATTGGAGATTACAAGAAAATCAGCTTGAAGCAGGTTATTTTTCAGCACATAATTGCTCGACAGCACATACTGCTCGACAAACCCCAATATCTTCAAACAGTTTTTTTGCTGACAGGTTCGTTAGAGCACAAAGATGGCCACGAAGATCGCCTGATCTACCCCATTAGATTACTCAAATTCGGCTATCTAAAAAATAGGATCTATAGAAACGCATGCATACCATAGAAGAACTGAGAGATGCAGTTTTGTCACTTAATAATTATACTAATTGTATGTTTATAATTTAAGTAATAAATAAATTTAGTTAGTATGAATTGGAAAATCATAATTAGTAAAGTTAAATTAATTACATTTCATTTTTACAAGCAAAAACACCAATCCATAGTCGTTTAATATATGCGAGTTCAAATATAGGTTACGGTTCCTTATTTATGACAGATCCGTTTACTTTCTAATGTTCCAACACTGAATTAGTTCAAACCTTCATTACAAACACGCGGCATATACCTACACCCTGTTACTACCTATAGGAGCGGATTTGACAATCATTTTGAATCTCTGTGTATTTATGGACAGATTATCCAATAATTGATTCCAAAATATTATCAACCAATGTAAAATTATAATGGAAATGTCAAGATTACGTTGTCAAAAGGACACTAGTCAAAAAGAAACAGTATTTTTAAATTAAATAATTATTTACAAGTTAACTGGTCCAAAAGCACTCGACTTAAAGCTCATGACTATATGTCAGGTCACGTGTGTGTTCAATTCGATCACATAAAAAGGTTTTGGAACGAATAAGATGACGATAGATAAGTGTCACTTTTAGAAAAATGAAATCAGGAAGCGTCGAAGGTTGATATAGGTCAGACCTATTTCCAACAGATCCAAAAAAATTGATCACTAGCTAAAACAGGAAAAATGCATTAGAAAATCAGTTTTATAAAGGGAAAACAACCAAACTTATTTACCGGAAACGCAATTTCGACTATAAATCTTGAAATCGAGAGAAATTTCCAACCTCCTCCACAATTTGTTCCTGAGATCCCCAATAGGTTTTAGACAGGCTTTTATCGGATTGAATCTTAAGCCACAAACTGCTCATAATTACTATTATTTCCCTTCACTTGCATTACTAAATTGCCTCATTCTTTTTCAGACTTTGGTGTCACAAAGATGACACAAGCATCTACATGCTATTCGAATACGTGTGCGGTGGGGAACTGTTCTCCTATTTGAGAAATTCGGGCCGTTTCAGCACGCAGACGGCCAACTTTTACGCCTGTGAAATAATCACTGCCATAGACTACCTGCACCAGAAGAACATCGTATACAGGGACCTGAAACCAGAAAATCTACTCCTAGACAAAGAAGGCCATCTCAAAATTACGGATTTCGGTTTCGCCAAAAAACTAACCGACAGAACGTGGACATTGTGCGGCACTCCAGAATACCTGGCACCAGAAATCATCCAGAGTAAGGGACACAATAAAGCGGTGGATTGGTGGGCATTAGGTAGGTGAACAGAAAACAATTTTACATGTTTTCTCGTTATCTGACAGATTAAATTTAGATATGGTGACTCACGCTGTATTTTGTTTTCGTAATTGAAAAAGTATTAACGGCTTTATATTTTTAACTCTGAGAATTTAATGCTCGTTTTGCTATAAAATTATAGTACGTTGATTTTTTAATGGCGTAAACGCAGTTTTTAATATCAAATCGTATATCGCTAGAATTATGAGGATCTATTCATCAAGTTCGCATAAATTATGGGTGCAAAGTTTCGGAATATGATTAAGATCGCCGGATATCCTTATGGTTCCTTTTTTTTCATTTGTAAACGGGATGATACATGGATAAAAACTAATCTAATAAATTTTTAAATCGTTTTGAAGGCCTTCTTAAACATAATGAATTGGGGATTTTGAGTTATGAAATTGAAAAATGAAAACAAACAATTTATCATCAACTTTTTATTTCTAATTGCCAAAATTAATTTATTGAATGTAATCGAAAATACAAGGTTGGTTTAAAAAGTGTAAGCTTAGGAAAACCGACAAAAATTATAAAGGGAAATAAGTCCAATGAATGATAACATTATGTTTTCCAAATTGACATAAAAGGTGACAAATAAATAAAACCAGTATTTGTTGGTGAAAGAAGGAAGTGCTACATCATTTTCTTAAAGCAGAACTCTATTTTAGCCATCAACAGGACACTCAAATCACAGGCTGGTCAAAGTAAAAGCAGAATTTCTTTTCTACTAAACATATGCATTTCACGGCAGTATATTCACTCATTTGAAAGAATATTAGATTAGAGGTTTGTGACGAATGCCTTCAAGTGTGAATTATACTGTAGTCAATTGACGCTAAAAATTATGGCCAAAGTGAAACGACAGAGGAAATTTACTTCGAAATATTATGCTTTCCTGTTTAATACCATCGTTAATTGCACGAAAATTCTTTGACTGACTTTCTGAAATATTTAAAATATTTACTTTCTTCGTCTAAGAGTTGATTGTATAATGTGACATATTCTCCTTCTATGTTTCTGCGTTTTAATAGTTGAGATTAACTCAGAAACGTTTTCTCTGCCGGACCTTCCTATTTTCTTTCTCTTCTTCATCCAAAATATGCGCAATTTTTATTAAAGTTGAAGTGGAGAAGAACATTTTTATACAAACACCAAACTGACTGCCGGTAGATCGCCAGTGTGAATTCATTGCAAAATTGACTGGACCGTGATTGAGCCGTGACTTGACTGTTCGTTGATCGATAGTGTGAATCTATCATATTTTTTGTTTTTTTTTTCCACAAAAACCAAAATAACTCTGAAGGTCTATTCACACTATCGATCAACAAACAGTCAAGTCACGAGTCGGTCACGGTCCAGTCAATTTTCCAGACCACATGTGTGAATATACTGCCGTGAAATGCATGTTTTGTAGAAAAAAAATTATTTTGACCGTGACTTGATTGTTCGTTGATCGATAGTGTGAATAGACATTAAAACGGTAACCGATAGATAAGTAGATGTTTTTTAAAATTGGCTTTAAAATGCAAATGCACAAAAAAAAAATAGGTTTCTATTTATAGTATCAAAGATGGCCATGATTTTTGATGTAAACGGGAGCGCTACATGGATAAAATTGTTTTTTTTCTAAATAGATCATAGTTAACTATGCTTAATCTCGAAGTTTCAAGATCGAGATATTCATTACAAATTTAAGATTTTTTAATCCTGTATTTCTCTGCACTTTTTGCTGCCTCGAACACTTAGTAAGTTAAAAAAAGGGAAAAATATTTAATGAAATGAACAAATTTTGTCGAACTGAATATATATCTGTTGAATAAATGGTAAAATATACAAAAAGAAAATAAATTGATCTCTTTTGGGTGCAATCTTTACAAGTGAATATCTCTAAAACGAGAGCCAACTTTGCCGATGGCGTTGCATTCAGCGTACTCGTATTGTATTACGGGTTATACCCCATCAACGTTGACATTTTCGATCAGCACAGTGTTATCAGTCGTTTTTATGTAATATTATTCCAAAAGATGTCGCTTTAAATTGGACAATAGCACCACAGGTCGCTGGAAGAAAAAAATGTTTTAAATAATATTAATTTTTTGATTCCATATACGATATAAAACATCATCTAGACCACCAAGCCAAGTAAGTAAGGTATCTGGCAATAGTGGAAACCACCTTTGCTTATCCACTCATTTCAAAGATTCAACAACAAATAAAACTATAATTTGGCTGTGAAGACAATTCGGCACAATCTATGTTAGGTTATAGCAAATACAATATAAATATAAATGTTTTTAAATTTAACCGACAGCGCTATATATTGTTTCACGCTTTTTTAAAGGCTCTTCTCAAACGATTTTGCTACAATTTATTGAAGGACTCGACCCTATTGAATGACGTTGTGATCACGGCAATAAGAAAAAAAACTTCTTGGAAGTCTTTCTCTCGTTGAATGTATCTACCCATCCATCATAAACCAGTTACAAGAGTTAGACTGAACGTTGAATAAAGAAATAACAATTATTTCATAACTACTTGTACACTTGGGACACTATAGATTACTTGTATAAATGATAGTAAATATTGACAGATTGCCTATGAGTACACTATTTTTCGGTTAACCATATTGGATCTCTCCATATTGCTTTAATGGCAAGAAAATGAACCCGCACTTTGGAAATAAATAGTGGTCTATGTGATGCTACAAAAGCAGCAACATCTGTCTAAATTATCATACATAAGTATTCCAAGATTCACATAATTTTTTCCCTACCTTAAAAGATTGTTGTATTTGCCAATGGCCGATGCCAGCGAAATGTTTGAAATATTTCACCAGAGTTTTATGAATACGTTTAACGGGTGCTTTCCTGAAATAAAAATACGTGTTAATACTGGAAAAGAAAAGCGGCAAAATATTATGAACGATGAGATTTCTCGTCTAAAAAATTTATTGGATGCTTGGGCGATAGTAACAAAAACAACTAAGAATGCATCTCTGTTACCAAATCATATCGTAGCATAAAGAAAGACTATATTATAGAAACAACAAACTTAAAGCAGCAACTCAATTCTGGGTTCATAGAGAACTCTAGTAATACAACTAAAGCAGCGTGGACCGTAATCAACAGCGAATTAAAACCACACACAAATAAGATGAAGGTCAGTTCTTCTTTGTCGGCTATTTTAAATAAATATTCTGTGAAGTGGCCAAAGAAATAGCAACATATGCACAAACACGAACAAGATTTGCTTTCTATGAATTTCTACATAAATATAGTTTGGACAATTCAAAATCTTTTTTCTTCAGTCCAATTACACCAGAGGAGATACAACAAATTCTAAAATTTAAAAGCAAACTTCAGAGGATATATATGGAATGACAACTAGTCTTTTAAAGTGCTGCGATAAAGAACTAAGCGTACCACTTACAATATTATTCAATACCTGCGTAGAACAGGGAATATTTCCTAACTTACTGAAAGTGGGAAAAGTCATTCCAATATTTAAGAGTGGTGATAAAAATGTGTGTGAAAACTATCGGCCTATTAATATTTTGCCAGCGATATCCAAAGTATTTGAGCAAGCAATTTCAACCCGGCTGACTAACTATTTTGAACACAACAACTACTTCTCATCCAATCAACACGGATACAGAAAAGGATGTTCAACAACTACCGGGATATCGCAAATGCTTCAGCTGTTATAACGCGTTTTGACTCGGGTGAATTGATTTGAAAATGTCGCTTCTCCTCGACTTAACAAAGCTTTTGAATTCCGTGAACCATAACATCTTATTGGAAAAACTTCGATATTATGGTATGCGAGGAAGTTCCCTTGATTTGTTAAGATCTTATCCATCTCAGAGGATGCAGCTCACAGAGTGGAATAATTCACGTTCTAGTATTGGCAGTGTGGAATATGGCGTGCCTCAGGGATCGATCCT
Organism: Protaetia brevitarsis; assembly: GCA_004143645.1. Lineage (NCBI taxonomy): Eukaryota > Metazoa > Arthropoda > Insecta > Coleoptera > Scarabaeidae > Protaetia > Protaetia brevitarsis. The sequence continues at coordinate 515,227 of RXPK01000256.1, forward strand.
CGGACCCCTGCTCTTTCTAATATATATAAACGATCTTCCGCATAATGTTGGAGCTCTTGATGTTTGCCTTTATGCTGACGATACATTCGTTGTTGAGTGCGGGCAGGGATGTTTTGAACTCCAAGAAAGATCCGAAAACGCAAAAAAAGATGCCGAGGAGTGGTTCGCAGCAAACGACCTAAAAATCAATGAAAGTAAAACCAAATCCATCATGTTTACAACCCGCAGCGTTGAGTCGGCATTACCACGTAGATAAGCTGTGCAATAGACTCTCAGCAGCCCTATATGCCATTAGAAGAATCAAACACACTGCAACTCATGCAGCCGCGAAGCAGGTGTACTTCTCATACTTTCACTCTCTTCTATCATATGGTCTATAATTCTGGGGAACATCGACGGAAGCAGATAGGGTATTTATGCTGCAAAAGAGGGCAATTAGGACTTTATGCAACCTAAATTATAACCAAAGCTGCAGATCGCATTTTAAACAACAAGGCATACTTACCCTACTATCTGTATATATTTTACAGGCAGTGTTACACATACACAATAACAAAGAATTATTTCCCTTTAACGGTCACTGCCATGATCATCTTACAAGAACGAGAGACGATATAAGGCCACCCCATCATAGGCTTGCCTGTACCCAGAAATCGTTGAACTACTGGGGGACAAAGTTATTCAACTGCTTGCCCACACAGATGAAACAACTACGGCACAATAATTTTGTTACTCAAGTGAAAAACCTACTGATGGAAAGGGAGTGTTACTCAATTCGGGAATTTCTTCCAACCTAGTGATATATATATATCTTTAATATGCATATGTTTTATTTATACACTTTTTTAACCTTTACAGTTTACACCAATATTTTTTATTTATACACATTTATATATACATTTCATGTTCTGTTTGTCTTCCACTGTGTTACTGTTTATTTATTTATTATGTGTTTTGTTTGTCATATTCTTAATTTTTGACTATTTGTACCCAGTACATGTGAAATCTAAATTGACTGTATCTGTAATGGTAATTGCAAATATAACCACATTATTATTATTATTATTATTAAAAGTTATTGAAACTTCATAATAGGACATTGTAATATTTTCCCAGAAATATTCATGTGTATCCAATACAATAAATACTGATATACATGTAAAAAAAATGCAAAATGTCTCAATTTTTGTGTGGCTAAAATTATTCATTGTTTAAAAATTAACATGAAAAACTACTCAAGGCAAGTCCACACATCTATTTTTATATTTTCCTTTGCGAAGCCAATATTTTTATTGTGTTGAACCATTATTGCTTTTTACCCGGCGTTTATGAACACTTAATTTTTTTTGTTTAGTTAAAAACCGAACAGCTTCTACAGCACATCCATTGTAAAGATCAATTAGAAACTTTGACACGAACGGCTAAGAATAAAACGTTAAAAAGCCAACAGCAGTGCAAATTGACGCGTTAAGCACGGGTTTATTTTCTCCTCCTATCATTAATACTATTGACGCATTTTGCGGTGAAAAAAAATTCCTTTACGTATAAGTAGGTTGGGTACTAACGTCTATTTTAAAACTTTCTTTTTTTTCTGCGCTCAGGTATTTTAATCTACGAAATGCTGGCCGGTTATCCGCCCTTTTACGATGACAACCCGTTCGGCATTTACGAGAAAATCCTCAGCGGTAAAATCGAATGGGCCAAACACTTGGATCCGGTCGCCAAAGATTTGATCAAAAAATTGCTGGTGCAGGACAGGACCAAGAGGCTGGGTAACATGAAGGTGGTTAGCGTCGAAAATGTTCTTATTTTAATCGTTTTGATTAAATCGCTTGTGTTTTGCAGTGTGGAGCGGAAGACCTCAAGAGGCACAGGTGGTTCAAAGGTGTCGATTGGCAAGACGTCCTCTTGAGAAAATTGAAGGTATTAACAACTCCAAATTAATGTATATATCATTTATGTTTAAAAAAAAAATAGTAGATGGCGTGACAATGCTCGTCAGTAACACACTGCCAAAATTTAACTAAATTAAATAATTTGAAAATAAAAATGGCAAATGACATTTTAATTTCAAATTATAAAGTACTTGTGCTGCTGTCTCTATTTCATTCAGGTATTCAAAAGTACTTCTGAAAATTAAACTTATGATAACTCTTTTTTTTTTAAATAGCTAGAATTAGTATAATAATTGTGGAACGATGTAGAAATGATTTCAATATATTTTGTTCCATGTAATAATTCGGCATAATATTAGTGATTGCCTCCAAGATGATTCCAGTAGGGGAGGTGTAAATAATGTTACAGCTTCTTTTTTCGCTTCTTTTACTCTTTGGAACATTTAAAAAAAAATAAACTAGTACATATAAACGATACTTAGATTTTAAAATAAATATTTTTTCTTAGAAGCAAAAGTGCAGCAAGTATTGATATAAAACAATAATTGTTAAACACATGTAACACTGTTTCCACCTTCATGAGTACAGAGTTACAACATTCAAGTAAGTACACAACTTGACACAGAATAGAAAAAAAAAAAAATGTAGTTTACAGCACAGCTACCGGTGCAGTTATAAATACGCCAAAGTTTTGAACAAAATAGTTTTTATTCATTAAAATTTTGATTCTATCACAACAAGTTATAAAGTGCGATATTTATTGATTGTCATCAGTGGCGGCTCGTGCTATATAGCCTCTTAATTCCAAAAAATAATAAATATATCTACTATACCACGCGCATATACAAGAGGGGGGTAATGGGGGTAATTACCCCTCCCCCCATGAGCCAACGAAATCTATTTGTAAATCAAAATTTTACATTTAAAGACAAACATTCATCTTTTTTTTTCCTTTTTTTGTGTAATTACCCCTTCCATAATGACACTATTCAAATTGTATCGAAAAAGAGCCGACCTTTTTTTTTAGTTAGAATAAAAATATCATCTCCATTTACCCCCCCCCCCCTATAAACTCAAGTTGTATACGCGCCTGTACTATACAGTCTGTTTGATTTTAGTTGTCACCCCAGATATCTCGGCTGTTGTTAGAGATATCACAAAATTTTCAATGGAATGTATCCAATTTTATTGCGTACTTTAAAACTCTAAAAAAATCTTTTTTCAATGATATATCACATGTCGTTATGTAATCATTTAAAAACATAAACTGAAAAATTTGTTACCAATTTTAAACACTTTAAACTAAACAAACTTAGACGAATTGAACACATCACTTGAAACGACAAGCGGTGAAAACAATTATCACAACTTTAGTGTCAAACTAACTGAGAAAATTCGTACGTATTATTATTTTCATCAAAATAATAATACATAAATAATTCTAATGATGAAAAAATGGATACGTTAATTGTGTACATCAGATGTAATGACAATAATAGAGAAGCATATGCGATGTATCAAACTGGATATATAGTTTTTAACGAAAGAAGTCGTCCACATCCTTATAGATTTACAAGGCTACAACATAATTTACGTAGAAATGCCTGTTTTTTTAAAATTTTGATTATTTTAATTGGTTTTTAATGTTCGATTTTATCTGTCACTTAAATTATTTTATTTTTTGCCTATGATTTTGACATTAATTGCCCAAAACTTATGTGTACTCATACACACTAAAGTTATATGTGTTAATTGTTAATGCACAAAACTGAAATGAGGCGAGCCAGCCTGTAAACACTAAAAATAACCTGTCCAGTTTCTGTGACAAACTCTCACTCAAACTGTACGGCTTCTTTCTTATAGTGTGTGACAAGTTGACAATACAGGACATATACGCCCAATACATAAACCATGCATCAAATCCAACATCAAACATTAACTGGTTAAATATCATTACTGCCAAATACCAAAGATTGTTAACGATTAGAGTCGCGAACGCGTCTTCCTCTACTTCTGCGTTATTTCGGGTATAGATTATTTTTTGGACTAGAGCTCGCGTGAGTACAATCGGTAAGGTTATTTAGTTCTATTTAATATGGCTCCAAAATAGCCATATTAGCTACTCTGCATCGCAGCAATGAATTAAAAATATTGTTTCAACTTGTCGTATCTTTGATCCCGCATCGTAATAATATATTAAGAAACACAAGCAACAACCAAACAGATAATTAACAGCAACGAAGAAATTTGACAACCCACATTACAAATATTTAGCAATCATTAATATTCTATTTCATCCAGCCTAAATTTCGTACGCACAGGCAGCAGCTCTTCTTGTCGTATGTAATTTTGCCTTAGGGTTAGCCAAGAGCAAACGTTTAAAACACATACATACAAACCTATCATTTCCACCGTAAATTAATTGTAGCAATGGCTTTTAAATGTGTTGTCATTTTGTTACAGCCACCGATAGTACCAAAAAGTTGCCGACGATGGCGACACAAGTAACTTCGACGAGTACCCCGAGGTGGACTTCAGGACGGCGAGACCCCTAGAAGACTCAGAGTTGAAACTGTTCGAAGATTTCTGATAGTGATGTCGCATTTTACGTTTCGAGTTTGTTATCGCTATCAGTATTACTTCTTAAGTACGAATTTTTGGTGCTATATGATTTTTTTTTTCATTTTGTACGTTGTTACTATTTTTTTATGTGATACGCTACACTTTAATATAAATTAACATTATTGTTAGTACTGTTTTGTTTCTATTTAGAACGTTAGAGAGAGTAATTGTCACGATAGTTACTAGTTATATAACAATATTTGTTATACCGAGCGTGGATCCTTGTAATATGTATTTTTTGTGTACATAGAGAATTTAGTACCTTTTAAGTTTAGAACGTTGATACCTGAAAATAAAAGTTTTTTTTTATATATATCTTATTGAATTTTTATTTTATTTCTACTTGCCAAACAATAACATAACACAATACATAATTAAAAATTGCCAATAAACACTTTATAATCATTTATATAATAATTACTCACAATTATTTCATAATTTTAACTATTTTTATTTCGCTCAGTCGATGTTATCAAGGCATGGATTTGGCAAAACTGCAAAAAAATCCTGCCAATTTTTGTTTAGAAACTTCTTTTTTAAAGAAAAGAAATAAAATTCGAAAAGGTTTATATGCTTTTGAACTATAATAATTCATTTGAAAGGTGTATATTTAATCCGTGTCGTAAAACAGGCAACCAGTCATACACTACCCAACATTCATGTGAACATACGAGGTTTGTTCGTTGGTGTTACACCAATTACACTGTAGTAAATCTTTTATCCTGTTTTAAGTAGGAGTCAGTGTGGAAAGTGTAGCACCAGCGAACAGACCTACGATAGCTCATAATCGCAAATTTAAAAACAAAAATTTTCTACGCTGAAAATAATTATTACAGAAGAAATGTGATAAATTAAAAGTCATAAAACCGAAAGAAATGACAAAAATGATGTTAATATTCCAAACTACATACATAATATAATCATTTTTATTAAAGAATTCATGTAGAAGAAAATATAAAAGATAAAGAGGGAATGAATAAAAATTGCTTGTACTTTCAGTTAATGAATCTAATAAAGATATTAAGATACTTTATAGTCCTTTATAAATAAATGCGTGGTGTCAAGAAATGAATAAATATTAGGACAAAAAGATATTGATGTAGAAAGTTGTTTGGAAGAATTTGTATGATTGCTGGCAAAATTTAAAATTTACTCATGTTTGCGAAGTTAATGTTATGGTAAGTATAGAATTAATAGCTGCTTTCCATTTACCTCATTTCAATTTTGTACGTTAAGTTACGAACTGTTCACGTCAAACTCATTTAGTCGCCAGTTATGTCATTCGTAGTAAGTAACTCGTAGCTTAATGCACAAAACTGAAGTGAAGTGATCCAGACGATAAATGGAAAGCATCTAATATTAACTAATTAATATTAATAAACTTAAAAATGTTAAAAATAAGTAACTAAGACGGAAGATTGGTTAATTGAAAAGAATCAAATATAACTATTCTTCTTACACATTTGCATAATTATTATTTCATCTTGGTAGATTCATTTTCAACCGCAATTTTGCATACCAACATTGAGAGATAGCTCAATCATCCGTAGTGTATATAACCACGATATAATCAAAGACATTAATCCCATAAGTGAATGTCTAAAAAATAAATAAATAATAAAATAAATAAATAATAGTTATTTGTATCTATAACTAACAGCTTCTTGCGGGTTTCGCCGTGTGTCAAAACTTTCGTTCGACGTTTCGCTGTTCATACAGACAGCTTCTTCTTGAAGAAGCATTATCAGACATTATCAGCATTATTATTAAATAACAGTACAATAAGAAACAAATAGAATAACAATAAGTTGAATTAAAAATACGGAAGAATTATTCGACGGATAACATTTAATTATTCTCGATTACTTCCACCAACGTCAAAATAATAACTGCAGTGGTGCCCTGTGCTCTCTATAAATTGACAGTGCTGTCAGAACGCCAAAGTTGTGCCCGTGGGCCCGTCAAAAATGACAAGTGTCGCTTCTTATCTTATCTCTGCGCTGGTCTTTTTTTGTAATTTTCCTTCTAATTTAATATCTGTTTATTACTAATAAGTGTGATGGAGACACCAGTTCATGTTAGTAAGGCTGCATAATAGTTTAATGACAGTGTATTACACATCTGTCATGTCCAATGTAATGTGCCGTGTGCCAACTCTTAATATGTAAGGTTAATAAATATTAGGCAGAGACGGCAATTTAGATTGCAATTGTATTACAAATTTTGTTACTCAGTAACCATATAGCGTTAGTGCTGTCGAACTAAAAATTACGTGCGGGAAATATGATTTACTGATAACCTTTCAAATTTTTTTGGCATATACATATGTATATAAAAGTGGAAGCAAAGTCGACTAACTGGGCAAGACTGTAATAGGTTGAAGTTGCACGAATTACAATTTTGCTTAATTAGACGTCTTTACCTACACTACCAGAGCTATGTTCTTATCATTCAAATATATCTATTGACTTGACACATTTTTAAGCTCTTTTTGCTTTTTTTTTACTTCTTCATGAGAATGCTTACATAAAGCACTAGATAGCAGGGGACAATTAAACAAACGTAAAGAGGTTTTACAAACCAAATTACTCAACTGACAATAATAATTGTCAATTTTCTGTATTTACGAATTATCAACCTACATGGTTACCTTAATTATTACTATTATCATTGTTTATATACATACCAGTTAGTCAACCTTATGGACAAAATAGTTAACGGATTTTTGAACATTTTGGACAAAAGCGGTAGATGGCAGCACGGCGTTGGTGCCCATCTCGATTTAAATATAAGCTTTATAGTTAGACTACTACATACAAGATGGCCCTCTTACGTGTCGTATTATTTAATTGCAATAGCATTGCAAGGTCCGGGGAAAGAAGAGGGTGGATAGGCGATGACGCTGGGATGACTCGCCACGCGATAATTCTCGTGTTTACATTGAAATGTTTGTTTTATTAGGAAGAATAAATATTTAGTTTGATAATATATAATCGTTATTTTTTTACCATTTTACTTTACTTTTTCTTAGTTCCTAATATAATGTTACGCTCTATATATGTGTGTAGTTCTAAGTTTTGTGTTATATTTGTATAATATTTTTTGATTTACTTATTTTTACTATTGCATAAAAGTAGAAATTCCGTTTTTCATTATAAAAATAAATATGTAGTTTGGGAGTACAAATCGCCATTTATATTTACATATATGCACCACGTTACTTATTAGGTTTGTTTGTTTGTCTGATCTAAGCGGATCCAAGGAATTTTACGCGTTTGTTTGTATTTTAGAGCATGATTGTGCGTGTTTCTTTGTTTAGAGCAAGCAAATCCAGCTCACAAAGAGGTTCCTCTTTCTGCTCGCGATCCGACGTCCGAGCAATTTGTGCAACATAACCTAATCGCACTAACACCATGTTGTAAACTGTCGTTTGTAAATGTAATCCGATTTATACCCTGCATTAAATATGCACGATATGGATAATATAATGATACCAATATGATTGATGTAAAGAACGATTATATTTTAAAAACTTCACCTGGTAGGTACATAAATACTAGTATATGATGCATTTTTATTGTAGTCTAGATTCATTAGTTTGAAAAATTACTTTTACTTTTCCTATTCATAATAGCTGTGACAATTTGACAATAGTAAATAATAAAATTAAGGTTATATTTGCAATCGAGCGCGTTTGTTTGTACCATGTTTAAATCCAACTCTGAGACGCTCTCAAGTTACTCTGATGACGTCAGTAGATACTGCTCCAAGCACACAAATAAACAAAGCTATTAAAAACAGCATACATGATGACGCGTTCGCGCTCTTTCTCTTGATTGGCTGAAAAGTTACGATGTAACCTTGTATATACAGATGTTGCCCCCAAATGTTACCTCGTAACTTTTCAGCCGCTCAAGAGAAAGAGCGCGAATGCGTCATTATGTATGGTGTTTTTAATAAGTAAAGTGGTGCATATATGTAAAAATAAATGGCGATTTGTACTCCCAAACTACATATTTATTCATTATAATAAAAAACGAATTTCTATTATTATGTAATAGTAAACATAAATAAATCAAGTAAAAAATGTTTTGTAAATATAAGAAAAACTATATACATAGAGTATACATTAAATTAGAACTAAGAAAAAGTCAAAAAGTAAAGTAAAATGGTACATACATGTAAAAAAAATAACGATTTATAGTAGGCTACATTTTAAATTTCAAATTTCCCGCCCTTAGGGAGAAGCGAAGATAGCAATAGGAGGGAGGAGGAGAAGAAGGTTTTCGTATATACGTTCGAACGAAAAACCCGCGTTTTATTAATATTTTAAATATACAAAGTCCATCGAACTAAAGATTATATCTTATCAAACTAAATACTTATTCTTCTTAATAAAACAAACATTTTCTGATTATTATATAATCATAAACATAAGTAAATTAAGTTAACAAACCAACTTATTAATTTAAAAACTAAGAAAATAAAAATTGAGAAGTAGATTTATGTTTGTTTTTTCTCGGCAAATTTTCGTCCTTTTAGATTTAACTTTTCTCTTTTCAGTGATTTTTTTGTTTTAAGTTTAAATATTTTATTCTTAAAAGAAAAAAACATCAATTTAGAAAATTGTTCAAATTAATGTTTTGTCAACAAGAACGAGCCTTGCAATATACTTTCAATTTTTTTATATTTCAAACAGAATACCTCAGAATTCTAATCTTCTAATGTAAACAAACACGAGAATTATCGCGAGGTGCGTCTTCAGAGCGTCACATGCATCCACCCTCCCTTTTCCCCAGGCCACACAATTCGCCAATGCTAGTAAATCACCGATACGGATTACGTCGTTTCCGCAGATGGATAAAACACAGAAATCTGTCTCTCACTCTGACCGAGATACCTGTTATATTTATCACGTTTTCAAATCAATTTACATTCACCGATAGAGTGCACCACTTCCCTGACCAATACTTTATTTTTCCGAAAATGCATTACGTTCACTAACTAGATATATTTAAACAATGCTATTATCCAAATGGTTCGGTCGTCAGTTTTTTGTACGCGAAGCGCGACGACAATTTTAGATTGGCCCCAAGGATATAGTCCTATGAACTAACAAAAGTGACGTAACTACCGTTTTGTTATATCACATTAATAGGCCTGCTTTAATGATATTTTTGCGGGCTCAGCTTTGAAGTAATGCAGCTTTTCTGAACGGAGGCCCAAAAAGTACTTTTTTACTTACTACAAATGGTTTTTTACATAATAGATACTTTTAAAATTCTCACCTCACTTCAGTTTTGTGCGGTGAACTAGGAACCATTCTAGCTGAACTTAGTTTGTATCGTGAAAAACCTATTATTTTTTTTTTAATTTTTATAACAACTAGTAATTATTATGTACTACAGTAATATACATACGGCAGTAAAGTGATACTTTACTGCCGTGGTGCATTTTTTTGGCTATCACCTGTGATTGCAACTTACTATAGTGAATTTACTATTGAAATAAAAAAGAGAAATTTTAGGAACTTTAGGAATTCTTTTGGATTCTAAAATTTGGCTGCAGCTGGAGTTTTATGTAATGAGTATATTAAATACTACTTTAAATTACTTTTTTTAAAGGTTCAATAACTGGAAACTTTGTTTCATTTCTAGTTTGTTTCCTTTGCAACAATTTTTTTTTTTCATCTTTGCAAAAACAATTTCGAAACGCGCGAGGCCAGCTGCATAAGTCCTCACTACTTCACTTAGATTTTATTGGCTAGAATATGTTTAGAGGCAGAAAAGGAAAAATTTGAAAAATATTAGTTTGCAACCAAATATACATGATACGAAAACTCCATAAGAATGAACTATCAATTTATCAATATTATTATGTAGCATTTGAGTTGAATTAGATGAAGCTTGCTTACTGTGCAAATATTCTTCTTTTGTCATTTTAGCAAACGATGAGAATTGAGTGATCTTGTACCTAGTTTCATGTTATCGTCATTTTTACGATTATAGATTTTATCAGCACTTATGTAGTTGTACGATCATGCGACAAATTTACCTCGTTTAATTATTGTATTTTTTACCGTTTATAAACATGTCTATCAGACCATTGTCAAAAGAGCTTCAGGCCAAGGCCATAGCAGATTTGAACGAAGTTCCTGAACGTATACCAGAGGATATTGCTTATATTAAGGAATGGTTAAAGAAGCAACCGCATCTCAATCCTCGTTTGGGTGAGAAAACTGTTTTGTAATCGTGGGTAACTGATTCATATGTTCAATTAATGCAGATGACCAATTGATTTTAACTTACCTGAGGGGTTGTAAGTTCAGCTTGGAGAAGACTAAATCTAAATTAGATTCGTTGTACACGCTTAAAGGTCTGGTACCGGAGCTCTTCATGAATCGAGATCCATTTGACAAAGAAATACAAGAGCTTCTTAAACTAGGGTGAGTATCGGATTCCCACATAATCTTCTTGTAATTACAATGTAGGGAGTCTTTAGTTGTATGTTACCACTTACGAGGACAACAGGTCCTGACTCTCCTAGAGTAATATTCTACAGAACGATATCCGATCCAACAGTTTATAAAATAGAAAATCTTTTCCAAGTTATGATGATGATCACCGACATTGTGCTCCAAGAAGACGACCAGTGCCTCATCGGGGGTTTAATAGTATTTCAAGATTTGACAGGGATCAATATGAGTCACATGACACACACATCTCCATCCTTGTTGAAGAAGTGTATGACTTATTTCAACGAAGCGTACCCTAGTAGACCGCAGCAAATCCATTACTTTAATATACCGTCGTTCTTCGATACCATAATGGCTATGGTGAAACCCTTCATGAAAGCCAAACTCCAGCAACGAGTAATTAAAGGTGAATGACAGTTTTCCCACAAAATAAACGACTTTTTTTCTTCAGCTACATGCCCACAATACCAGCAGAATAGACGATATGTACCAGTATATCCCGAAATCGATTCTGCCAACTGAATATGGTGGGGATGCTGGACCGATTCAAGATTTGATCGATCATTGGAAGAAGAAGGTCGAAGATTACGCTTCTTGGTTCAAAGACGATTGGCAGTACGTTTCTGACGAATCTAAGAGAATTGGTCGACCCAAGACGGCTAACGATATTTTTGGAATCGAAGGATCGTTTAGGAAATTGAATGTGGATTAATTGAATTGTTTATTGTAATTATTAAGCCGAAAGCTTCAAAATAACCGAAAATAAAATTATAATTTTATAAGGGTGTGGGTACAGTCAATGATATTTAAAGTCAATCCTTATTCTTACCATATTCTTCTAGACTCCTTCTGAATTTTGCCCCAATACCCTGCTTCTTGTTATTAAATTCATTGCACGATTTCATATAATTTGATACCATTCTAATATTCAAGGTCCTTGATCTGAAGTTTTTTAACTTTAAATATTTATGTTTTAATTGAATACTATTAGAATTATCTGTTGGGGTTTATTTGTCGATTTATCTTGCAAAAGTGGCAAGAAAAGCAATCTAGCTTTTGATAAACTTTGCAGCTTTTGAGATAATTGCAGTTGGTTGTCCACAAAGGAGTGAATTTTTTATTAGTAATTTCCCAAAAAGGTATTCTTGATAGGTAGTCCTGCCTCATCTAATAAAACTGTAATTGTGTGAAAATATGTTAGAATTATAGAGGCAAACTATGCGACAAAGTGTTAGTAGATTTATGTAATGTTATTAATTAATACACTTCGATTTTTAAACTTCTTTGTGAATTTTTTTCTCGAAAAAATAAATACTGAAAAACGCTTGAACTAAATTTTCATTTAATTTTCATACCTTTTTTTTATATTCCACTGTCTTAGCACTTGGCGTGATTCAGCAGTCCTGTAGTTAATCTTCCTTTTATTATCTTTTTTTTTTTACGATTATCGATAAAGCGACTGCAATTATCAGTACTTAGTTTTAAGATCGTGCGATAAATGTAGTCAACGTGTTCATTTGTTCCATTTCACTTTCCTATTTTGTCACACTGTGGAACCATGTCTATAAGACCATTGTCCAAGGAGCTTCAGGCGAAGGCGATAGCAGAGTTGAACGAAGTTCCTGAGCGAATACCGCAGGATATTAATCATATTAAGGAATGGCTAAAGAAGCAACCGCATCTCAATCCTCGCTTGGGTAAGAAAGTGCTTCAAAAAAACGGAGGTGAGTGGAATGATGTCTTTACTTTACAGACGATCAAATGATTTTGACGTACTTGAGAGGTTGCAAATTCAGTTTGGAGAAGACCAAAAGTAAATTGGATTCGCTGTACACCCTCAAAGGTATGATTCCGGAATTCTTTGCTAATAGAGATCCTTTCGATAAACAGATACAAGAGATACTTAAACTGGGGTGAGAATTGCTTTGCGTTACATGTTTTTTTAAATCTTAACACCGGAAATTTTCAGTTTGATATTGCCGCTAACGAAGACGGCTGGGCCAGATTCTCCTAGAGTATTACTATATAAAACTGTACCTGACCCATCTGTCCATAAATTAGACGTCATTACCAAAGTTTCCATGATGATCAGCGATATCATGGTGCATGAAGACGACCAGTGCCTTATCGGAGGTTTAATAATATTTCAGGATTTCACTGGATTTAACATGAGCCACATGACCCACATGAGCCCATCACTGATCAAGAAATCCATGACCTATTATCAAGAAGCGTACCCAAGCAGACCCCAACAAATGCATTTCTTTAATATACCATCCTTCTTCGACACCGTGATGGGTATGGTCAAACCTTTCATGAAACCTAAACTGCAGCAACGAGTGAGTAAGACGAATAAAAATTTCCTTCTGATATTTGACCATTTTTTTCGCCAGTTATACATCCACAACACCAGCAGAATGGAGGATATGTATCAGTACATACCGAAATCGATTCTACCAACTGAGTATGGTGGAGATGCTGGACCAATCCAGGATCTGACCGATTATTGGAAGAAGAGAGTCGAGGATCACGCTGATTGGTACAAAGACGATTATCAGTATGTTTCTGACGAGTCTAAGAGGATTGGTCGACCCAAGACGGCTAACGATATTTTTGGAATCGAAGGATCGTTTAGGAAATTGAATGTGGATTAATAGAATAATTGCTCATAATTATTAAATCAATAAAAGTTTTAAAATAACTAAAAGCAATATTATAATTTTATAATTCCGTAAGTATTGTTATCTGAAATCAATCAAGGTCGACAATGAATATCGTAAACTTATATAATATTACTACAGTGAAAAAATGACCTTGAAAGCAAAGGTTAATATTTTTTGCACACACTATAAACATATACGAGTAACTTACAGGCCAAATAACTGAAAAGAAAAATCTTCAAGGTCATCTTTGGCCATACCTACTTAACTGATTTAGGTATAAATATAAGGAAATAAATCCCTAACATGAATTTTCCTTAAATAATCGTTTCTTTGTCAACGCACTTAAAGTTAATTTTCAAATGTACCTAAGTGACTAATTATCTTGTATTTAGTTTTTTGTTATCGGTTTTCCAATTATCGATAAAGACTATATCAGTACCTACCCAGTTCCACGCTAGCATGATAATTTTAGTACATGTATTCGATTGTGTCATTAGATATTTTTCTATTTCTAACCATTCGTAAGCATGTTTATAAGACGTTATCGAAAGAGCTCAAGCGAAAGGCCATAGCGGATTTGAACGAAGTTCCTGAACGTGTGCCAGAAGATATACGTCATATTAAAGAATGGTTGAAGAAGCAACCGCATCTGAATCCTCGCCTTGGTGAGGAAAACGCTGTATCAACACAGATGACCTTGAGTAATTGATTGCATATATTGTAGATGACCAATTGATTTTGACTTATTTGCGAGGATGTAAATTCAGTCTAGAAAAGACGAAGAGTAAATTGGATTCGTTGCACACGCTCAAAGGCATGATCCCGGAATTTTTTACAAATCGGGATCCGTTCGACAGAGATATACAGAATGTACTTAAGTTGGGGTGAGTTTTAAGTTTAATTCCTTCTTTTTGAAGCTTTAACCTTGGACGTCTTTAGCCTGATATTGCCACTCACGAAGACAGCAACACCTGACTCTCCCAGAGTGATAATCTATAGGACTGTAGCAGATCCATCACTTCTCAAAGTGGAAGACCATTTCAAAGTTACCATCATGATTGCCGATATCCTCATTCAAGAAGATGACCAATGCATCATCGGAGGTCTAGTAATATTCCAGGATATGACAGGATCCACCATTAGCCACATGACTCATGCCAGTCCATCTTTAATCAAGAAATCCATGACTTATTACCAAGAAGCCTACCCTAACAGACCGCAACAGATACATTTCTTTAACATACCGTCTTTCTTCGATACCTTGATGGGTATGCTCAAACCCTTCATGAAAAGCAAACTTCAGCAACGAGTGTGCAAGTTGAATTAAAGGTTTTTCCCGAAATAAACGATTTTTCTCTTATAGGTACACGTCCACAACACTAGTAGAATAGACGATATGTACCAGTATATACCGAAATCGATCCTACCAAGTGAGTATGGCGGAGATGCTGGACCAATTCAAGATTTGATCGATCATTGGAAGAAGAAAGTCGAGGACTACGCCTATTGGTTCAAAGACGATTACCAGTACGTTTCTGACGAATCTAAGAGAATCGGCAGGCCCAAGACGGCTAACGATATATTTGGCATTGAAGGATCGTTTAGGAAATTGGATGTCGATTAATAAAATTGCTTATGACTGTTAACCAACCAATAAAAATCTTGAGATAACTGAAAATAACATTATAGTTTATTAGTTACGCGTATGTTATCAATAAATATAAATCACTCGAGAAATAAATGAGAGGTTATATTACTTTAAATCACCTTTATATTTTTTTTTCTAATCTTATCTATACATCGATAAAATCCAAAGTATAAGGTACACTCAGTCCATTCCTTGCCTGCTGCTGCATCTGACGCCATGGTGATTAGACCTTTAAGTGAAGAATTGCAAGCTAAAGCTATTGCAGAGCTCAATGAGAAGCCTGAGCGAATAGCAGAGGACATACAGCACTTGAAGGATTGGCTGGCCAAACAAAAACACATAAGAGCAAGGACGGGTAAGAACATTTCCTAACATAAACTTTTAACTAACACTGCTTTGGACACGTATGCTGACTTGTAGACGATCAATGGCTTCTAACATTCCTCCGAGGCTGCAAATTCAGCCTGGAAAGGACCAAGGAAAAAATAGACATGTATTACACTATGAAGACGATTCTTCCTGAATTCTTCAAAAATAGAGACCCGTTTGCACCGAAGGTTCAAGAAGTTTTAAAGCTGGGGTGAGTCACTGTACCTATTCGGTCTCATTTTTTCATAGTTTAACCTCAAATTACTAGAGTGATGACGCCATTATCAAACTCACTCGGTCCTGATCAGCCAAAGTCTTCCTGCTTCGTAACGGAATATGGGATCCTGCCAGAATTACCCAAGAAGATATATTTAGGGTTAATATGATGATAGCAGATATCCTATTGTTTGAGGATGATCAGTACATCATAGCGGGAATGTGTGGAATGCAAGATATGGCCGGTATAACTATGTCCCATTTTACTTCAACTCCCCTCTCCACTGTCAAGAAAGCGTTTACTTGCTGGCAAGACGCCTATCCAAACAGACCAAAGGCGATGCATATAATCAACATACCCTCCTTCTTCGAGATGGTATACAACATGGTAAAACCCTTCATGAAGGAGAAAATGCAGAGGAGGATGATAATACATACGTCTGGAAATATGGAAGACATATACAAAGATATCCCCAAAAGGGTCTTCCCCACCGAATATGGAGGGGAAGCTGGTCCTTTACAGAAAGATATCGGTATGCGTTTTTAGTAGTATTTTGAAAAAAAAAAATTGCAATGTCTTTTTTTCAGATTATTGGAAGAAGAAAGTTGAAAGCTACGCCGAGTGGTTCAAGGAAGATGAGCTTAAGTATGGCACAGATGAGCATTTGAGGCCGGGCAAGCCGAAAACACCTAACGAAATGTTTGGTGTAGAAGGTTCTTTCAGGAAATTGAATGTAGATTAATTATTTTATGCTCAACTGAATCTTTTCACATTAAATAAATCTATTAATACCTGCATTTTCAATTTCTTTCTCATGGTTATTACTAATGTCCGGATTTATGTGCAATAAAAAGCCTTAAATATTTGCATATAATATGCGCTTATTGTTGAAATATGAATATGTCAAACCTAAACTATGAACCTAAGGAGAGGTGACACCAAGTGCAACTATGTTCATATGTGTAACAACGTTTGAACATACTCATTACAACTTTACCATTTCTCTTTCATTTTCATCGTGGTGTAGTAGAAGGAAATGTATTCTATTGGTTGGTGGATGGAAGGTAAATCACTTTCGGTATGTCTCGTGTAATTTCTTGATACTAACACAAAAAGAAATGTGGACCATTAGGTTAACTTGGGAAAAGAATTTTGAGAATTTAAATGTAGATAATAAATAAAGTTGTAAAGAGACGAAACTGTAAACAAGCTATTTCAATTCATGGAATTTGCTGTTTGTATTAGAATTGAAAAAGTTTTATTGATTCGTTGATTTATTAATAAAATATTTCAATATATCACTTAAACTCATGTGAAACTATAATAAAACTAAAACCCAAAATGAAAAAATATACTTAAAATGTACAACAAAAATATGTAAAAGGGAGGTGAATATTCACAAATATATTAACTAAGCCTCACTAGAAAAAAAAAACTTATTCGCAGTGGGATATATAAACATACAGGGCGATTCAAAAGCACCGGATCACCTAGAAGGCGCTAAAGAATTATTATTTGACGACAAAAGTGCAGTCGAAATGAACATGAAACAGTCCGGCAACATTATGTAATTCACGCTAAGGTAAAACTACGTTAATGAACAATTATTAAAACTATAGCCATTAGGAATCCAAAAATTTAATAACATTTCAAATCATAAAACTGACACTGACGTCAATTTACAATAAAAGTTCAAAATAAAACTTTTGTCTTTTATAATAACTAAAATCATATTATATAGTCTTGAATGACCAAAAATCTAATACAAAACTTTTATATTTCAAGGATCACAAATCGTAAAAAAAAAACATTTTTGCGCCTCCGTTCAGAAACACCCATTTTGCAGTACTTCAAAGCGGCAGGCAAAAATGTCACTAAAGGTTGGTCACAGCAGATTCCACATGACAGACATGTAATAAATTGTCATTAAGCTACTGTTCGACCATGCTAAGATGAACTGGTGTCTTCATTGCACTTATTATTGATAAATAGATATTAAACTAGAAAGAAAATTACAGAAAAAGATTTATTCTCGGAAACGTCAAAATACTGAAGTATGTAGCATGTGTGCAACTTATACTGTCAACTCCCTAGTGTCAATTTTTTTTTCTATTTTCAATTCATACTCGCAAAACTGTAGTTTCTGGCCTAGTGATACAAATAACTATTATTGGTATCTTATTTATATTTTCAGAGCCAGTGGACAAAAGCCACTGTTAACCATCTGGGCCACATACGCTCATTTCTGGCTAATAAAATTAACTACTTATATTATCAAGAAGAGTAGCCAAGCAGATTGTAACAGATGCTTTCCTTTTCTATACCATGGTTCTTTGATACCACGATAAATAACCTTAAATTTTTCATGAAAATGAGCAGTTACTAGTAAAGAGAATGCAAGTAGATAGCTATTCAGAATAATCCCATTTGCCTCTTTAAATGCAAGTCCACAACATCAGGAGCAAGGAGATTGACGCATTGATATATACTAAAATAAATTCTGCCAATTTAGTGTGTTAAATTAATTTAGGATTTGAACGTACTGGGTAAAGAAGATGAAAAATCATGTTGATGTGTTCAAGGACGATTGTCAGTAAATTTAAGAGAACTGGCCGACTCACTACGGCCAACTATATACGAAAATGAAGAATCGTTTCGGAAACTATATGCTCATCAATAAAATTCGTTACAATGAGATCAATAAAAAAATATCAAACCGAATACAAAATTACGTTTTTACAACTGCAAGAAAAGCTGTTTCAAATATATCATATGCGAGATTATGTTATTTGTAATCACTTTTATAATGCTATCTTCGATCTAATCTGCACATTGATAAAGTTAAAGGGTATTAATATGAATTAGAAAATTATTCTGTCTAGTCATTGTCTCTTGTTACATCCAACATAGTCGCCATGGTGATTAGACCTTTAACTCAAGAACTGCAAGCTAAAGCAATTGCAGAGCTCAATGAGAAGCCTGAGCGAATAGCAGAGGACATACAGCACTTGAAGGATTGGCTGGCTAAACAGAAACACATAAGAGCAAGGACGGGTAAGAGTATTTTCCAACATAAACCTTTAACTAGCACTGCTTTGGACACGTGTACTGACTTGCAGACGATCAATGGCTTTTAACATTCCTGCGAGGCTGCAAATTCAGCCTGGAGAGGACTAAAGAAAAAATAGATATGTATTACACGATGAGGACGATTGTTCCTGAATTCTTCAAAAATAGAGACCCATTTTCACCGAAAGTTCAAGAAGTTTTAAAACTGGGGTGAGTTGTTGTGCGTATTCGGTTTAACTCTTTCTTACGTCAACCTCAAATTGCTAGAGTGATGACTCCGTTATCAACTTCGCTCGGCCCTGATCAGCCTAAAGTCTTCCTGCTTCGCAACGGAATTTGGGACCCCACTAGAATTACACAAGAAGACATATTTAAGGTTAATATGATGATAGCGGACATCTTATTGCTTGAAGATGACCATTACATCATAGCGGGAATGTGTGGAATACAAGATATGGCCGGTATAACTATGGCCCATTTCACTTCAACTCCCCTCTCCACTGTCAAGAAAGGCTTCACTTGCTTTCAAGATGCCTATCCCAACAGACCAAAGGCGATGCATATGTTCAACATACCCTCCTTCTTCGAGGTGATATACAACATGGTAAAGCCTTTCCTGAAGGAAAAAATGCAGAGGAGGATGATAATACACACGTCTGGAAATATGGAAGAGATATACAAAGATATCCCCAAGAGGGTCTTGCCCACTGAATTTGGAGGGGAAGCTGGCCCTATACAAAAGGACATCGGTACCTATGCGTTTTCAGTAGTATTTCTGAAAAATTGTTGCAATCTCTTTGTTTTCTTTT
Source organism: Protaetia brevitarsis (assembly GCA_004143645.1). Classification (NCBI taxonomy): domain Eukaryota; kingdom Metazoa; phylum Arthropoda; class Insecta; order Coleoptera; family Scarabaeidae; genus Protaetia; species Protaetia brevitarsis. The sequence continues at coordinate 534,994 of RXPK01000256.1, forward strand.
TCAGATTATTGGAAGAAGAAGGTTGAAAGCTACGCCGAGTGGTTCAAGGAAGATGAGCTTAAGTACGGCACAGATGAGCATTTGAGGCCGGGCAAGCCGAAAACGTCTAGTGAAATGTTTGGTGTAGAAGGTTCTTTCAGGAAACTGAATGTAGATTAATTATTGTATATTTTGCTAAATCTTTTCACCTTAAATAAATCTATGAATACCTGCAGATTCATTTTCTTTTCCATGATAATTATTAATATCCGGATTTATATGTAAGCAAAATTCTTACTTAAATATCTATATATAATATAAGCTGATATTTAATATACTATAGGAATGCGTACACCTTTCAATAGGGATATAAATTTATCCATAAAAGCTCACTTCAGTCACTAATAGGGCCCCCCCTGCATTGCTGTATATGCAGTCGTCCTATACAAACGTTAATATTAACTTTCCATTCTTATGTAAAGACGTGGGCGAACCAAATCAGTGTATGCAATAATTAAAACATCAAAAATGCATTTTTTTTTTTTATTACGTACAGTTAAGGAATTATGTATGAAGACAGTTCCCTACATGTAGGCAAGACATATTACAGCGAGCGTAGGGAAATATAACCACGCTCAACACAATAATACACATTTATTATCCAACAGGCAAAGCCCAATTACAGGATAATACAAATGACTAAGTACATCTATACAGCGTGACTCTCAATGTATGCGACAAACTTTAAGCGCTGATTCCTAGGGTTATTTTGATCATAAAAGTTCATATGAACATATGTCCAAAATCGCTTAGTTCTGTACAATGTTTAATAGTAAGTTAACATAATTAATGTTTTTATTATAAATTAACAAAATAATTAGTAAAACAAAATTAACTTATACTAACTGTTGAGAATAACCGCCCCAACTGTAATACAAGCTTCTATCCCCCGTCATATTGACTGGCGAGTCCGTTCTAAATACCACGGGTATTTCGAATTTTTGAGAAGCTGCGATAATCGATTTCTCAGTTTATGGTCATTTCAATGGGAGTCGTGTAAACTAATGATTTAAGGTGGCCTCAAAGAAAAAAGTCCAAAGAACTTAAATCTGGGACGAGGAGGCCACGGTTGTAGACCTCCCCGTCCTATCTACCGATCTGGATACGTATTGTCCAAAAACTCGCGAGCAACTAAACTAAAATGCGCTGGAGCACCGTCATGCATAAAATACATTGTAATCTTAATTGCAACGGAATTTCTTCAGCAGTAGGGGTAGCTCCTCTCAAGAAATTGCGATATACCTCGCCATTTAACCGTATCGGTAAAAATGTGGACCTATCAAATGATCTCCAACAATTCCGGCCCACACATTGACAGAGAATTGATGTTGATGACGGGCATTCACTAGTTCGTGCGGATTTTTTTCGGTCCATATGTGATTATTATGAAAATTAATAATCGCGTTTCTAAAGAAAGTAGCCTCGTCGGTGAAGAATATTAGAGCCAAATAGTTAGGATTTTATGCGATTTTGTGTTGCATCAATTAACGAAAAGCCACTCTTTGCGGAAAATCTGCCGGCAAAAGTGCCTGCACCCGTTGAATGTGATATGGATACAACAGATACATCTTTCAATATTCTCCAATCTGTGGCCTGACTAATGTTTAAAGCAAACGCAATTTTTCTGGTGCTTGTAGTAGGATGTTCCTCAATTTCGTTTAGTACCATTTCTTCAACTTGTGGAGTTCTCACTGTAGATGGGTGCCCGTTATCAGTCGTCCGTTTTTTTTTAAATTTCCCGTTTCACTAAGGCGTTGGTGAAGACGGGCAAATATTGAATGATGCGGGATGATACGGTTCGGGTATCGTTCTTCATAAAGACGTCTAGCAGCACGCGAATTTCCATTGGCAAAACCGTAAAGGAAATGCATATCACACATCTCAGCGTTGGTGTAATTCATTTTAGAAAACAGAAACTGGCAATGAAATGAATGAATACTCTGACAACTATTGACAAATATTGAAATGACAAATAAACAAGAAACAAAGATTTTAGTTAAATATAACATCGTGAAAAGCAAATTCCTATTTGTTCCTAAAATTCTAAAAAGCGGGTTCGGTGAACAGATTATGAAAAATAGGTAAAGATTTGCCGGTTTAGTTAAGAGTTCTTATTTTGACCCAGAGTTTCATAAGAAAAATTCTAGAAACGATTGTTAGTACGTTTTTGACAAATTTTAGGAAATTGGTCGACTCAACATGGCCCATTCTATATAGAACTGAGAAATCATTTCGCAAATTTTACGTTAATCAATAAAAGTTGGTATAATGAGGTTAACAAAGGTTTGGAGATATCTAACCGAAAATAAAAGTACGCTTTTACAACTGTGAATATGTTATTAGTAAATGACAATTGCTTCAGAGATATGTTATTTTAAATCTCCTTTATGATGCTATCTCCGATCTAATCTGCACATTGATAAAGTTAAAGGGTATTAAAATGTATTAGATGATTTACTCACTCTTCTCATTGTCTCTTGTTACAGCGTGCATACTCGCCATCATGATTAGACCTTTAAGTCAAGAATTGCAAGCTAAAGCAATTGCTGAGCTCAATGAGAAATCTGAGCGAATAGCAGAGGACATACAGCACTTGAAGGATTGGCTGGCTAAACAGAAACATATAAGAGCAAGGACGGGTAAGAGCATTGTCCAACATTAACTTTTAACTAGCACTTCTTTGTATACTGACCTGTAGATGATCAATGGCTGTTAACATTCCTGCGAGGCTGCAAATTCAGCTTGGAAAGGACAAAGGAAAAAATAGACATGTATTACACTATGAAGACGATTCTTCCTGAATTCTTCAAAAATAGAGACCCGTTTGCGCCGACGGTTCAAGAAGTTTTAAAGCTGGGGTGAGTCATTGTACCTATTCGGTTTTATTCTCTCATGCCTTAACTCCAAATTACTAGAGTGATGACGCCATTGTCTACCTCACTCGGCCCTGATCAGCCTAAGGTCTACCTGCTTCGCAACGCAATATGGGATCCCACTAGAATTACGCAAGAAGACATATTTAGGGTTAATATGATGATAGCGGACATCCTATTGTTTGAAGATGACCAGTACATCATAGCGGGAATGTGTGGAGTACAAGATTTGGCCGGTGTAACTATGGCCCATTTCACTTCAACTCCCCTCTCCACTCTCAAGAAAGCGCTTACTTGCTGGCAAGATGCTTATCCCAATAGACCAAAGGCGATGCACATATTCAATATACCTTCCTTCTGCGAGGTGGTATACAACCTGCTAAAGCCCTTCATGAAGGAAAAAATGCAGAGGAGGATGATAGTACACACGTCTGAAAATATGGAAGATTTATACAAAGATATTCCCAAGAGGATCTTGCCCACTGAATATGGTGGAGAAGCTGGCCCTTTACAGAAAGAAATCGGCATGCGTTTTCAGTAGTATTTCGGAAAAATTGTTGCAACGTCTTTGTTTTATTTAGATTATTGGAAGAAGAAAGTTGAAAGCTACGCCGAGTGGTTCAAGGAAGATGAGCTTAAATACGGCACGGATGAGCATTTGAGGCCGGGTAAGCCGAGAACACCTAATGAAATGTTTGGTGTAGAAGGTTCTTTCAGGAAATTGAATGTAGATTAATTATTGTATGCTTTACTAAATCTTTTCACATTAAATGAATCTATTAATACCTGCAGTTTCGTTTTGCGTGGTAATTGTTAATGTTCGGATTTATATGTAATAAAAATCTTTAAATATTTGCATATAGTGTACCGTGATCATTGTATTATGTAATGCTAAATCTAACTATGGGGAGGTACCAGTTAGTCTAATTATGATCAGCTGTTTTTCATGTGTGTGACAACAATAAAATGTGAACATCATCACTACAATACATGATCATTTCAATTCATCGTGGTAAAGTAGAAGGAAATGTCTTTCATTGGTTGTTAGCAGTTACGCTATGATTGTGAGTTGAACATGATAGATGCAAAATAGAAGCACCTATTTGTTTAGAAGCTCATTGGTTTCACTTTCGATATGTTTCGTGTAATTTCTCGATGTTAATCACAATTACTTGAAAAGGGAATTTTAAGAATTTTAATGTAGAACAAATTGTTACAGACAAATTTTTCAATAGATTGTTTGAGTTGGAAGAAATTCTCTGTTTGTAAGAGAATAGAGTTTTATTGATTCAGATATTTCATATCTCACTTACACTCATGTGAAAATATAACAATACCAAAACCCAAAATGTTTCGCAAAACACAGATTGATTCCGCATACATTGTCTAATTACATCTCAATGGTCCGAGTATTTCTAAATGGTGGATATTTGAACAAGTTGTAGCCCCAACAAAAGAAATCCAAGACTACAAACAATCCCCCAATACACTAACATGAGACTAGACGGTGTCTCTGATTTGGTGCGGGACATGTGATTGTAAGAGCATTGTAATAAGCCGAATGAACTAGCCAAAGGAGGGCTCTAAAGACACCTTCACAGGTCCAGAGCCCGTATGTGGATCTAAGAGCTGCAAGAAGGAAAATCTGGACCTGGTTAGATAAAGAAAGTACAAAGAAATGGAGTCGACTGAAGGTCAACTCCATACCAAGCGCTTAATAGGATGATGATGCTAGATTCTATGATAACCTACTCAGACGCAGCAAGAAAGAAGCTAAAACCATTACTGGGCTAGTGACACTGACCCCTGAAAAAGCATCTATACAACACAGGTCGAGTAAGCGAATCGTGGTGCAGAAGATGCGAACTACAGGAGGAAACGAGTTTATTACATGCAATCTGCACACGTGAGGAATTGAAAGTACTCAGGCAGAAATATTTCGGGAAGGATCTATTGGAGCCCTCGAAGGTTCTCAAGTTTCCACTGGGCAAGATACACTTTTTTTTTTTTTTTTTTTTTTTTTGTCGGGTGGAAACTTTTATAGGCACTAGGTACCAGCTCTGCCCTTCCCTAGTAGTGTGGGATCCGAACTCTCTAGAGCCGTGTACCCACTAAAACCACCCCTTTTTCTTCCGCGAGCCTGGAACTCAAAGAAGAAAAACATCAGGCAGCGCGGCAGTCTGTTCTTTCTATGTTCTCAATCCAGATCTTCATCTGCCTCTTTAACCGTCATGACTTTATCAATATACTTATGGATGTTGTCCATGCATTCGGGTCACTGATCATCAGGCCAGTCATGTTTTCAGTGGTTAGTTCTACACCGAGCTTGGCGTTAACTGCTCGTCTTTCCTCCACCATCTTTTGGCACTCAAAAAGTGTATGACGCACCGTATCTACTTCCGACAGTATGGCATAGTCATCGTTTTGTTTTCCCTATTCTTTTTGTATAGTTTTGAAGCTACCATGGCCGGTGAGCGCTGGGTGAGGTAGTACCGCACGACGGTGTCCCACACCTGACCCATTCCGTTATGTTCGGGATCAATTCTTTCGTCCATTGGGCTACAGCTAAGTTTCTCGGTCCAGATGGTCTGCCATTCTACTAGTGTTTGGTCTCTGAGTGCGGACCTTGTTAGTCGTGTGTCGGCGGCCTTGTTGCAATACTGTTTCTTCTTTCTTCCACCAGCAAACGCATTGGGGATACACAAATAACTTGCAACGCCTGAGATGATGTAGTCCGATACGCACTCGCGACTCTAATAAGAACTTTCTCTGCGCTTTGGTAAGCCTGCGGTCGTAGGTAGTTTTCCTTGCCCACTTGTACCATATCGGCGCCCCATACAGGAGGATGACTGAACGACCTGATAATAATGAGCTTTTTTCTGTGGCTGGGCCCTCCTATATTTCCAGTCACCGCATGAGCTGTGCTGCTTTTTCCTCAGCTCTCAGGGCTGCCGCTTTTAGGTGGTCGCCGTAACGTCCGCTCTGTCCTACACGATTCCAGATACGTTATTTTTTTCTTTGGGCGGATTTCCGTCTCCTGACATACAACTTTAAACTGTTCCACGCCTCTCCCCCTCTGAGAATGACACACTCGGTCTTATGCGGGCTAGTTCCAGATTGTTTCGTCGCATCCACTCCGCACCTGCTCGATGGCTTCATTTGCCTTCCACTCTAGTTGAGTTCGATTTCAGCCGCTACTAGAACGCCAGATCATCCGCGTATGCAATAGTGCTGACCCCATCAGGGAAAGCCAACCGCAGCACCCTCGTACAGGCAGTTCCATAAGTAGTCCCAGTATGGACCTTGTGGGACACCGCGTAAATTGCAATTCTTTACTTTTTTCCAGGATAACAAAGCGATCCTCCAGATAGCTATTGATGATGTTTATCATAGGTTCTGAGATTCCCCTCCTGCGTAGCGCCGACAAAATCAAGTCCCACGCTGCAGTGTTAAAAGCGTTTTTGACGTCTACCGTTATTAAAGCTATCCATTTGTCTTTTGGCTTATCTTGCAGGAAACTATCGATCTTTTCCACAGCCTGGATTGTCGACCTGCCCTTACGAAACCATATTGCGCCTCCGAGAGGCCTCCCGTGGCTTCTATTTCTCTCTCCAGTCTGCCTTTAGTAGACTCTCATATAGCTTACTGAAAGAGTTCAGTAGACAGATGGGCCTAAGTTTTGGTCTACTGGGTTGCCTTTTGGGATCAGGACGAGTTTAGCTGTCTTCCACGACGCCGGAAAGTACTGAAGTCTGAGGTATTTATTCATGACCTCCAGGAAGGCACATTTTTTAAGCTCTTCTGTCTTCTTTATTGCTTCAACAGGCACCCCATCGATTCCTGGTGCCGAGCCAGTTCTTAGTTTATGCAACGCTTCCATATATTCTTCTTCTGTGAAGGGTTCAGGATTTTTTCTGGTACTTATGGGTGTCCAGGTTTTTTCTTGTTTTGGAAAGAGCGTTCTGGCTATCTTCAGCTTTTCTTTGATATCTAGATGGTATGGGGTGTATCCCTTTAACTTTTTAGTTGCCGGCCTGTATGCCTTTCCCCAGATGTCAATTTCTAGTTCATTGCACAGTTCTTTCCACTTCTCGTTTTTGGATTTGTTAATCAGCGCTTTAAGTTCTTTTCTTCTTGCTTTGTAGAGGGCCCTTTTCAAACTGGCTTCTGGGGTTGCATGTTTTACAGATCTTGTGACTTCTCTTCTTGATCTTAGGCACTCTTTTCTTTTGCTAGCGATATCCTCATTCCACCAAAAGGGAGTTCGAGCCACTGCCGTCTTGACGATGCTAGCCCTATAGGCCTCCTCTATGATTTTAACAATATCCCGGGTGTCGTTTGGATCTTCCAGTCTCCAAGCTGCGATTTCCCTGAAGACCGCCCAGTCACAGTTGGGCACGCATTTTGTATTAGTTAAGGCTTTTATTTTTGCCTCTACCTCGAAGCTAATATATTGGTGTTCTGTACCGACTCTTCCTCCAGAACTTTCCAGTCGCTGATTTTCTGTGTAGCTGACTTGTGGCGCATGTAACATCGATGTACGATGCAGTGCTTCCCCTTATAAAAGTTGGTTTACTACCGTCGTTTAAACTACCAAGTCGAGAGCTGCCAGCCAATCGCCCAGTACTCTCCTCTTCTGTCTTCATTCGGGAGCCCCAAAGTGGAGATTTCGCATTGATGTCACCCATGATCAATTTTTCCCCTTTCTCGATCCTGCATCCTCCATTATCGTATCACCCTGTGGCTAAACTCCTCAAAACCGATGTTAGGCGATAGGTAACAAGCATAGATATAACATTGAGCAATTTCAATTATAACATGTCCTTCAGCAGACACGACTTGTTTCACTGGGATGGCTTTATTAAGGAGGAGCACCGCCACATCCTCTCTTTGATCTTTGATCCATTGAGTATTTTGTATAATCCTTTTATTCGGCTCTCCCACCACCAAGATGTCGAAACGTTTCTCTGTCGCGATTGCGTAAGCAAGATCATGTGGAATCCTTGCACGTCCGAGATTTGTTTGTAAGACTTTGATTCCCATTAGGAGGTTTCGCTCGCTTCAGAAGGCCTTCTGCCCACTTGTTTACTCACTCTTGGGGTCGGTTTAGCTCTTGACTGCTGCTCTATCAGTCTTCTATAAGCCGGACATTTAGTCTGGTCCGCGTGGTGTCCTTCTTTCTTGCACACCACGCACATTGGGGCGTCTTTACAATCCCGGGCTTTATGTTCTGACTTTAGACACTTCAGACATAGATCAGACCTGTCTTCATTCTCACATTCCTCTTTCTTGTGTCCAAACATGTGACATCTATAGCAGCGCTGTAGTTCACTCTTTCCTCACACGACAGTTTACCCATCCGATTCTGATTGTCCCTCGCTGAATCACTCTTTTGGCGACCTCATTTGTAAGTGAGATGGTCGCCGTTTGGTTGCCATTCCTAGTAGGTCTCATTGAGATGATCCGAACTTGGGCTTCCGTCGCCTTTCTGCCTTAACGATTTCTAACTTCAGCTCATCTTGTTCAATACTAGCGTCTATGTCGGTAATATGGACTGTAGTTTCATTGGCTTTATCACTATGTTGGCGTTGCTATTGCCTTGCTGTATTTGCTGCTTTAAGACCAGCGCTTTGCTTTTCCGCCAGCGACTTCTAGAAGAAGATCTCCCTTATTTGTTTTCTTTATCGCCTTGATGTTAATATTTTCCTGTTTAGTTAACTGTGTTTTTAACACTTCTCAATAGTTCCGCGTAGCTTTACCGGTTGGGCCTTAATAATTACCTTCTCTTTTTCTGATTTGTTTGTCATTTCCTTTTTCGTGTTTTTATTTTTGGGGAGCGCTTTCGACTATACGGATATCAGTCTCTAAGGATCTGAATACGAATTCAAAGGGCCTTTCTTATATATTCGATATTTGTCGTGCCACTGGTGCAAACCTTTAGCTTCCTGCGGGCTGTTTAGTGGCTTCCCCTGCAGTTGTGTTATTAATTTGTATAAAACCTCTAGATCCGTAATCCCGCTATTATCCATCACCATGGAAGGGCATAAAAGGTGTTGGAGTATCGCAGCTGGTCTTTCGTTTTACTTTTTTGTACCTCCAGGTGGAGTTGACGAATTCCATATTTCCTTCCCGTAATCCTCCTCAGTAATGTGCATCAGTGCGGGGAACTGTTCTTGAGTTCTTCCCGTTTATTCTCGTCATGTGTTGGTTCGGATCCACGAATAGACCATGTCTTCGTCCTTTTCTGTAGTTTGGTAAGGCAGGGTAGTTCTAATGGAAATTCTCTTTGTCCTTTCGTAAATTTCCTCCGGCCATTTTAGATCAACTATCTTTGACAGGTTACTAAAGTTATTATCTCCCTCTAAGGCTTTTCTTAGTTCTTCTCATATTCCTTTTCTTTTTGGCCTGTTCATCACTGATGTCCTGCCTGTCGACTTGGGTGCCCACGGAATTCGTCTGGACTTTTGACATCGTATTTCCTTCCATTAACTTGTGATGCTCAATTGGTATTTTAACTTCGCATTTTCTATTCGTAACTCCTCCATTTCACTTTCATGCGTGACGCGTTTTTCTAACCAGTCAGCTCGTCCTTCATTTTTAATTTGCTTCGCCCAGAAGTTAGTCTCTGGCACACATCCGTCAGTTCCTTTTTTGCTTGTACATATCAGCCAGAACCTTTTCCATGACTCCGATGTTCTTAAGCATATGGTCTAGGTCTTTTTGAGCAATCTTGCTTCCCTCTCTGTTTCTATCTTCTTTTTTCTCGGGGTCATCTCCTTACGTTTTCGTTTGGACGTCTGGGTTTGGACCTCCGGGTCACTGTAGTGCCGAGCATCTCCTGGTCTCTATCTGCTGCGGATGTTCCCCTCTGCGAGGGGGGTTCTTGCCAGGCTTTGTCTCGGCCTAAAAACATAGGTATTCTCGCCTTCGTCTCTCTGTATCACCTCATTTCCCGACTCTGTTGGCTCTTGCGAACTTCCAACCAGCTCTCCATACTTCCTTTGTTTAAATTTAATTTATTGAACTCCATGTCGTTCCCACGAATAGGCTCCAATATCCGGTCACCACGGAGTGAGGCCTTTTCCTCCCGGAAAGGCTACATTTTCGACCTGAGGATCGCCCGGTCCCCGGCTTCAGCCATCGCTCGCGGCTGAGACTACACCTCAACCATCCATCCCTCGGCGCGCAGCTGACCTTGGATTGTGGGTTTTTATAGTGTTTGCTCCACGCGACCCGGCGGGCAAAGCCAAGATCCCGCTCCCATCACGAGGCGTCGTGTTGGGTTTACGGTGTGAAGGGAGGTTGACCGACTAGCGTATGTGCAATTCCTGTTGGTCCGCCCGAGGGGTATTTTATTTCCCCCTTACCCTCTGGCAAGCCAGCGAGCATTCCCCTATCCGCCACCCGGGGACGCGTCCGGTAGGGGTTACAGGTGTCCCCCCCGGACTGGGCAAGATACTGGGCTTTATAGAGAACACCAAGCTGCTCGAACGAAAGTAAGAGATTTAATTGGGACGGTACGATGAGCACCTAGCTCAAATGCGTGGACTGGATGAATGAGAAAAAATCCATTGGGGATAGGTCTGGAGATCTAGGAGGCCAGATTATTTTTGCAAAACTTCGAAAAGGAAAGAAAGAAGCATTTGGTAGTTTTGCTGCAAAAAACATTGGAAATGTGGTCTATGCTGTAATTATTTAATCTTATTTCAAAACAAAACAAGTTGTGCATCTAAAATAATTCCCTTTTTGAAGTTTTCTTTTTCGATAATATAAAAATTTCTAAACTAACTAATTTGACATAGTATGCATGATTTTCTTTCACAAATTATACATGGAATAGATGTGACTGCTGTATTATTCAATCACTTTTGTATATATATTTCCGAAAAACGATAAACTCTCATTTTTTTTGCTAAAATTAAGCGAAACATCATATTTGGATATAGCGTTGAATTTAAAACAATATTTATTAATAGAAGCAACCTCTAAATTCAAAAACTGAGATATTTTACTCTTAGCATAGTTTCATAGTTTTGACCTTCCCGCGTATACAATTAAATTTTCGGCGCATTTGATGATTGCTATTTTAGATTATGACATGCAGAGGTTATTTGTGAAAAAAAGATTTACTAAATTCAAAGACAAAAAAAATTCCTATATGCTGCGCACTTCTGCCGTCACTGTAAAAAGAGGTGATTATGTTAAGTAGCTTAAGTCACTACAGTTTCTGGATTTATCACTTTCGGATCGTTGGATTGGTCGAAGGGGGCCGTATAGAATAGCCTGCCCCAGATCTTCGGATCTTACACCACTTAATTTTTTTTTTGTCTGGGAGCAGCTTAGGCCTAAGGTATATGTTACGCGTTGACAAATGACAACCAATAAACTCTGAATGTGTTGCGAAATATCAGGAGACCATTTTGAAGCAAGGTTGAGATAGCAAGATACTATGGTATGGAGGTTAATGGTCATCATTTTGAACATTTAATAAAGCAAAATCCAAACCATTTCATTCCAGTTGTATTTTATTACGCAAGTTGCAGATTATGCACTTTTCTCTTACTGATTAAAAGAAAAATGACTTCTGATACATGGTGGTAAAGAGATTAAAGACCTTTTGAATGAGTGAAGATGCAAGAACATCTTCCTTGTTCAAATTTTGAGGCAGAGGCTGCTAACTCCCAGGAATGATTTTAAATCGTCAAGCCGTCACTAAAAGTTGTTCCTCTTGATATGACAATTGCCAGTTTCGAAATTTTATATAAATCACAGCTGATAAAGAGCTATTTGAGGAGTTCGTTCCAATTAAAATGCCCTGTATAACAAACTCAATTTTGCCAATTCAATATGCTGTATAATTTAGGATTTGAAGATTATTGGTAAAGAAGATGCAAAATTATGTTGATGGGTTCAAACCTGATTATCAGTACGTTTTTTTACTGAATGTAAGAGAATTGGTCGATTCAATACGGCCAAACTATATACGGAATTCTAGAATCATTTAGGAAATTATAAGCTGATGAATAAATGTTTGGAAATATCTAACCGAAAATAAAACTACGCTTTTATAACTGCGAAAAAAGCAAATTATTTCAAATATATTATATGAGGGGTTATGTTATTTTAAATCGCCTTTACAATCCTATCTCCGATCTAATCTGCGTATTGATAAAGTTAAAGGGTATTAACGTATATTAGAAGATTTACCCAGTCTACTAATTGTCTCTTGTTATAACGTGCATAGTCGCCATGGTGATTAGACCTTTAAGTCAAGAATTGCAAGCTAAAGCAATTGCTGAGCTCAATGAGAAGCCTGAGCGTATAGCAGAAGATATACAGCACTTGAAGGATTGGCTGGCTAAACAGAAACACATAAGAGCAAGGACGGGTAAGAGCATTTTCCAACATAAACCTTTAACTAGCACTGCTTTGGACACGTGTACTGACTTGCAGACGATCAATGGCTTCTAACATTCCTGCGAGGCTGCAAATTCAGCCTGGAAAGGACCAAGGAAAAAATAGACATGTATTACACTATGAAGACGATTCTTCCTGAATTCTTCAAAAATAGGGATCCATTTTCACACCGAAAGTTCAAGAAGTTTTAAAACTGGGTGAGTCAGTACCTATTCGATCTCATTTTTTCATACTTCAACCTCAATTACTAGAGTGATGACGCCATTATCAACCCGAATCGGCCTGATCAGCCCAAAGTTTCCTACTTCGCAACGGAATATGGGGATCCTACCAGGATTTACGCAAGAAGACATATTAAGGTTAATATGATGATAGCGGACATCTTATTGCTTGAAGATGACCATTACATCATAGCGGGAATGTGTGGAATACAAGATATGGCCGGTATAACTATGTCCCATTTCACTTCAACTCCTCTCCCCACTATCAAGAAAGCGCTTACCTGCTGGCAAGATGCCTATCCCAACAGACCAAAGGCGATGCATATGTTCAACATTCCCTCTTTTTTCGAGGTGATATACAACATGTTTAAGCCATTCTTGAAGGAAAAGATGCAAAGGAGGATGATAGTACACACATCTGGAGATATTGAAGAGATTTACAAAGATATTCCCAAGAGAGTCTTGCCTACTGAATATGGAGGGGAAGCTGGTCCTTTACAAAAAGATATTGGTTTGTGCTTAAGGTAGGCAGTAAGTTAAAGATTTGACTGCAATAAGCTTATTTTCAGATTTTTGGAAGAAAAAAATTGAGAGCTATGCCGACTGGTTTAAAGAAGATGAGGCCAAGTATGGTACGGATGAACATTTGAGGCCGGGCAAGCCAAAGACGTCAAATGAAGTATTTGGGGTGGAAGGTTCATTCAGGAAATTGGATGTAGATTAATTGAATACCTACATTAATTAAATATATTACCTCCTTGTTTATCGTTATACTAACAAGAAAAACATTCGTAGCACAAAAAGTGTTATTTTGTTAACATATAATTAGAAGATTTCTCAAAATTAGGTTATGCATCTGAATATATCCATTTGATAGTTAATGCACTACAAATTAAAGAATTTCAACTAAAATTTCTAAAGTAATAACCGATAAAGCAAATTCAAAAATATGCTTACTCATAATATCTACAGTGCATATACAAATATCTACCAGGTAAACTGTGAAACAGTAATTGCGCTAAACGTTTTACTATCGGCTTATTGCATAATTGAAGTTTCACCTATTTACTGATAAAAGAAAATCAGATAAAATTTAGACATTTTGCCTATAAAAAAGCGAGTACTTTGCATACACAGTCGTATTTTTATTGGTTTTCATTTTATCTAATCTAAAATATTACGAGATTACTATTACATGGTGTGAGATTTTATTGAAAATATGTATAATTCAGTCAACTGCATGTTTATCAGACCATCTAGATCTAAATAGGTGAGACAACGCACAACATTGTGACAAATGCCCACCATGTTATCTATTAGACTGCTCACAAAGGTACTGCCACAAAAAGCCAAGGAGGAACTAGGCTGAGGATCCGAAAGGTGGTCAAGATGATTGAAGTATATTAAAGATTATTGAGGCAGCAGAAACACATATTAAAGCAAAATTAGGTATGTATTTTGAGTCGTTCAAGAGTACTTGATAACTTCTTTCCCTCGAATAGAAGACCAATAGCGTTTGACGTTTTTGAGAGGCTGTAAATTTAGTTTAGACAGAACCAAAGCGGAACTAGACATATATTAAACCATGAGATTTGTGATACCGACATTTTTAAGAAATTGACATCCCTACCAAAGCAACTTGCAAGACTTGTTGATACCAGGGTAAGTTAGTTAATAATCTTCTTGATTCTAAAAATTACACCAATCCACAAAAAAGGTAGTACGGATGATTACTCCAACTACAGACCCGTATCAGTATTATCCAGCTTGTCTAAAGTATTTGAAAATGTTATAAAACCCAGACTATTAAATTATTTCGACAAACATGGTATCCTGTCGAAGGAACAACACGGTTATCAGGCACACAGATCCACGGTTACAGCTATGGTGAAATTGATGGAGGAAATAACTGTGGGTCTTGACAATTAAGATAAGATTGCTGCAAACTTTTGTGACCTCAGCAAAGCCTTCGACACAGTGACCATTCGATTTTATTGCACAAGTTGAGCTATTATGGTGTAAGGGGTATTCCGTTTCTACTTCTGCAGTCGTATCTCCCGAACAGATACCAAGAAGTGTATTTTAATGGGATGCGATCCGAACGCAAAAGATTAGAATCAGGAGTGCCACAAAGGTCAATATTAGGACCCTTGTTATTTATAACATACATCAACGACCTGCCAGAAAATGTTCCACGATGCAGAACTATCTTGTTGGCAGATGACACGACAATAATAACAAGAGAAAGATCTGAAGAAGGCCGAGAATACGCGGTGCAACGTGCGGTTGAATTATTGGTTTACAGCTAATAACCTCAAGTTAAACCAAGATAAAAGCAGGCAGTTACTTAGAAGAACACACAGTACGCAGAGAGAAAAAAACGCCGTTGATTTCTTGGGGTTTATTGGATACAGAAGATGTAAAATCATGTTGATGGGTTCAAAGATGATTAACAGTACGTTTTTCATGAATCTAAGAAAATTGATTGACCCGATACGGTCAATTATGTACAGAATTGAAAGATCGTTTGCGAAATTACACTATGATCAATAAAGATATGGAGATATCTAATCGAAAATAAAATTACGCGTTTACAACTACGAAAAAGCAAGCTGTTTCGAATATGTTATATGGGGTTATGTTATTTTAATCTTCCTTTATGTTATGCGACAAAGTGTTGTTGGGATTTATGGTTTAATGAAAGGCAATATTGTTCTATTTTTTAATGTATTTTTTATGTTTTATATAGTAAGTGAATATTGATTATATGTAATAGTGTAGATGACTTCCATTTTATTTTCTCACAACATATTGTTGTTCCTCAATTACAAAAAATATGTTAGAATTTGTATACAGAGTTAGCACATTAACCATTTACTAACAAGCATACACAAAAATATATCTATTATTCGCATAATGAAATATATTGGCCAGCTAATAAACTCAGGAAAAATTTTTCCTTTATAATATTATCTCCAATCTAATCACATTGATAAAATTAAAGGGTATTAACGCGTATTAGAACATATACTCAGTCTATTGACCGTCTCATGTTACATCCAGCATAGTCGCCATGGTGATTAGACCTTTAAGTCAAGAACTGCAAGCTAAGGCAATTGCAGAGCTCAATGAAAAGCCTGAGCGAATAACAGAGGATATACAGCAACTTGAAAGATTGGCTGGCCAACAAAAACACACATAAGAGCAAGGACGGGTAAGAGCATTTTCCAACATAAACCTTTAACTAGCACTGTTTTGGACACGGGTACTGACTTGCAGACGATCAATGGCTTCTAACATTCCTGCGAGGCTGCAAATTCAGTCTGGAAAGGACCAAGGAAAAGATAGACATGTATTATACCATGAAGACAATTATTCCTGAATTTTTCAAAGATAGAGATCCATATTCACCGAAGGTGCAAGAGAGTGTTAAAGCTGGGGTGAGTTCTGTACCTATTCGGTCTCAACTTTTTCATAGTTAACCTCAAATAACTGAGAGTGATGACACCATTATCAACTCAATCGGCCTGATCAGCCCAAAGTCGTCCTGATTCGCAACGGAATATGGGATTCTGCCAGATTTACGCAAGAAGACTTATTTAAGGTTAATACGATGATAACGGACATCTTGTTGCTTGAAGATGACCAGTACGTCGTAGCGGGAATGTGTGCAATACAAGATTTGACCGGTATAACCATGGGTCATCTTACCTCAATGCCCCTCTCTACCATGAAGAAGGCGTTTACTTGTTGGCAGGATGGCTATCCCAACAGGCCAAAAGCGATGCATATGTTCAACATCCCCTCCTTTTTCGAGGTGATATACAACATGTTTAAGCCATTCATGAAAGAAAAGATGCAGAAAAGAATGATAATACACACATCCGGAGATATGGAAGAGCTTTACAAAGAGGTCCCCAAGAGAGTCTTGCCTACTGAATATGGAGGGGAAGCTGGCCCTATACAAAAGGAGATTGGTTTGTGTTTTAGGTAGACAATATTTTTGACTGGAATATGTTTGTTTTTAGATTTTTGGAAGAAAAAAGTTGAGAGCTATTGCCGACTGGTTCAAAGAAGATGAGGCCAAGTATGGTACGGATGAGCACTTGAGGCCGGGCAAGCTAAAAACGTCAGATGAAGTATTTAGGTGACGGGTCATTCCGGAAATTGAATTTAGATTAATGAATACCTACATTAAATAAATGTATTACTTTACTTTGAATATACTGTTAAGAATTCATAAAATTAAAAATATCGTACCCCTAAGACTATCACTAATAAAAAGTGATTGTACACCCAGTAAATGAATGTACAATCACTTTTTATTAATATTTTTTATTTTATTAAACACCATTGGGAGAGACTATATCGAAATATACTGATATACCGCAGTCACTGTTTTTAGAGGTATCCAATTATGTCTAAACCAGAATACTTTGTGTTTGATGACTCTTTTAAAAAAGAAACTTTCGGTACACCGTAACCTATCCAATCAGTCCCATATTAGCTGATTTAGTAATGAATAGTGTTTTCAGTAATGTTTTGGGTAGGTTTGACTTTTCTGTGGATTTTGTCGCTGCTCACGTTGATGATTTTTATTTAATAGTACCCAAAGAAAAACTAATACAGGGTTAACTAAACAGTTCTTTGTTGAATGACTTTTAGAAATGTTATTTAATGTTAAAATAAAAAAAAACACAAAATCATGTTTGTTTGCTCCCTTTTTTATGTATTTTTCTAGACAGTTCACAATCATGTTTTTTGCGCATTACTGTTTACGAATCAAAAAAAAGATTTCAAACAAAAACTACATACTTGTTGGCGTAGAATCCGAATCTGCAATACAAAATGGGGTTCCTATTTAAGATTTGAAAGTGAGGGGTGAGTGGGGGTTCGAGTTCGGCACCATTCAGTGAGGCCCCTACTTTATAACAAATCTTATTAAGACCTTTTTTTTATTTTTTGATTTGATGCAGTGTTTTAGAGATATTCCGTTGTCTCAAGAAAAAAAAACTCACCCTGGTTATATATATATATGGAATGGATATACTCGATACTATTTAAATGTAAAGTTACTAAATTTACTTTATTATATTTAAAACTAATTAGATTATAGAAGAAAAAGGATATAATATGTAGCAGCAGACAGCCAGACGATGTCCAGGTGATGTAGGAAATATTCTGCCTTTGGCCAAGTCCTTCAGGCATTTTCCTTCAGAATATTCCCTTCAGGAAGCAAGATGAATCAACAGTGATATACCTACACATCGAAAATGAATATTAGAATTTGAATAGTGTATTTTACAATAGATATTGACAGATCAAATTGGATCCAAGTTCAATTCAAATGAGACATTCTCATTATTTTTACACTGTATATGTAATCTTAATTAGTCTAATAATGTTTGTATATGCAATTCGCAGTCCAATTGCTTTGATATGTCAACTAGAAAGACATGGAAAATTGCTGAGAATTGTTCTGCGTGACAATTCTAGTGTATAAATGGTTGCCTACTTTTGGGTAAGTAAAGAATTTAAGATTGTTAATTTACATAGTAATAAGTGTTTTAAAATTTTGAATGTATTTTTCTCTTGTACAAGAGACACCTACCTGTATCAATTTTAATTGTAAGGTGATCCAGAATTTGTAATTATTATTTATTTTCATTCGTTTAAACATTCGACCAGTCCATTCGTGACATGGGCATTCTCATGTATAAAACAATGCATATCTCTCTCATTTCGGTTAAATTAACGGACATTCTGCGACAGTTGGACTCCCTATCGAGGGACAATCGTTTCAAGTCGGTTAAAAGTTCTGCAATTCGAACCATTCCACTAGCCAGTCTGAGTCAGAGGCAGACCTATCTCATTTGTTTCGTAAAATTTAACGGCTATTTTGAAAAATCCAATTTATTCCAATTACAACCTTAAAATAATTGTTATTGTTAACAAAGTTCATCACATAAATATTAACCAACTTAACCTACAACTTTTTGGGTAATTTTTCTCAACGCACTTTTTCCGAGTCTCCTGAAATGTTCCTGTCCTGATCGAGCCATCCTCCGTCTGAAGTACCTACGATGACGCCAGGGCCCTATCAATATATCCGACCATTCCTGACCACATCCGATGTTTCCGTTGAATTGGTCCGTTGTAGAAGGTATTCCTCGTCAAATTACCTAAAAATAAACGTATTTATTACTGCTAATCTAAATTTTATTTACTTATAAGAAATTTCATTTTTATACGTTCTGCAAATTTGGGGTTATGGAATTTGTTTGTACATTGCTGAACGGTTTGCACTCACTTTGGGAAATTTGCATAAGTTGTAGTATTCTAGGTAATAAGTATTTGATATGTATTTGCGGTACAATCAATCCGTAATTACATTCAGGTTGGCATT
Source organism: Protaetia brevitarsis (assembly GCA_004143645.1). Classification (NCBI taxonomy): domain Eukaryota; kingdom Metazoa; phylum Arthropoda; class Insecta; order Coleoptera; family Scarabaeidae; genus Protaetia; species Protaetia brevitarsis. The sequence continues at coordinate 553,950 of RXPK01000256.1, forward strand.
TGTTCATATGTCTTTTTAAGCCTAGCATAATTCCGTTTGAACTCAGAAACGCGGGAATTTTTAAATTTAATTTAACGTATTTACGNGTCTGGGATCGGTGGCCCTCCGTCCAGCTGGCGTTAGGTGAGGGCATCAAGTTGTGGAGCCCTTTGAGTGCGCATTGTCCACATTAGGTCACAATCGGTAAAGAAAGTAAGAACCTCGATGGTGGATCGAGATTTTTTTAAGTGAGAACCAAAACTGAAAGCTCTGTAATCTAGAACAAATCACACGATCTGTGGAGGACTTGCTTCAAGAAAGTTCTTAAGCAAAGACAGCCAGTCCAACTGGGACTGTTAAAAATCGAGAGGATGGCACTTTTTTCGTGCGACCTTTTAAGAACAGCACGGATACTTATAGCTACTCACTTTCGCGGCGTGTGATCACATAAACTTGCGTGGAATGATACCCTCATGGCCGCCTCAAACTGGAGGAGGATTTAGCGTGGCGGAAAGGGTGTAAGGAACCCGATTCTTTCGGCAATTAAAAGTTTGTGGTGTGTTTCCTGCCCTACTACGATGGGGCGCAGATTCCCTGCTCAGCCCATTGGTGACACTGTGACTCACTTAAACTAATTTTAACTAAATGCTGGTAATATCTGTCCAAAAATCATCTTTTTAGTTCTTTTCATAATGTAGGTGAATACTGAGAGATATATTAAAGTCCGCTCCACGGCGCCAATATAATCAATACCAATAGGTAATTAAAATAGAACCAGACATGTTAGGAATAATGAGATAATTAGAGTAGGTAACCTTTGAATGGAGCACGGGGTTTAAGGATGTTTTTTTTTCTTGTATTAATTTATCAATAAATGGTGGTGACACTGTTCAGGGGGTGCATTGTATGGAGTACCTGAGGAATGGAGGGAAATAAGAGTGGTTTTGCCATTATCAACAGCCAGGGCGAATCCGACTATACCTTGGCTAAATCATACAGGCTGATAAGTTTGATCAGTTTTCTGCTGAAGACTTTGCAACGACTGTGCGACCGTTATATAGTAAGAGAGGTGGTCTTACCTTTGTATCCACTTCACACAAATCAACACGCGTACATCCCGGGAAAGTTTACCGAGTCTGCCTTCCACTCAGTGGTGCGGCGGATAGAGAGATCGTTGGACAATAAAATGTCTACTCTGGGTGTATTCCTAGACATAGAAGGAGCTTTTGATAAAGCTTCTGTCAATAGCATTGTCAGTGCTCAAACTAGGTATGGTATTGAACTGACACTTGTAGGATGGTTCCGCTGTATATTGGAGCAAAGGGCAATAGAAGTGAGTGTGAGAGATGCCAGCGTGAGGGCGCGCTTAGATCGGGGCTGTCTCCAAGGAGGCGTTTCGGTACCACTTTTGTGGAACCTTGTGGTAGATGACCTCGTTCGTGCGCTGAACACATCTGGCTTCTACACAATTGCATAAGTACTTGTCGATTAACAAAATATAACTTTCAATTTATCTACGCTACTGCAAATACCCGATCTACGCTTGGCTGACTAAAACGGCCCACAGACGGTACGATTTATCGTACTACAGATATACAGCTCGATAATTTGAACTACAGTTGCATCGTGTGTATGACTCTCATTCAATCTGCAGTGCAATACGTTTGCATCAGAAGGAAAGTAAGTATAATGACTGACAGCCAGGCTACTATCAATTCAGTCTGTCAAAACTAATTAGAGACCGTAAACAATCCCTCAATACACTGGCACGAGACTACACGGTATCTCTGATTTGGCTGCCGGGACATGATGATATAAAGGGCAATGTAATAGCCGACGAACTAGCCAAGGAAGGCTCTAAAAGACTCTTCATAAGTCACCCGTTATGTGGGATTAACTAAGGAGCTCTGCAAGAAGGGAGATCTGGACTGGTTAGATAAAGAAAGTACAAAAAAATGGAGGTCGACTGAAGTCAACTCCGTACCAAAACGCTGATAGGGGATGGGGATGGTAGTTTCTCTGATAACCTAAGCAGTAAGAAAGAAGTTAAAACCATTACTGGGTTGGTAACTGGACACTGTCCCCTGAAAAAGCATCCATATATAACACAGGCTGAGTAAGCGAATCGTGGTGCAGAAGATGAGAACTATAGTACAGGAGGAAACGAGTTTACATGTAGTCAGTACATGTGAGGAATTGAAGGTACTCAGGCAGAAATATTTCTGAAAGGATCTATTGGAGCCTTCGAAGATTCTGAAGTTTCCACTGGGCAAGATACTAGGCTTTATAAAGAACACCAAGCTGCTCGAGTGGAAATAAGAGATTTAATAGGGGCGGTGCAATGAGCACCTAGCTCAAGTGCCTGGACTATAGGTGCCCACCCTAACTTAACGAATGAATGAATGAATGACGATTTGATTGTGCGGCAGTATTGCATGCATAAAATTTGCAGTACAACCCCATGCAACTTGCGTTTAAATTTGAATATATGTGTGTGTCCATTCAACTGTCGATGTAATTTTAATAATAATATATTGTGATGGCAAATATATGCTACGATTATTTAAAAGGGAATGTTACTATTTTACTCAGTTATATTTTAAAACTAATTAGATTATAAGAAAAACGATATATATGTAGCAGCAGACAGCCAGACGATGTCCAGGTGATGTAGGAAATCTCTGCATTTGGCAAGTCCTTCAAGGCATTTTTCTTCAGAATTTTCCCTTCAGGAAGTAAAGATGGTCAGCAGTGATATACCTACACATCGAACATGAATATTAGAATTTGAATAGTATAGTATTACAAATAGATATTGACAGATCAAAATTTGGATCCACGTTTAATTCAAGTGAACAGTTTTATTATTTTTACTGTGTATTTATGTCAGTTAAAATTAGTCTAATAACGTTTGTATATGCATTGGCAGTACAATTCCTTTGATATGTCAACAGAAAGACTTGGGGAAATTGCTGGAAATTGTGTTCTGTAAGAATTCTATGTGTATAAATGGTTGCCTACCTTTTAGGTGCAATAATGAATTTTAAGATTGTTAATTTTATATAGTAATAAGTGTTTAAAAATTTCAAATGTATTTTTCTCATGATCTACTGACACATACCTTTATCATATTTCAATTGTAAAGTGATTCCAGATTTTGTAATTTTATTTATTTTCATTTCGTTTGAACAGTCGACAATTCTTTCGATCACATGGGCATTCTTATATATAAAACAATGGATGTTCCCTTCATTTCGGTTATATTAACGGATTTTCACAGACAGTTGGACTCCTTGACGAAGACAATCGCTTTCAAGTCAGTTAAATCATTTTCAATTCGAACCATTCACTAACCGAGCTTTGTTCGAGGCAGACCTGTCTCAATTTGTTCTTGAAAAATTTAACGGCTATTTCGTAAAAATCCAATTTTATCCCAAATCACGACCTTAAAATAATTGTTAATTGTTAAACAAAGTTTTTCACATAAATATTATCCAATTTTACTGCAACCTTTTTGGGTAAATTTTTCTTCAACGACGATTTTCCTGAGTTTCCTGTTATGATGTTCCTGTCCTGAACGAGCCACTTTCCGTGATCTGAAGTACCTATGATGTACCAGGGCCTCATTCGACACTGAACAGTCCTGACCACCCGATGTCTGCAGAATCGGCCTATAGAAGTATTCCTCGTCAAATCTACCTAAAATAACGTTTTATTTCCATTCTAATCTAAATTAATTATACTTATAAGAAATTTATTTTTATTCGTTCAGAAAGAATTGAGGCTAGAAAATTGTTTGTATCGTCTGCGAAACTGTTCGCAGTTACTTTGGGAGAAATTTGTGTAAATAGGTTTATAAGTATTTGTTATGTATTTACGTTACGAACCAATATCCAGTAATTTACCATCAAGGTTGGCTACTCTGTTTCACACGTCTCTTTAAGCCTCACATAACTCCGTTTGAACGGTCAGAAAACGCGGGAATTTTGAAATTTAATTTAAACGTATTACGTACGAAACTATGAATTTGAAATTGCAAAAGTGAATCCTAATGAAACTTTAGTGTTATTATTAAACGGAGTCACGTACTTACTGAGATAATTATCCGAAGATTACATGTCTGATTTTAACAAGTTCCATTAGAGTTTTTTTTTATTAAATAAAATCACTTTTATCCACACTAAATGTTAATTTTTCATAAGAGATTGATTACTATTGAGGCACAATATTATCATGTCTATAATATCATTTAAACTGGTAATTGACAGTGAATTTGAAGGAGAGGACAATTGATAACATCCTTGCTCAAAATCTCTACACTTAGTGAAAGATATAGGAGAGTTAACGAGCTCTTCATTATTTTTTTTATGTCACCGCCCCTCGATCGGAAATTTCTCGCCCTGCATGCCATCTGGCTGGTGAGAGAGCACACTTCTGAATCAAAATTAATAAAGATAGAGGACACTGGGATGTATAAAATTTGATTTTTTCTAATTTAATTAATATATTTCTTTTAAAATTTAATTTTTTAATCCGGGCTGTATGCTACTATGTAGCGTAACAATATGATGGTTCATTAGCTAAATTCATATGTATGTAAATAAATATGCCAGGCCTATTCTGACCCAAAATTCTATAAGGTTTACATAGGAGAATTTGCGGCAGTTCTGATTTCTTGAATGGTACGATTGGTTTTTTATCAAAAATATTTATTTTCATTGAACAAACACATTAAATAAAGAAACAAAATGGGCACGCATAGCCTATAATCAGCCACTACTAAAAATTTAAAAAATATAATAATTTCTAAAAGTGCTTTTCTTAATGTTACATCTCACTTCAATAGCAAATGAGCAATCGCAGACAGCAGTTGATTTGCAGGACCACGCATATTTATAGAATTAGAATTATATTGGGTATTCGGTTTGTTAAATAAGTACTGAATTTATAACATCATCGGGAAGCCCTAAACTATACAATGAAATTTATTTAAAACAAAATTACAGTAAAGTTAATTACTTACAAAGTTGAGTTATAGAAATAAAATGACAACTAGCAAAAGTCGAAATAGGTCTCTTGTATTATTAGTAAATCCTACAGAACCTCTTCCAGATTGACTACCGATCTAATTGCTTTTATTTTTATCTAATTATAGGGTGACTCTGGTGGTCCATTAATTCAAAACGGCCAGGTAATTGGTGTGGCTAGCGGAGTGGCCAAACGCGACTGTTCCTCAGGCGTTAATGCTACGCCTCGGTATCCCAGAACTGGCGGTGGATCAAGAAACATTTGAAATATTATAATAAATTATAATAACTATATAATGTCCATTTGCACTAGAACCCGAAACCTCACAAAAAAAACAACACTTCGTTTGTTCTATTAGAATATTTTAATAAAATATTGAGTTTACGAACTACATAATCATTTTCTTGCATTTTTCTTCTCATCTCCTAATTTCCCTTCATTCCAACTATGTAAGGGTTATTTCTTGTTAGCCAGACTACCTACATCGAAAAATGCTAAAAGGTATTTTTTGGGAAGTGTTAGTAATATCAATTACAAAAACAAAACTAATTAAAATAGAAACCGCGAAATATTGTAGATTGATTTATTTGCTAAGATATCCCTTTAATTCAGTAAACATAGAAACAGTCAAACTTATGAGGCATGTAATTAAACCGAAATTCAATCTGACCGAAATTGGAAGTTAGCTGTCCTTCCTCTGCGCAAAAAATCACAAATCACCACTTCTTCAATGTTCTCCTTTTGAAGAATCACTTGTTATTTTGTTAAAATTATCCATGTAAATGTTCAATGTTTAACAAATAAGATTGGTAATATTGAAGTACTTTGACGAATATAAATCCACATTGTAACTTTGTGTGTTCAGACATTGGATGCAGCGGTGATCTATTGGATTGTATACATTTAAACAATTACTTTCTTGTAAAGTAAGAGTAAAGAAGTAAGAGTATTCATGGTGGAGTAGCAATTTTTGCACACGGTGATGTAATTAATATGATAAAGCCTCTTACTAGCGAAATAGCCGTAGAAATTGATATTGAAATATGCGCTTGCCAGTTGCAAATTGATGATAAAAAAGTGGCTTTACTAACCTTGTATAGAGCTTCGAGCGGTAATTTTGATAATTTTAATATAAGGTTGTCAACTTGTCTGGAAAAGGTTAATCAAATTTGCGACAATATTATTATTATTTCTGGAGATTTAAACATAGATTACTCAAAAACGTCCTTGCATTGAATACACTTACTGGATATTTTTTTTTTATGGTTTTGGTATTTACTGCACTACGGATAGTGCCACTGGGATATTTGTCTTTAATTCAAACGGTAGAACTTCTTCTACAGCAATTGAACTATGTGGATACAAATTTAAATCCCCCGAGTGTTGATGCAGTGACATCTTTCAGCCTACAGTTGCTGATCATTTAGCTCATATTTTGTAATTAAGAGGGTTTTTTTCAGAGGAGTAGAATCCAGCGAGCATTAATAAATGTAGGAAGTTTTGTTTGTCGAATATTGACCACTTAAAATCACTCTTGAGATCGATAGATTGGACACTACGTTTAGTGAATGCCGATGTGGATGAGATATATAACTTTGCTACGAGTGTTCTTTGGTGTATGGAATTTTAAACGAATGCCTAATTCACGTCAACAGAGATTTGTTCGCTGGTGCTACACTTTCCACACTGACTCCTACTTAAAACAGGATAAAAGATTTACTCTTTATGCATCTGAGAAAGAGACAATATGCACCAGTGTAATTGGTGTAACACCAGCGAACAAACCTAGAATGAAACAGTGGGTAACACCAGAAGTAATTCGGAGCTCGCAATATTTAAAAGATTTATTCTGGCTAAAATCTCGCATGGACAATAGAGAAATCGAGATAATATACACTACTCATAAAAAATCATAAAAAAGTTATCGAAAATGCAAAATGTGAATTTCAAAGAAATAAAATACAAACATCGGCAAATAAGAAAAAAATGTTTATGGGGCATCGTTAATGAAACAAGTGGTAAGAGCTCACGGAATCAGGACAATATTGAAATTAATGTGAATAATGTATTAACATCTGACAGGGAAGTAATTAGTAATGCATTCGGGAAATATTTTTTAACTGTTGCCAAAAATCAAGTAAAATTAAACTATGGTAGTTCAACGGTTGGTGTAAGTTATTCGAATATACATCAAAGTAGTTTCGTTTTTTCTCCAATTGTCCTGATTTTGTATCAAAGTGTATCAAGAATTTGAAAAACAAAAAATCTTGTGGCAATGATGGAATTAGTGACTTTTTGCTAAAAAAAAAAATTGGTGACGACATCATTGAACCACTAACATATATCATAAATAAGTCGTTTGTAGATGATAGATTTCCCATACAATTAAAGAAAGCAACAGTTATACCTCTGTTTAAAAAACAAGATCCTGCAAACATGGAGAATTACAGACCGGTATCCTTGCTGAGTTCAATATCTAAAGTCATAGAACACGTTGCATATGATCAAATGGTGAAATTTATAGATCATAATCTTTTATGTCCGCAACAACACGGATTTATTAGGAAACGTTCCACGGAAACAGCACTATTTCAGAGCTTAGAAATAAATACGTAGCTGGCATATGTGTTCTTTGGTGTATGGAATTTTAAACGAATGCCTAATTCAGTCAACAGAAGATTTGTTCGCTGGTGCTACACTTTCCACACTGACTCCTACTTAAAACAGGATAAAAGATTTACTCTTTATGCATCTGAGAAAGAGACAATATGCACCAGTGTAATTGGTGTAACACCAGCGAACAAACCTAGAATGAAACAGTGGGTAACACCAGAAGTAATTCGGAGCTCGCAATATTTAGAAGATTTATTCTGGCTAAAATCTCGCATGGACAATAGAGAAATCGAGATAATATACACTACTCATAAAAAATCATAAAAAAGTTATCGAAAATGCAAAATGTGAATTTCAAAGAAATAAAATACAAACATCGGCAAATAAGAAAAAAATGTTTATGGGGCATCGTTAATGAAACAAGTGGTAAGAGCTCACGGAATCAGGACAATATTGAAATTAATGTGAATAATGTATTAACATCTGACAGGGAAGTAATTAGTAATGCATTCGGGAAATTTTTTTTAACTGTTGCCAAAAATCAAGTAAAATTAAACTATGTAGTTCAACGGTTGGTGTAAGTTATTCGAATATACTCAAAGTAGTTTTCGTTTTTCTCCAATTGTCCTGATTTTGTATCAAAGTGTATCAAGAATTTGAAAAACAAAAAATCTTGTGGCAATGATGGAATTAGTGACTTTTTGCTAAAAAAAAAAATTGGTGACGACAGAATCATTGAACCACTAACATATATCATAAATAAGTCGTTTGTAGATGATAGATTTCCCATACAATTAAAGAAAGCAACAGTTATACCTCTGTTTAAAAAACAAGATCCTGCAAACATGGAGAATTACAGACCGGTATCCTTGCTGAGTTCAATATCTAAAGTCATAGAACACGTTGCATATGATCAAATGGTGAAATTTATAGATCATAATCTTTTATGTCCGCAACAACACGGATTTATTAGGAAACGTTCCACGGAAACAGCACTATTTCAGAGCTTAGAAATAAATACGTAGCTGGCATATTTTTCGATTTAACGCGCGCTTTTGACTGTGAATACTGGTTATAGGTATATATCACGTACCGTTTAGGACTAATTAGAATAATTGAAAATATGCAGTAACTTTCTTGAAAATTATGCATAAACAGCAAGATATATGGTCCAAGACCATAGGTTTGGAGACCCGGTGTAGATTACATTATGGAAATTAAATATGCTGATATAAAAATCAACTGCTTACAGATTAGGAAATCGGTTTTTTATTGATTACAAACGCTTTATCAATATAATTAACTCTTGTATTTGCACGATATCTAAAGAAGTTTGATAACAGATTTGCAGTTCCTCCCACAGTTACTTGAAGTAACTTTATTACGCAAAAGGAACTTAGTTCAAACATTGTGTGTTTCCGTACTTTGTTCAAAATGCATGTTTTGTGTTACCTGTTTGTGTTAACGACACTGGTTGCTGGAAATGTCGGTAAGAGAAATACTTGCTGATTTAACTATTATCTGCTCAAATACGTGGTGAAGATTTATTGAAATCATTACTTTTAACTATATGTAACAAAGTTAATTATATTTGTAATTATTATCTGAGGACCTGATTGAAGTAAAATACTGTGAAAGACATTAAGTTTGAATTAAGTAAACATCATCCCATGACTCATTTTGCAATAAAGTTTTGAAAACTAATTATATGTAACACTCACAGTTAATAATAAGACCGTATGAAAAACCTACAAATTTTGAATTAGAAATAGAACCTAGTAAAACAACCTCCGATCCCAATAAAATTTCTAATAAATTTAACGACTATTATTTAATTTCTTCTTCTTCTTTGATCCTTAGCTGGCGACTGGCGGAGGTTGCCCACGCAACCAGTACGCTGCTGTAGGTGCCGCACGATTTCGGACTTGTTCTATGATCGCTCTCCATGCTTTTCGGCCCATGGCGGCGGTCCTAGCTTGATTGAGGTCGAGACGCGGTTTTCAAGTCGTCTTCCACTTGTTTTGTCCACGTTTTCTTTGGCGCGGTGCGTTGTACTTTCCACTGGACGGGTCGCTGTTTCCAGAGAAGTCTTTGTGGTATTCGGTTTGCGCCCATTCTGCAGACGTGGCCAAACCATCTCAATCGTCGTTGCTGGATCACTTCACCGATGGCTGGTTGTTGTTGACAGGTTGTCCGAATGGTTTCTTTGGTAATGCGATCGCACAATGAAATTCCCAGGATCTGTCGTAGACATCGCGTTTAGAATACCTCAAGTTTGTCCAAATCCGGTTTAAGCAGCGTCCATGTTTCTGATCCATAGAGGAGAATTGGCAAAATTAGCGCCCGAAAGAGGCGAATTTTGGTCTTCATGGAGATGTTAATCTTCTTCCACAGACACCATTTGGTAGAGGCAAACGCCGCGGTTGCCTGTCCAATTCCTGCTGTGGATCTCTGCGTGGAAGCCACTTTCTCTCTCCTGAACCAGTGACCCAAGGATTTGAACTCCTGCACTTGTTCGATTTGTACACCGTCGAGGTGAACGGTGGCCTGCGATTCCATCCGTTGTCAGCACCTTGGTCTTGTCCACGTTGATTTTCAAGCCGTACGATTGAGCGAATGCGGAGCAATATCATAAAGAGTGTCCGTTGCGTTCGGCGTCGTTGTCTGGTGAAAAGGCGCTATCGTCGGCGAACATGAGATCACTGAGTGAATCGATGTCGAACTGTACTCAGCGTCTGTCCTCGAATGTTTTCTCACAATGGCGAAGACTACGATGTTGAAGAGTAGTGGAGAGGCCACGTCGCCTTGTCGAACTCCAGTCTGAATAGTTATAATTATAATTTAATTTAATTATTTCAACTATTTTTAACTAGTTTTAAAAGTTAGGTAGTGTTTTTACCACCACCACGATTCGATGGAGCGATTGAGAAACACAAAAGTGTAATTCAATAAAGCTTCTTCTTTTTGCATCCAGTCACAGCATTAGAAATTTCATACATAATCCAACGATTAAATATAAAATTAATGCCCCGGCTCCCCCAATATTACCATATAAAATTATTCTCGAATATATGTACTGACCCAGTCTCGTTGGAGAATATTATCAATGCATACGTCAGTGAGGGCAAATTCCCAAACCAGTTTAAAAGACAAATAACCGTAATTCTTTAAATAATTATAGATCAATAGCTATATTGCCAGTTCTGTTCAAAACCCTATGAATATATTTTAATGGATCAGTTGTTAACTTATTTTAACAGATATAATTATCTCAATCCTAACCAGCACGGTTTCATTTGAAATAAATCAACTATTACAGCATTAACAACAATCATGGATTAGTATATCTGACGATATTAAATGAAATCAGAAATGGTGGCTTGTATAAATTGCGATCTATCATAAGCCTTTCATCTGGTCAATCATCAGCTTTTATTCCGTAAACTTAAGTTTTATGGAGTACGTGGGAAATCTCTGGAGATGTTTCAATCATATTTGACAAATAGAACTCAATGTATGGAAATACGTTGATGTCAACAACGAAGAAACTAGCAGTACCTACTGTTCTGGGTGGAGGGAGGTTCGAGCTGGCGTCCCGCAAGGTTTAATACTTTGTCCGCTACTGTTTAACATTTTCAATAACGATTTAACTTTCAAATATCCTCTGAAAAAGTCTATATTGTAGATTGATACAAATATAGTAATAACGGGTGACAACGTCGGCGACGTAACTAGTAGGTGTGGGTTAGTTATGAGAGATATTGTTGGCTAAGGTTTTCAGCGAAAAACTAACGAAATAATTTTATTTTGATATGTTCACCAAAGTTTTGGGTTAAAAAAATTTGGTGTAAAAATTTGTATAAGTTGGCAATCAGGAATTTTAATATATAATATTAATTCGAATATCCAATAATTGTTACTATTAAAGTTGCATATGCTGATAACTATTCGTCATTCAACGATAGAATCACACAGATACAAATATTAGAAAGACCCGGAAATTTTAAAAATTAAAATTCAACCTATTTAGAATTCTATAATTAATTTATATTAAAAAAATTGGAATTACTATTTTAAAACATTATTGTTGTTGAATCGAAGCGAACTCATGTTACTTACGTGAGATAAATACGTTCTTACTTGCGTTGTTTTACACTGCTAACTATAACATGGCTCATAGAAATAAAAAATGTATTTATATTAATCAAGTTAAATTTTTAATTTACTTCCCAGTGCGATGAGAATACGGTCAAAAATATTGTATATCTACAAGTCTGACCCTCGCATAGGCCCAGGTAGCACACCTGCTTACATGTACATTCCATTGTAATTCACCGTACTTCATTCCTTAACTATACATGTGACTCTATACGATCATCTTGCTAATCATAAATAAATAATCGCCCTCCTCATTTTTTCTTCCAGTCTATGATGAGGACACCGCAATAGTTAATGGAGACCGCGCCGACATTCACGATTACCCATTCTATGCATATTTAGGATATCCATCTGGATCCATCCTCTGCGGCGGCACCATAGTTCGTCCGAATGTCATCCTAACCGCTTCCCACTGCCTCCCCGAAGAGGGAGACCCCAATTTCGCAGTTTGGTTGGGAGTGGGCGAACAAGATGACGTGCAAGACGCCGACCGTTATGAGGTGAAAAAAGCCATCAGGCATCCTCTGTATTTCGGCACACCACCATTCGACGTGGCCGTAGTGATCCTGAAGAAGAAAATCAAGTTCGCGAAAAGGTGCAGATGGCCACTGTGGCGAAGAAGAATCCACGTGAGGGCGCCATGGCGGAAGTAATCGGTTTCGGAATATCAACGTGCGACACCTTCAGCGAACAGGATCCAAATGGTGCTTGTCTGAATGCTGGATCCGCGTATCTAAGGTCCGCTCCGGTAAAGATTGAGAGTGTCGCGTCGTTCGTAGGGATGATAAGGTCCCAAGGAGATAACCAAACTGCTTGTTACGTAAGTTTTTATCAAAGTTTTAAATGTTCAATCCCTTTGAACATTTCTTCACAAAGTATTAAGAAATCATTGAAATAATTAATGATTTGAATCTTGAATTGCATGCTCTTCAGTCTTTGCAGTCTCTGTTTTATGAATGTTTGTTTGTAATATTAAACGTGATATGGTCTCTTACAACCTTTTAATGTGTTATACGTAATTGACTTGCAACATAATTATAGATGGAAGTCAGCCACATTATAGTAATTGTTTTCATTACTTACCGAGACTTGAGAGACATTAAATTGTTGAAACGTTATTGATGAATTATCTTTCATTTAAAACCATAAAATCCACAAACATTTTCTCATATAATTGAAATAATTATAATTATTTCGAGTCAAGAAAGTAGAAGAAAAAATTAGTATTCTTTCCCCTAACGCTCAAATAACAAACAACAATCAAAGTAAATAGGAATGAAAAGAATTCTCTCCTGTTATTGTATTCGTTTCGCTCAATGTAATGAGCGTCTTCAGGCAAAGAAGTCAACAATCTTCATAAATTACAAGATAAAAAATAATAC